>PVJN01000428.1:0-208843 GCA_004026805.1 Lasiurus borealis
ACTTCAAAAGTAAGTATGTTGCTATGGATATTTTAGCCATTTTTCTAAATTGTTAATATTGGCATTGTGAAAAAAAAGTGTAGATTCAAGCTGTATTATTCATCTCCACTCATTTATTTTACATTTCTATACAATTAACAAAGCTATACATTGTCACATTGACGTAGGCATTAATAAGGATGCGTTCTAAGCAGATGGCTCTGCATAATTTTCTCTAGAATTGCAAGTAGATATTTAATAAGCTGGAGAAAGGCTCATTTAAGCTAAAATCAGTTTGAATGTTCTGGGTGCTTCAGTGAAGCAATTCTTCAGAGGAACGTGAAGGACGATAGTTCATACTTCAGACTGAATGGTTCCTGAGAAATCAGCTGAAGTGGTTTATGAGATACTTATTCTATGTTGGCAAAATATTCAATAGCATAGCAAAAGACGGTTTTTCCTCACAACATGTTCAATACTGTTCTTCTATGGTTATTGAAAGGATTGACCCACCCAATAAATATATATAAAAGCATAAAGACTTGTAGGTGCTTGACAAACATTAGTTTTCTCTGAAGTTGTGGAGTTTCAAACCAAACTGAGGCATTCATGTTAGAAGCTGAAAATGTGATTACAATATGCAGAAGATAAGGCAAGTATAGCACTAGAGTTAAGCTCACATGGAGCTTGCAAACAAAGGGTCAAGTCATAGTTCCACCTCTTAAGTTGTCTGTTTTCTTAGGCCTCAGTTTGATCAGCTGGAAAATGAAGCTGATAATAATTATATCTACTTTGTGCAATCATTAGGAAGATGAATGTGTGTAAAGCACTTAATGTATCATAAAATGGATATAAAGCACTTAGCCTATTATGTGGCCCAAAGTACATGCTCAATAAATGTTATTGGCTGTTATAATTATTCTAACTCCCATGTTTTAAGGATATATTTTAGGGATATATTTTTGAAAACATGGACCATAAAGGCCTATGGAGTATAAAGATGGTAGCTTAAGCACAAATTTACAACATAGGCCAAGTCATAAAGGGACTAGGGGATAATACAATATTCGTAGCAAATGATGCTTTAGAGCAGCAATTTTCAACACTTTTCATCTCATGGCACACATAAAGTAATTACTAAATTTCTGTGGCATACCAAAAACTATATTTTTGCCTATCTGGGAAAAAAAGGTATAACTTCTTGCTGTCATAATAGCATCTATAATTTGTACCATCAATATGTTATGGAAAATTTTTAAAACTCTATGTCTTTAGGTTTAAGAGGGTATAGTTTTGTTTTATCAGGGTTGTCACTTTTGATGATTGTTAGTTAAGCTTTAATTTTCAACTCATAATTGTCTAAATATATACAATGATGAATATTAGTGTTTTTATAGAAAAGTAGACACAAATTTAATTATTTCAGAAAATAAAGTATATAATCACTCCCAAGCAATACTGATGGATATTTTGGGGAAGTTTCCAACTGAAAAAAAATGATTATATTAAATCAATTATATGGATAAAAGGAAATTATTTCTATTAAAAAATATTAAACCATTCTAGGGAATTGTTATGTATGTTGGAGTACATCACAAAGATGATTTCAAATGAACCACATCTTCTAGTATTCATTCACTTCTAGTATTCATCCACCAGACAGGGCTGGTCCTGTCTACTGTTTTAACCAATTGAATTTGAAGTTCTACACCTAAGTCCACAGAAGGCTTGGTGACTTCTGCTTTTGTGCTTTGGGGACCTCTGAGTCTCCATGGAAGATCTACTAGAGAATAATGTGGACAATAGAAAAGACCATGCAACTAAGGAGAGAGAGAGATGCAGTTATCTGAATGTCCCAACCCAGATAGGTAAAAAGATAGATAGAAGGCATCAGCTTTTGAGCCATGTTTGTCAAGGCACCAGACATACAAGTAAGCCAACCTGGACTTTGCAAACCAATTGAGTCCTAAGATTATTATAGCCTCAGCCAAAATCACAAGAAGCAGAGGAACCATCCACCCGATCCTAGCCAACTTACAAATTCAAGAGATCTAACAAAAGGATTATTTTAAGCCAGTAAATTTTGCATTGGTTTCTTATACAGTGATACATGATCAAAGCACATGGATGGGTAGAGGCACACACAGAGAAGTCCCAGCCGGAATGCTCTTCACTTCGTTTTGTTTTTCTAAGCACTGGGTTAGTATAGTGTTGAACATTTGTTCTCAGTTTCCCTCTGACAATTCTATGCTTATTGAATCAATAAGAGCTGAAAAGGGCAAAAACATCACAAAACATAATTTGTCAAAATAATGCAGAAAAAATATTTTCTATAGTCATACATATCTTGGTGTCAGAACTTTACTTCTTTAGATAAAATTACTATAATTCCTTTTAAGGTTTAAAACTAATAAACAGAAAAACAAAATCAAAGAAGCTGTCTGTTTAACAAGGGAGGAAATATTACTGTACCATTAGCATAGACTTATTTCCAAGTCAGCTCCTGACATTTCTTTTCTCTCCAGGTTGATAATTCTCATTTTAAAAGTGATCATATGAGAAATGAAACTACACTCCACGGGGGAGGGGTGCTTTTCACAGTGAGAAATTAGAGGAATGGGAGCAGAAAGTGAACTGTCATAATTTGCGAGTGTGATACCTGAGGACTAGACAGAGACAAATTTCATAAAGAGAGTAGGAGAAATTTTGTTTTATTGACTTGTTTTGTTTTTACAATTGCTCTGGGTGTGGAATTTTGATGAGAAGGAGTGATAACCAACATAGGAATTGAGGTAAATTTTTGAATGGAGAATGCATGATGCCATACTTCACTAAAATGGAGATACTCATTTTTTTCTTGAGTTAGGAAGGCTCACATGTGTTTCCTCTCCCTGTGACTGTTGGAAAGGACTGTCATATTCCTGGGGATTTACTAGAATTACACAAAAAAGGTCATTATCAATTTAGTTAAATAACAATATCTGAAACCCTATTTTAAGTAGTGTGTGGGAATGAGAAAATATAATAAAGTTTACAAGTTGTTAAGTTATTGGTAATCTAGTAGAAAAGGTAAGAAATATATTGAAGTATGTTAACAGAATGTTATAGTAGAATGTCCCAGCTAAATCAAGACTAGCATCGACAGTTAAGCTATTTGCGAAATTGGTGGGTTTATGATCTCTCTGACAATCACTTTGCATGAATGATTGTGCATTAATTTGCATATACTATGAAATAGTAAGGAAAACATTTGTTTGTTTTTCCGTGTTAGTATGCTTAAAGAACTCCAATAGAGAAGAAAGGGATGAGGCCAGTGAGTAATGGAATGTTTTTCTCCTCTTCCTTGGTTACTGGACTGGTTTTTAATCTCTGCTCACTGAGTTCTAAGTCAAAAGTAAAAAGACTGGTTTCATAAAGACCTTTCCAAAGGACTCACCCAAGTAGTGCCCCTTATGGGCCCTGTGCCAATGTCGCAGGGATGGCACAGGGATGGTGAGAGTGCCATCTTGCCCATACAATGTCTGGAAAACAATGGGCACTCGATCAAAATCTAATGAACAAACAAAACCTTGGAACATTTGGATAGTTGGCTTTGGGAGCTGCAGGAACTCATGCCCTTAGCCTGAATGCTCTTAGTCATGGTGGGCATCTTTAACTTTAGCACAAGAAAAAAGGGAGAGTCCTTAACTGGTTTTATGGAAAGAGGACAAGAGGGACCTAAAAAGAAACATGATGTCACATAGGGACTAGCACTACCATCTTGTTGACAATATATTTGAGATACTTGCGAACTCACAGAATCTGTGGTGATGGCAGGAGGGAGAAAAGTGGAGGGGGAGTTGATTTGCACATTCCAGCAGCTGTGGGCAAGGGTAAGAAATCTATTTCATGAATATTAAAATCACTTCATTTGTGTCTACTTTTGGTGGACTCTGAGGACTTTTGAGTTATATATGGCACAATGTCATGAAAATAAACCTAAAAGTTTTCTGGTCCATGAAAGCAAAGAACAAAGGTAGACTAATCCAGGCAGAAGCAAATGTTCCACCTGGTTGTAGTGTGATTATGCTTTATAATGCTGTGGGATGTGCACAAGTTAATGCCAAAAGGAATGGTCCACCTTCACATTATTGACATCCAGTTTCAATAGGTGACCTCTTTTAGCAGTGAGCATCATGTGTTTGGAAAAATGCTTACTCTGGGGTAAGGTGAGGGAGACTGCCTTCACCATGCTGAATAGTTCCTCTAGTAATGCAATTTCTGATTTATTGTTTAGCCTTAAACACTTGTCAGTGCACCTTACGAAAATCAAGGCCAATTTAGTTTGAAGCTCAGCCCAGAAAAGTTCTTGCACATTGTATATTAAGAGGGTTTCTTTGGGCAAAAAGTAGTTGCATGGTGAGTGAGTTCTGTTCTCAGACATTCTTTCCTTCCAAGGTTGTGTGGCGGTGACTTTCCTGGGCAGTTTTTTATACTCTGAAACAAAATCTGAATCAGTACAGAAGCCCACACAAAGAAGTGAATTACCTTATTAGGCAAATTAGATGAGCAAATATACTTAGGGCATCAAGTAAAGAGAAATTACACTCTCAAAAGTAAGAAATATCTAAACTAAACTTAATTCTCTTAGTCTTGTCATGTTAAAAAGTGTATAATAAAATGTATTAAAATAGTCACAAACTAAAACCATGAAATATACTAATGATGTTTCAAGTGTTATAATATGTGGATGTGTGGATGAGAACCTTATTTGGATTACTTCTCTTTTCACAAATATGTTCCCTTTGACATTTCACATCCTTTTCTTTTTCTTATTGATTAAGGTATTACATATGTGTCCTTATCTCCTTCCTCCTCCCCCAGACATTTCACACATTCTTCATGTCACTTCATTTCTCTTCCCATCTTTTTCCTGGAACCATCTGAGTTACCCAAGGTGATTTTTCATTTCACAGAGTCACACACCCGAATAGCCACTGTAATGTCTCCCATGTTAAGACACCCAGGTAATATCTTCAGCCCTTGGTGCCTCAGCCCAACCTGCTCTTCAAAGACCTCACTGGCTCCTGCTGCCTTTCTATCTGCAGCAGCATCCTGTTTGGACATAGCTTTCAAAAACTGCCTTTATTTGTCTATTTTGGTTGTGAAAAATCCCAGCCTGCTAAAGACAACTTCCCAATTCTCAAGATCTGGCATGGTTTACTCCTCCTTACAGCCTACATGATAGACAGCCCTTTCTCCATTCTTATGCTGAGCAAGTGTTTTAAATGTTACCCTGGACTACACTTTCTTTTCCTATTACAGGATCTTGGCTGAGACTGAAGGAATGATATCATGGATTAAAATGCCATTTCTCAAAATTTATTCCTGACTGGCATTAAACTAGCCAAGAAGATGGCATCTTAAAGGATGAGTTAATGAGTAATATACGTACATTGTATTTATGTTGCCAGAAATACAGCAATCGGTCTGCATTCTTTACTCATCAGCATATTAGTGGCTTATGTTGATTAATTGTTTGGAAGGAAACTTCCTAAATCTTAATGATTATTTTAAATATAACATACAATGAGAATTTTATTTTAATGATGACCCTAGTATCTTATCAGGAGGCAAGAAAATACCCTAAGCTAAATCTAGCAAAGGATGGTAGGCAGCAGGGGGAAGGCAGTGTAATAGCATTGCTAGCCATGGGCCCTGTGGTCAGACTGATCTGGTTTAAAAGCTCATCTCTGAAACGTATTACTTTTGGGACCACAGAAAAGTTATTTAACCCCTCTAAGTCTCAGTTTCCTCATCTGTAAAACTGTAGTAAGTTTATTATGAAAATTATGCTTGGTCCACTTTCAATAAATAGCAGTGAGGTAGGCATTTGCCATTATTTTTGGCTGTCCATTTGTCGGAGACCAAATATTATTCTCACTAGGTGGATGTAATTGTTCTCACTAGGTGGATATAAACGGAAGGCCAGAAGGCTGGCAAAACTTAATTGCTCTGAAAGGTCAGAGCTGATTACTCATTGTTTAGTTGAAACTATCTGTTTGTATCATGTTAATTTCTGTTATTTCCTGCCTAAAGCTAGGGGTGTGTCCCAAAGCCTTAATAAAAGGGAGAAAAGGGCCAGAGAAAAATGGCAGTCCTTCCCACTAGAGGAAGGCTCCCGCCTGGCCCCCCAATGTCGCCAAGTTAGTATTTTCTATTCTCTCATTTCGTTTGCGTGCGGCCTCCTTCAGAACCCGAACCCTGACCCGGGAACCCTGAACCACCTGGGACGTGGAAAGAGGTTCCCACATCCATTGGCTTTAATACTTCACTACATTTGTCAAGTCCTTCCTTTTCCAGCCTCCCTTGTGGCCAACGTGACTATGTGACTCAGAGTTAGGCAAGCAGACACTTGAACACAGGCTCTGAGTCAGCAGCTAGAGTTACAGAGGGCAGAATGGGAGAATGTGTCCTGATGCTGAGAGCGGTAGCTATAATAGCTCCTGTAGGCCATGGGAACAGACCAGGGGAGCTGTGGAGGCTTCCAGAATTATGCCTCTGAGAACACTGGCCCTGACCATCCTTGTCCTTACCCATTCTAAATCTGTGTCCCAGCCTTCCCAGTACTTTGGGGAGCCTCCTAATATCACTCCAAAAAATTCCTTTTCTTTCTAAGTCAGGAAGAATGAGTTTCCATTACTTAGCTTTAAAAATTCTAATTAGGGAGGCTGTTATTATGTCAGTTTTTAAGCTACATAATTTTAATGAATTAATCTGGAAACATTTTGTGAAAAAACTCTTATTTGTCTTAGTTAATAAACACCATAAGGACAGGACATGTGTGTGCCTGGTTCACCCTAAATTCTGAGTGCCTAGGAAATTATCTGGTTATGTAGTAAACGCTTCATAAATAATGACTGAATAAATGGTAAGTTATGGGTATAGACAGAGCAATTAAAATGACATGCTATATTCTCTTTGCCAAAGGAGTAACAAACTCCTTTGTTTGTAAAGCAATCACAAAATGTAATCTCTGCTACAATAGAAACAAAGAGTGGGAGAATATATTGCTTAACACCTCTTCATTTATAACGATGAACACTTTCTAGAGAAGAAGGGAAGAATATCCCAAACAGGAATTTGTATATTTAAAATTTCTGTAATTCCAAATTAGGAAAATCAAAAAACCCTTCTCATAATAATTGGCCAAATGCAATATATGTATCTCTATTTCTATCTATATAGATATATATAGATAGAACTATATTTATGTGTGTAGTAAGGAAAGGTACTTTAGACAAACAAACTCAAAGAATGTGTGATAAATTAATCTAAATAAACTAAAGAACATTTTAAAGATATTTTGAGGAACAGAGGAGAATTATCCCAGAGGGACAGTCAGCAGTATCGGAAGGAATAAAGGGCAAGGAACATGGTAAAAATATGGGTCAATCAAAATGATAGTTGGCTGTGTAAAGCAAAAATAATGTCTTGTGAAGATTACAAAGTAATAAGAGAATAGTACATTTGCACATAAATGGGGAGGAGTAAATTAAGTTAAAGAGTTTAAAGACCTTGGCATTCTTTAGAGGGGCAGGTAAATGAACATGAAACTTTGACATTAGATTTTGGCAAGTTAAGAAAGCATGCTGCAATTTCTATAAGAATTATTAAAAATTATAAAAACAAATAAACTGTGTAACTTGCAAACTCATAGAGCAAAAAAATAGAATGGTAATAACTATTCCAAAAACTAGCAAGAAAAAGGAGGAAAAAGAACATGGAACAGTGACAAAATTTAAAACTGCATAAATTAAAATCCAATAATTGCATTAAATATAAATAAACTAAATACATTTGTCAAAAGAAAAAGCTTTTTGGAGTGAATTAAAAATAACATATTCAAATATAGGCAGCATATAAAAAACATACCTAAAACATGAGAATATTGAAGGGCTGAAAGTAACAGAAGAAAAAAGGTCTATTATGAAAGTAATAGAAAGTAAAGGTACTAACGTGAAAGCATCAACTAAAAGGAAGCTGGGATAGCCAGATTAATAAAGGACAGATTATTAAAAAAAAGGTAGGCACCTTACAATGATTAAAAGTTCAATTTATCGCCGAAACCGGTTTGGCTCAGTGGATAGAGCGTAGGCCTGGGGGACTGAAAGGTCCCAGGTTTGATTCTGGTCAAGGGCATGTACATTGGTTGAGGGCACATCCCCAGTAGGGGGCGTGCAGGAGGCAGCTGATTGATGTCTCTCTCTCATCGATGTTTCTGGCTTTCTAGCCCTTTCCCTTCCTCTCTGTGAAAAATCAATAAAAAAATATTTTAAAAAAGTTCAATTTATCAGAAAGATAGGAGATTCCTATTTGTATCATTTAGTAACATGACTAAACTGAACACAGGTATCAGAAAAAAATGGACATATTCACAATCATAGTGAGGTGGGTTTTTTTAAAAATACAGTTTACCTATAATACATATAATAAGCAGACAAAAATTTGTGAAATATAAAAAATTCTAAAACATGATTAACAAACTTAACCTCCAGGCATTTTACCTCACCTAAGTGAACCACAATCAAAAGGGCGTGGAAACGTCTAACTATCCCACACTATGTGAGACTTCTTCCTATTGTACTGTGACTATCAGCTGCCAGCTGCCTAGGAAAGAAGTCTGGAAGTCAACCAGACTTCTCCCTCTCTGATTCCCCTGCTGCCTCACATTCCTAATGTGCACACTGCTTTTTTGTCCCAGAAGAGACAACTCTTTCACCTTAGCCTGCAGCTTCCCATCCCAGACCTCATATGGCCACATGAACTCCTCCTCAGCTCATATGTCCTCCCCGGCAGGAAGCCATGGCTGACCAGGCACCGCCTTAGGCCCAGACAGGCTCATTCCACAGCTTACACTCTTCACCTCTAATTTTAATTCTACTGACTCAAAAACGCTATGTATTCACTTTAGGATCTGGATTCACTTTGCCATTCGGCCTTCCAGAAACGAAAAATGAACATTTACTTCTAAGAGTTAGTGAAAAGGCCCAGTTAACCAAACCATTGAAGACATTGGCTATTCTTATAAAACACAATAACAACACAGCAATTTGAAGAGACAGATTAATGAGTTGTTTCAATCCTGTGTTTTAATCCCCAGATCTTAGATAACTGGTGACCTGGAACCAATTTTTTTTTCTCTCAAATTCATATTAAAAGCAGTTTTTACAAGCAAATTTGTATTAAAAGCAGCTTAGTTTTTCCTTACTCATCTGCGTACATCTCCTCAAAGACTAACGTTATTAGAATGATAATTATTGTGTAGATTGCAAATATTTTCCCCCAGCTTGATATTGTATCTGTGATGATATATTGATTATTTATTAATCTGCTTGCTTATTCTCTGTCTTCTCCTGTTAGAATATAAATTTCATGATAGTGAAAACATTTATTTTGCTACATCCCTAGCACCTACTTCAAGGCACAACACATAGTAGATGATCAATACGTATATGTCGAATGAGATACATGAATACCCACTGTGGACCAGAGTTGTGATGGTGCTGAGGATGCAAAGATAAAAGAAACAGTCCCTGACTTCACAGCACTCAGAGTCCATGGACTGACTCTAAACATATTCTGAGAATCAAAAATTTACAGGCTTCCAGTGCTGGTGAGATTCTTATACAGAGGGGAATGAGAAGTAAGAAGCAACTTCTTAGATGTCCCTCCCCCATTGAAGGTTTTCGTGAAATCCCCTGCCCTTGAGTGTAAACTAATCCTAGTGACTGGCTCCTAACAACAGAACACAGCAAAAGCAATGGATGCCACTTTCAAGTTTAGGTTGCAGAAAGATGGTGACTTCTTTCTTGCTCACTTTCTGTGTCTCTCAGAGCATTTGCTCTGGAGGGAAGCACGTTGCCATGTGTGAGGGCCACCGTGGAGGAGCTGAGGGAGCAAAGCAAGGGAAGAACTAACCTAGGGGGCATAGGCCCTATAACTGCTTGCAAACTTCTCCCTAAAAGTTTTGTATCTGAGCCATCCAGTTAGGCCTGATTCTTGAACCATTGTGATGGTGAGATAATAAACGTTTGTTGTTTTAAGCCACTAGATTTAAGGAGAATTTTATTAATCCACAATAGATGACCAACACAAGAGACCTAGAGAGTTCATGCATAATTTTACCAACTTCACATCCACAGTAAGGGAAGGGTGAGGGGGGGTGGGACAATGGGAAGATATGTATACATGTAACACATTATTAAATAAATAAAAAATAAAAAAGGGAAGGGTGTACTGTAGCTAGCATTCGAATTTCTTACTTCCCTGATTCTCGGTATGATTATCTCCTCTTGGGAAATCAAAAAGGAAGCAGAGCAATAAAAGCAGGAAAGACACTTATGAATGGAAATGCGCATCAAAGAGGAAGCATTAGTCCTGCTAACCTTTGGTGCTGACTGGTTAGGACTTCAAAATAGAGAAATAACTGCAGTACCTTCAGCGATTTTCAATGGTGATGGAGAAAGAAAGCACTATTTTTTCACACCGCTATCCCCGACTTTTCTCCTCTTGCAACTCTGACATTTTCCCTAAGGTTCTCACCTCTGCAGAAACAGCTGCAGAACCAGACACACACCAATAGATAGGAACAGGAAGGAAGAAATGTTAAATGCATAATGTTAGGTACAAATTAAATAGAGTAGAGAGTTTAACACATTTGTCTGTCTTAACCTTAAAACTTTTTATGATTTTGGCCCAATCCTGATAATTAAAATCTGAGCTCAAATCGGTTAGTTTTCCCATTCTGTATGCCTTGGCCTTTGTCCCTACCTGAGGGTTAAGTCAATGAGGACCCTAGAGGGGGAGTGGGGATGAAAGGGACAAGAGACACAAGGAATGGAGACAAGACAAAGTTCTGATCAAGTCTCATTTATTCCTGAGGAATTTGGGGTATTTATAGGGAGAAGGAGGAAGAGGAAGTTAGCAAAAATTCCTAGCCTTAAGGTGAAACACCTGGCTTACGGGAAAGAGATAGGGTTTGGGGTAATAGAAACCTAGCCCGAGGTTAGTGCTAATGTGGCTGGAGTTTACTACAAAATGGCTGTCAAGCACAATAAGTTTCCCACAGGCCTTTGCTTTAAAGATAATAACAACAAAGTCTTTACTGGACAATCTATTTTGCCTGGAAAGTCTTTAAATCTCTAGAGTAGCATTTCTCAAAATGTACTTCATGAAATATTATTCACATGTCTTGCCAAAAAGAAAAAAAGTTTACATTAGCTTGAAATTAGTTATTCATTCTATATCCTTTATTAATTTTGGGGGATCAATCCAAAAATCAGGTATGTACCTTGACCAGGAATCAACCTTTTGGTGCACAGTACAATGCTCAACCAACTGAGCCATTCCCACCGAGCCATACTATGTCCTTTCAATGTACATTAATATACTAAAGGTTCTGAGAAGTCCTAGTTACAAAGCCCACATAATTTTGATTAGTCACGGGTTTCTCAACTTTTTGGAACATAGAAACTTCACTCCCTTTCTTCCTTCCTTCTTTCTTCCTTTCTTCCATTTGTTGTTATTGTTTCTGCTGTTTCACGTAATACTTATTAAAACACGAGAGGCCCCATGTATGAAGATTCATACAAGAGTGTGCCTTCTATCCCCTGGCTGCTGGCACTGCCTCCACTCTGGCTAGAGCCACCTTTCTGCCTTTACTCTGGCCAGGAGATGCTTTTCCGCCTTCCCAAGCTGCCCACAGGCCAGGAGTGGCTGGGGCAGTACAGAACGTCTGCTTTGTCATCATGGCGATAATGCAAGCATCCTGCTTCCGGCCACTCAGCACTTGTGTATGCAAATAAACTGCCATCTTTGTTGGGTTAATTTGCATATTCATTCCTGGTTGGCTGGTGGGCATCACAAAGGTATGGTCAATTTGCATCTTTCTCTTTTATTAGTGTAGTTTTTAGGCATTGCTGCTTTAAGGATAAAGAATGATAAAGTGAAGTGAGTTCTACCCATTCATCTGAGTCTTCTTAACTATATGGCCTTGGGTACGTTAACTTTTCTGATATCATTTTAAGAGGATTAACTATAAATTCTACCTCTTAGAGTTGTCAGCTTATGAATAAATACAGCTTTTGTTTCACTTTTCTTGGAGAATTAACTTTCCCCTTCTCAGACTTGCTACAGTAAGATCCTTGCCCCTCATATTGGGCTAATCACAAACTGTGCTCCTAAAGGGATGCTAGACACAAAAGGAAGTAAAACTTGGCCAAAATTTACTCCTTGCCTCCTTCACAATCAGGGACTATGTTGGAAAGGCAGAAGAATTAGTGATTAAGCCCTTAGCATCTTGGTTCAGTCTGTCTGGGTTTAAATTCTATATTTACCATTTATTAGCTGCATTGCCTGGGTCAGAGACTCAACTCTCTGTACCCTAGTTTCTCCATCTGTTGAATGGGGGCAATAGTAGTAGCTACATCCTAGGATTGTTTTCAATATTAAATAATTAATATTTTGAACAGTGTCTAGAATATGACATGCTAGCTATTATTAGTATAGGCTTATAAATAGAGAAGTAGATAGATACACAATGAAATACTTAGCCCTACTTCAGATATAAAATAGCCCAATAGTTAAGGCAAAATTACTTTGGCATTGTAGTGTGCTTTCTTTTTAGAATTTCCACTTTGCTAGCTTGAACGTGGCCTCAGAAATGACAATGCCACCATGACATTCCTCTTGAATCACAGCGACTTCTTCACCATGCTCTTTCAGGCTCTCAAGCATTGGGATTTAAAAAAAAAAAAAGAAAAAAAATCAGATACATTTTTATATATTACTCCCACAGACTCAGACTCTGTTAACCCTAACAGAATAAAGTGATGTCTTCTTAATGCATAATGATTGGGTTTAATAAAAGAAAATTTGGCTGAGAGTGGTGATCACTATGGATATGCATAAAAGGTCAGTAGGGTACAGAATGGACGCCATGAACATTCCACAAGGTTGAAACCAGGGCAGAGCTCAGCATGTGGGGCGAGCTGGAAGAGTGCTCTTAGCACAGCGGCTATTAATATCTGCTACACAACTTGACCTTTGTTGCTGTAAACAAGACCAGATAATTACATGTCCATTCCAAGAGCAACTTTGAGATGGAAATTGAGGCATTTGTCAAAGGGAAGAGGAAAGTAATTTGAACTAAAATGAAAAACGGAGCTTTAGTGTTAATATCTGACAGCTTTGCCCTTGTCATGAAAGATTTGTTACTTTAGGTAATAATTATAATTAGCATTCTCACTCAGGAAGTCTCTGAATCTCTCATTTTCTAGGGGAAGAGGCTGAAAGGAATGTGATATGTACAAATAGTCTTTGGGAAGGACATCTTTCCCCTCCCCCTTTTAGGATGGGTTTGCTGCCATGCTTACCTCAATTATGGATCCAAGATGAAAGGAACATTGGGGTCACAGAATCAAGGCAAATGAGGTGACCACCCCCATTCTTGGAGCCCCCTTTCCCCTGCTGACTCACAAGCAGGTGCACCAACAAGCCGATCTAAAGGAAGCCCCATCTGTTTATGGGCAGTCACCCTGTGGTGCCCTGTGCCAGACTGATCCTGGAGGTCAGAGGTGTTTTCAGAGAGGCAGTCCATCAGAATATCTGTTTAAACGAATTCTTTTTAGCACAATGCTTGATTCCCACTCCCTGACTCTTTTAGTTGCAAACAAAGGATATATAGAAAATGACATTGTAAATAACTGAACTGCGAAAAAGGATCACTCATTTCCAAGTGAAATGTCATTTTCTTTTTTTCAGGGTTATATTCTGTCTCTTTCTCCCTCCTCCTCCCTCCCTCCACCTACCGCCTCCCCTCTCATTCTCAGCCTTCCAGGTTAAGTGAAAGTTAACACCAAATCAATGAAATTACTGAGACTTTCATCCAGGTCTAACAGTCAGCAGGGGGTTATCTCTGTTAATAGGCTGACATTATTAGGGAAACATACCTTAGTGGCTTGAGCTATGTTGCAGTGTTGTTAAAGAGACATTGCCCAAGATCTTGAGTGCCTGCCACCTGCCAGGCAGTACATTTTGTGGAGCACCAGTGATTTGAATGGGTGTAGGAGGAGATTCCTCTTTAATTGGGATCAAATGAAAAGGTTTTAAGTAGTGCACTGAGGCCCTGAAGTAGACATGCCTCTAAGACACAGACATTAATTGGCAAATGAGCTATGCTGACAATAATTACTATGAAAGTAGAATGTGAAAGTAAGTATTTCAGTCTGAATTTTCCAGATGATTTAGGAAGTGGAGTTTGACTGGGTTCAATAGGAAGCTAAGCAACAGCTTTAAGGACAGTTAGAACTGGATAAAATTCAGGCAGTGGGCAAGCACCGAGTGTTTCGTAAAGTGAAACTGTTCCATTGGAGCAGGTGGTTAGTAAAAGATGGTCAGAAGTAAGACAGAAAATTGGGTTGAAGTCAGACTGTAGAGGCCTTTCCGCTTCCAACAAATGCATTTGGATGTCTAATTCTGGGTAATGGTGAGCCATTGGAAGTTTATTAATATTCAACAGCGAGGGCAAGATCGTTTGCAATCAAACTTAGTGTAAGAATGAAACAGGGAATTTTCAATTATTCTGTTTAATCATGGATAGCAATTCAATTGCTGCCAGGCATGGACATTCAGGGCAAATTTGCCAGGCTTCCTTCCAGTCTGGCAGGCCCAGGAAACGGGCAGCAATAATGGAGTGGACCATCTGTATTTTGGCTACACACAGGCCTGGCTTCTAGTTACTTCTCAGCTACTTTCTTGCTATTTGACTTTGGGCATTTTCTTTAACTCCTCTGAACCTTGGGTAAATGGAGATACAACATTTACCTCCTAGTGTTGTGAGCAGTAATTTGAAATGATATATGAGCTCCTGCTTCATAGTTTGCACTCAATGAACAGTAACTGTTTTTATTTCAGTTGTGATTATTACCATCATCAGTCATCTCAGGTACAAACTTCAGAATTGTGGCTGGATCCGTTCTGAGTTGTTATTGCCCCAAAATGCTTATTTAAAAATGTCTGATTGGCAGTGAGCAGCAAAGCCATCTTTATATCTGAAGGTCGGCACCTGATAGGAGCAGAAACACGCCCCGTTTGGAAGTGCTTTGCCTTCTCAGAGGAAAGTAGCACCTGAGAACCCAGTGTCTCCAATGATATCCCTTCCTGGGCAGAGTTGTTGATTCCATCTCTATCTCTGAGACTCTGTGGAGAGAAAAGCAGAGGTGAGGGCATGCCTGCCCGGGAGCCGAATTGGCCCTCACTCTCACCTCTGTGGAGACAGCTGAGCGTTGAGCCACCCAGACCTGGTGCCAAATTTTGACTGCAACTTAGGAGGTGGCTGTCTCTTAGACTGAGCTTCACGAGATCCATCTTTAAAATAAAAATGACCATCCTTTGCAGGGTTGTTGTGCAATCAGATGAGCTAATGTGCAGGAAGATCCTGATTTTATGTGGGCCCTTGATACATGGTAGTGAGGACTAATCTTTTTTTTTTTCTTCCATTCCTTTCTTCCTTTCATCTCAGTAGTTTTTCTTTCAGGAAAGACCATGATCCATGCAGTTCACCGAGCTAGAAATGAAGGGAGAAATTATAGCTCTGTTCTTATCCACTGCTAAGACTCAATGGTAATCTGCTAACTCCGTTTCTATCCTCTATCAAAAGGGGGACAATTGCCAAGACCGGTTTGATAGAGCATCGGCTTGCGGACTGAAAGGTCCCAGGTTCAATTCTGGTTGGGGGCATGTACCTTGCTTGCGGGCACATCTCCACTGTGTGGCGTGCAGGAGGCAGCTGATCAATGTCTCTCTCTCATCGATGTTTCTGACTTTCTATCTCTCTCCTTCCTCTCTGTGAAAAATCAATAAAATATATTAAAAAAAGTGGGGGGGGGACAGTCAAATCAGGCATGATGCTGTTCACCAAGAAAATCCTTAGGTTATAATCCAGTTAATATAGAACTAGGCAGAGTAAAATGCTTGATAAGGAGGTAATTCTGCCTTGGACCTGAAGAAAGGGAAGGAGTATGTAAGTGAAAAAATAAAAGAAGAAAAATTCTCAAAACTGGGAGGAGGAAGTAAAAAAAATTGTAGGGCAATGTTTTAAACAAGTATTTATTTATTTACTTATTAACAAGATACTGGGATTTTTAAAGCCAAATGCTCTTAGAAAGTCACCATAATATGAGTAATAGACAGTCATACTCGTTATTCAGATACAACCCAGAAAAGGGAAATTTGACCGCTGTCTATTCTGGGACCTTGTGAGAAAAAATGGTATTTTGTTATCTAGAGTCAGCTGCTCAGAAAAACAAAACAAAAAAACAGCAGGACCTTTCCCTTGTTGTTATTCAAATACAGCCCAGTTCTCCAGCTGACTTAGGAGTAAGTTATACGCAGACAGTGAGCACAGACTGATGCCTTAATTGGTTATTAATATGTGGTCACTGCTATTTTTAGAGGTCATGGTGTTTGGATAACTACCTCAGAAATAGAGTCCCGGTTCCATGGCTGTGTTCTATCACACATCAAACCAGGGACAGTGGATGGGTGATAAGTTGGGCCATAGTGCCACTTCCGGAAAGTCTGGTTACTTTTGTTTTTGCATCAAAAAGTCATGCTGGCAAGTTTCCTGGTAACTTGCTTCATCTTGTATATTAACAATTAATCCACCAGGAACTGCCTTGACTGTAACTCAGTGTCAAAAATTGAACACCTCTTTGATCATGTGAGCCACAAAATAACGGTACTGGGGTTGGACACAAATTAGTTAAATTTATTTAGAACATGAATCTGATCATGTGTTTATCAGACTTGGGGAGATTTTAGATGTTAGAGGACAGGGAGGATATTGTTTTTAGGCATTGAAATGGGCATTCCTTTCTTAATTCTACATATTTGTTAATTAGTAAACTCTGATGAAATCTCAGACTAAAGGTTTACTAGCCACATAATGAATAGGAGTATCTACTATTGATAAACCAAGACCACTAGAGAGCTATCAGTTGCATTTCTAGAAGGATTAAAGTAACCAGCAGGAATGAAATCAATAGAGAACAAGTTTGGAGTGTTGTATTTACAACCTGAAGACCTGGTAACGGTCCATCACCAAATAGTCTCCGCCCTGGACTAGGAGCAACCTGTTCCAGGTTTGTTGAGTGCCCGTATGGAAAAAATTCTGAGCGATGGAAACAGTTTGTCCCTGTGGCATTTCCCCAGTGGCACCTGGTTGGGCTTTCTCCCCTATGTGGATGCTTCGGGCTGTCACAGGGGTAACCAATACTAAAGGCCATGGAAGACTTGAGAGCTAAAAGCAAACACCTTGGTTTGAATCCAGCCACACTCTCCCAAACATGGCTGGGTCTGAAAGAACAGCTGAAATAGCTTCCTCCTGAATTTGGCACCAAACCTGCCCAGACGGAGGACTCCTCTGTTTCCACTAGAATGAGCCAGGAACAAAAACTCCATCCATCTGAAAATGCTTGGAATAATGTCAGTGTTGGGAAAGACAAGAAGGGGGAAAAAACACACACACCTCATGGTTTCACTAATAAGGATTTAGGTCTAAAGATGGGAAATGGCATTTGTCAGAGATTACCACCGCTGGTTGTCACTCAGGGTACCAAATAGTTGCTAAGAAACAACCCATACCCTGGCCAGACCTTCAAATGCCACCTATGGTTAGAATATTTCTCCCAGGGGAGAACTGCTCCACTAAGCTACAGAAATACCAGCGGGGCCCAATTCTGATGATGATGGCAATGAAGCTTTACATATATAATCCATCACATTTGCGTTATCCTTTAGAAGATGAGCCCCTATTTTATTTATTTTTGCCACAACTGCCATGGAATTTAGTCATTTGGTTGTGGATATAAAGTGACCAGTGGTGATTATCTATTTAATTAAGACATTATGTTCAAGATGGGACATATCAGTTCACTTCTCCAGAAGTGATCTCAGTGGTGTGGAGAAGAGCCAAAAAACAAGCAAAGTAGTCATTTCTCTAAGCAATGTGCGAGCAGCTGAGATACGTGTTGCAAATCACATGCTCTCCTATACTCTGCAATCCCCAGAGAGGGCCTAGGGCATTCCTCGGTATCTATTTACTTTTATGTTTGATAAAATTCTAAAGGCAAACTGGAAGCAGATGACTGCAAAGAGAGAAAAAGAATGTTGTCAGTTGTCAGACACCTGAAAGCAGCAAGAGATGACAGATAAATCAGAATGCCAGGAAAAATAACCCATTCACACTTTATCAGTATGAGATCCTTCTGTGTAGGCAAAATAAGAATATTTATACAAAGCACACTATTTGGTGTTCACATTGATAACCCTTTGATACCAGAAAATATGACAAGTGATGTATTTTAGAAAGAATTCCAACAGAAAAGGTTAAATTATTTTAAATTCCGCCATCTTAAAAATTCACATATGTGCAAAGCTAAATTCTCAGATTGGTTTGCAGAGATAACGAAGAAGCAGACGAGAATCCCAGTTAAAAGAGTGGCTGCAGCTGCCAGTTGCCTGGGTTCGAAGTCACCTAGTCTCTGTGAGTGTTTGGGTGATTCACTTTACCTCTCTGTGTGTCTGTTCCCCCACTTTAAAATGGGTGATAGGAAGGAGATAATTAGTTAATGTGGATAAAGCCTTAGAGGAATACCTGGCCCACAGTGAGCTCTGGTAAAGACTACAAAAGTTAAATATAAGTATAGCTTAAGAGGGATGAAAGCAACAAGTAACATTTTTGAGAATCAAAAATAGTATTTTCAACATCTACAAAATGCCTGGCCAGTACTCTTTAAAGATCGTCAAAGTAATGAAAACCCAAAAGGCTGAGGAAGTGTCACAGATCGGAGGAGACAAAGTGCACATAGATGTGTAGAGATGACTGATTGCAATGTACTATCCTGGATTAGGTCCTAGAATGGATCAAGATCATCAATAAAAAGTAGGTGCAATTTGAGCAAGGTCTAGAGTTTCCTTAATAATAATGTACCAATGTTAACTTTAGGTGTTGATAATTGCATTACTGTAAGTTAAAATGTTAGAACTGGGCAAAAATAGGTGAAGAGTGTACAGGAACTCTCAGTACTATCTTTGCAACTTTTCTAAAAATTAAAAAGTATTTCAAAATAAAAAGGTTATTTAAAAAAGTATTTTCAGATTCCTAAGTGGCTGGTCAGTGGGAACAGCTTGAGTATCTTCATATAAGACATATATATATATATATATATATATATATATATATATATAAATTATATATATATATATAAATTATATATATATATAAATTATATATATATATATATATATATATATATAATCTATTTTTTACAGAGAGGAAAGAAGAGGGAGAGAGAGTTAGAAACATTGATGAGAGAGAAACATCAGTCAGTTGCCTCCTGCACACTCCACCACCGGGGATGTGCCCCCAACCAAGGTACATGCCCTTTGATTGGAATCTAATCTGGGACCCTTCAGTCCACAGGCTGATGCTCTATCCACTGAGCCAAATTGGTTAGGGTCATATAAGACTCTTGCTTCCACTGTCATCCAGTAGGGTGACTTGAGGTGACTTGGTTAAACATCTTAAGTCTCAGTATATACACTCAGAGAGTAGGGATAAAAAGTCCTACCTTATACGCTATTATCAAAAAGCACAAATGGAAACTCATAAGCCCACAAGTACAAACATTTCACCGTCTAAATTGCGGCATTAGTCCAATCTTAAGACTATTCAATGACTGAACACATGCATTTTTAAATTTTACTTTAAAAAAATATATATATTTTATTGATTTTTTACAGAGAGGAAGGGAGAGGGATAGAGAGTTAGAAACATCGATGAGAGAGAGACATCGATCAGCTGCCTCTTGCATATCCCCTACTGGGGATGTGGCTGCAACCAAGGTACATGCCTTGACCTGAATCGAACCTGGGACCTTTTAGTCCGCAGGCCACCAAACCGGTTTCAGCTAAATTTTACTTTTTAAAAACAACCAATAAATGAACTATGGTACCTTCAATAGAGAAAAATTAAGTCATATGTTGAGCTCCTTAGAGAGCTTATATTGCCACCATGGTTTTCCCTTCAAAAGGAATACCAGTCTGTCAGATTTGATTGTGGAAGATCTGCACTGATACTGCATGAGTAACCCTGGGTGTATATAGAGACTTGGGCAAGAAAGAGCTCAATTTAAATTGGTGAATTTGATGTGTTATTTTGTGATTGTCTGATTCTAACTGACGGTGAGCCAAAATAAGTTTCCAGCAAAATATTGCTATGGAAGCTTAGAGGAAGACCTGAAAGAGAGGCAGCAGGGAGGCTAGAGGGAGTGTCCATCCTCCGGAGGCCTGTCTGACCAGAGGTAAAGAGCCAGGCTTTTTATTCAGACTCCCTAGACAGGAAGTTAAGCTCTATTCTCACATTTTAGAGCTGGAGGAGGTTATTTTACCTGTGTGTTTTGTTTGGAGAGAATTAATAAGGCATGATCCCATTAATGATTTGGAAGCGGTGGAAAGCATCCGTTAGAGCAAAGCCAAACCCAGGGCAAGCATGGCAGTTGGGAAACTGGTAAGATGATCTTAGGAGGAAGTGAGGAGGACTTGAGCTGTATAAAGGGCCATGAGAACTGGGATGAGGGGTTTGAAGGAGGAGAGGAGATAGGCCACAGGGAATTAGAATCTGGAGAAGAAGAGGCATCTGGGAAAGGAATCCAAATGGACTCTCAGGTTTCTGCAGAGGGGGATTTGATCCATTAACCAAGACAGGGAATTACAGAAGAATGAGGAAAGGGAATACTTATGGTTTGGGACCTATGACATGTTTGCATTTGGGGACATTCACATGGAAACGCCTATCTGGTATAGGAGCTTGTATTTTACTTTATATTCACTCTGAGTAAATTCGAGCTTAGACACAGAAAGTATGAGATAGTGCAAGGTAATGCTTAAAGATGCTGCTTCTACTGCTCACCAGCTGTGTAACTACAGCGGCAAATTGCTTAACCACTCTCTGCTTCCATTTTCTCATTTATAAGATGATGATGATGATGATGATGATGATGATGATGATGATGATAACAGTTATTTCACAGACTTGGTCTGAGAATTAAACAAGATAATGCATATAAAGAACTAGTCCTGCCCCTGCCGGATTCATTGCAAATCCTCAATCCATTAGCTATTTGTAACTTCAATGGCATATTTCACTAATAATTCATAGCTAAAAAATAGGTAACTTTCCACAAGCTATGTAGCCAGAGAAGTCTGAGGTGGTACTTGAATTCAGGCCTGCCTCTTTGCATTTAGCACATGGATTTAGAGAGAGCTGTACCTACTGATGTCAGTGAGCTTCAGTTTAAAGAGTTGCACAAGACTGAGAAAAGTGATGGGCCTCTACCTCCCACCCTCAATCTTTTCCACTTGGAAATTCCAAGGTCAATGGTGACCTTTGACAGGGGGTTTCAGGAAGGTGGCACACACAGGGGAGAGTTTAAAAAGTGCATGGGAGTTAAGGAAGCCTAAACAGCAAGTGTAAGCCTTCATTTTTATTTTAATTAAAGGGAAGGAGTCACTAGAGTGGACACAGGTGGAGGTGGAAATTGAAACAGGGAAGAGTGGAGCACATTTATAGACTGAGAAGAGGGAGCTAGAAGAAAGTGTGACTAAATAAAGAGCAGATAAGAAGTGAAGCCCAGTCTTGAAGAAAGCAAGCAGGGAGGTGACAGGCTTAGAGATGATCACTCTTCCACTGAAGGCCAGGAAGTGAGGACAGGTGCTCAGGTGCTTGTGTGTCAGAATAGGGCTTTGATGGGAATAAATGTCTGAAAATGTCTATTTCTCAGTAAAGTTAGAGCGTGGGTTGAACAGCACAATGCGGAGGAGGAGAGGCAGAGTGGAAAGTGTGGATGCATTGCTAGAGGTATGAAATACCCTTTGGGAGGTAGCGGAGGGGAAGTTAGACCAGAACTTGTGCAAGTATGTAAAAGCTGAGACTCAAAAACCAAGCGTGCAAAAGCCTCAGTCTGCTTTGTTACATGATTTCCTCCAACCCTGCTGAGCACTGGTTTGGGAAATCCACAGAGAACGTCAAGTCCTCATTATATTTTGTGATATTTCTGAAATATACCCATGGTTCAAAAAGTATTAAGATCCTTAAACTAAACCCACCCATTTTGCAGGATGATTCACTGTGCAAAGAGTTTTGAGTCCCTTCCAGATGAAAGGGCAACATTTGCACTGATTAGTTTACATAAGGGAAATCCAGACGCTTCCCCAATATGCATGTTTGGGATCTAACAATCATCCTTTTCCTTCCAAATTAAAATGCAGCTGAATTCTAATTACACTCCTGCCAACATATTTATTCCTTTAGCAAGAGGATTAATTAAATCATGTCAGAAGAGACAATTGATTACATTAAGATTTGGCTAATAAAAAATTCTTGCCAGAATGTGTTTAAAGTGAGGTTCAGACTGTAGTCTCTTTAACTCATAAGAAAACTTTAGGAAACCAACAACAAAAAAGTTTGTTTAGCAGGTGGGTCAAGATGCCTGGGTCGGGGCATCCTTTGGTGGAAGAGACGAGAGATTGACAGCTTTCCCTAGAGAAAGTGGAAAACATGTAGGACTCACAATATTGGGTGGTTGGGGGGTGGTAACAGAGGGAAGTCTGTGAGAAAACTGTAAAAGGAGGTCTATGCAACTGAATGAGGTGTTAAAATAGATGACTGATTCAAAAAACACCTAGAGGTTGGAGGGTGTGAGGGCTTAGAGTGTGTGTTTGTAGCTTCCATTTGCTCCCTGTGCCTCTAAGTGGCTCCCTGCATGGACCCTGCCACTACTCACTATTATGTTCACTCTCTTTCTTTGATTCTCCATTCCTGCCAGTTTCTCTCATTTCCACCACATTTTAGCCAGACTATTCAAAATCTCCATGCCTACTCATTAACCGATACAGCAGATAAAGGCAGGCAGCACCTTTGAGGTGTTTGCAGGTAAGTGGGCTGTACACAGGCAGGCTGTACCTGTGTCTGGTCCCGGAGGACTGAGGAAGAGGAGCTGGGTCATCTTTTCCCCTTCTTTTTTAATTTAGCAAACCTGCTTGGCTGCCATCAAGGAGCTGACAGATTGCATACTGTCATCATGTAATCTGAAGACTAAAATTCAATTTCCCTTTCTCAGCGTCAGAATTGGGAAGGGGGGAATAGAACATCCCAACGACACAAGTGGGGTGACCTAGTGCACAAGCCAGCTAATGACACCCTTCTGTCAGCTGGGCCCCGGGAGCCAGAGCCTGAGGGGGGAGCCGGGTCCTGGCAGATGGCAGCGGGTGTGCTGATTATAGAGCTCAGTTGGACCCAGACTCCATTTCCCTCCCTGCATCAAGGTCCCTTCTGAAAATGGGCTGTTTACTTAAAACCTATTCATTCCTGTTTCTGTGCATCAGATTCCTAAGATAAAAATGAACACGGGCAGCTGTTGAAGTTTTGCGACTAACGATTCAATTCTGTTTTTGTGTTAAAGGAAACTCAGAATTCATTTTACCCCATAATTATTCTTTGTAAGTAAGGAATCAAATCGGAAGTGGCGGCAGAGTGGACGCTAGGGAAAGAAATTCAAATAGGCATCACTGTTGGTTAATGCTATTTCCCTTCATGGGAAATTCAGGCTTTTCTATTATCTCGCTAAAAAAAGAAACTGCAAACCAAATTTAGCAAGCTGGTGTTTTCAAGCCAAAGAATGTCAGCCCCGGAGTTTGGCTCTTGCTTTGCCTTCTGCTTGAGAAATGTCAGATTCCCTTCTAGGAGCAGTGCAAAAGGAGCTTTGGGATGTTATGCCCCAAAGTCACTGAACTTCACACCCAGTCGCATATAAACATTTAAGACCAGAGGGAGCCAATGTCCAGCCGTGCATGGAAACAAGGTCATCACGATGAAAAGCAGCCCTTGGGAATGATCGCAACCCTCTGCCACCCGAAACCTCAGGGAGGAAAAATGCTACTCCAGGCGGCAGCTGTGAATTACAGCATGGCCAAGAACTTCCTCCGGCCCCTCCGGGCCAGGTCTCGTGCTGTTTGGGAAAGTGACAGGGGTTATATTTTCACACCCAGCTATTGCCTTATGACTTAGTAAGCACGAAGTTGTGGAGGTTTCTCTGGCTACCCAACATCGACTTATTTAGAACTCCCGTGGAAAGGAGAGCGGGGCTGTGTGCTGTGGCTGAGGGAGAAAGGGCCGTGTGGCAGGTGTTCTCAGCAGACGTGTATTCTGGAATGAGTTGTGTGAGGTATGGCATGAGACACAGTCTCATTGTCCAAGGCGAGGCTGTGTAATCCTGTCAGCCAGCTGTCTTGGGAGCCTCAGAGGCTGTTCCTTTTTGGCATCGCCTTAGAAAAACAGCTCCTCCATTTTTAATAATTACAGAAGGAAAAGCATGAGCAGAAGAAGCAAGAAGCTGCCCTCCAATGTCCTTTCCCAACTAGCACCTGAGATTGGTCTGGTAGATTACAGATGCTCAATTAAATAGCACGGTTTGCAGAAGAGAGCACTGGAGAGGGAATCTGAAAGTGGTAGTTTATTCTTTGCTCTACCTTTAGCTGGGAGACCTTGGAAGAGTTACCTTGTCTTGTTGGACTTGAGTTTCTACAGGGATAAAACAGAAGAATTGCAATAGATAGCGTTTACTGTACCCTGGGCTCAGTTCACTTCTTGAGTCTTCGATTTATCAAAAATGGGGATCACTTATAGCAGATTAGGAATTAATAATCCACTTCCATGTACTGTAAATTCATTGAAAAATTAATGGGTCAGAAGTCTATAATCCTGATGATCTAGCTATGTTGGAAAACATAGAAATATTCAATATTTGCCCTGTCCAACACAGTAGCCACTTTCTATTTATATCAGCTGATCATGTAAATTGAAACTAATGGGTCTAAGGAACTGAATTTTTAATTTTGTTTCATTTTAATTAAGTTTAACTAGCCACATGTGATTAGCAGCTACCATAATGGGCAGCACAAATTCTACCACATTCTCCTGCAATAAGCTAACAAGTGGTGTGCTGTGATGAAATGGGAAAAAAAAGGCCTTTTTTCTATTTCCATTTCTACATTTCTGGGCAGTAGTGGGCAAGGGAAAAGGCTCTGTGACTCAGTTTCCTTTTCTCCCAAATTTCAATGGTAACATCGACTCCACAGTATTGTTCAGAAGATTTAGTTAAATTCGATATGTGAAACATCTTAGAGAACCATAAAATGCTATATAAATGCAAGGTATTATCATGAGTAATTCACTGTTGAATTGTTTCAAGAAAAAAATAAAAACCCACAATGATATCTAAGAATGGGTAACTAAAGTGAAGAGAGGCTGGTAATACCAGGTATGACAGGTTCGATTTAAAAAGGAAATACTAAAAAGTCAGTGCTGAAGAAGGCAATGTGGAAAGGAAGGAGTGGGAATAAAGGGGATGGAAAAGTCAAGACCCATGATATAGGGACAATAATGAGGAGGTGTGGTGGACTTGTCTTTTGGGAAGGCATTCAGGGTTGAGATTTACTCATAATGATGGGAGCATAGACAGGTGTCAATTCTGAGTGGCAGTAAACAAAATTGAGTTTAAATTGAATTTAAAATCATTAAATTCAATCAGAACACATTTTGCCCCCGCTTACATGACTGCCCTAGAGAAAGGTCTCTGGAGGGATTTGAGCAGCAAGCCAAATAATAGACCAAAAGAAGTTATGTGGTAGAATACAGTAATGTAGATGGTTTGGTGTGGAAAGGAGTTGACAATGCTGGATTATTTGTTGTGAGCTCATAAGCCTCTTTAGATTTAAGGTAAATTTTGAATGAAAGCATATTTTTGTAGACCAAGGAAGAATTGTTGTGATACAGAAGTGCTGCAATCCTATTAGAATCATAAAATGTAACACATCCTTGCAAAGGCAGTTCAATAGGAAAAGGGTGATCTTGGCTGGGCTTGGCATCATGGCTGGGCTTGGCATCATGGCCCACCCCTCGGGTAGAAGGACGGAGGAAGGATGTAAGGGAGATATTAAGAGTTTAAAAAATATCCTGGGATTCCTTAGCACTTACCAAAAAATTGCACTTTGACATCCATCTTATTAACTGTTTTTCCTTGTTCTTTTATCTCAGTCCCTAATAGGGATCAGTTCTGGAACATGCCTGGTTTCAAATCCTAGCACTGTCATGTAATAGCAGTGGCATTGGGCTAGAAACAAACTATCTAAGCTACACTTTACTTATCATGAGGAGCTCATGGAATAATTTATGCACTAACATCAGGAGGGATTCATGGAATAAATTATGTACAATTTATGCACACAGCTCTGGGCACTTAGAAAAACACTCAAATGTGTAAGAATTTACATATATATATATAGTTAATTAACCAGGACACCATAACAGGACAACCGGATAGGAAGAGGTTGCACACGCAGTGTTGGGGTGCTGCGGCAGGGGTCTCCTCATGCCTGTGTTGGAGGAGGGTCTGATCAGCAGTGGCCACAGCTGCTTCAAGGGCCAGAGAGCAAGGCAGGGCCGGACCAGTGACTTGAGGGTGGGCAGCATCACAAGATTTTGAATTGCACGCTGGGCTCTTAGTATATTTTATTAGGCTATTTTAAACTTTTAAACATATAATAGAAAAAGAACCAGAAGCCTTTCACTGGATGAAATCAGCCATACAATCATAAACACTGATTTCTATAAATGAATGCCTTTTATTTTATTTTACAAAGCATAGTCCATTCAAGTTAAATATTGCTTTAATTTCTTCAATCAATTCATTTTTTCTCAATTTTGAAGTCAAGGGCTTGTTTTGTTTAACAGCTTTATTGAGGTATAATTCATATATTATAAATTTACCCATTTAAATATGTAATTTATTCATTTTAACTAATATTATCGAATGCTGCCAAGCCCAAACCCTATCCTAGGTGCTGGGGATGCTGTAGTGAATAAGGTGGATGAGGTCTCTGCTTTTACAAAGATTCCAGGGTAGTAAGAAAGAGAAATAATAAACAAGGTATATAATTTAAGGGTGAGGATGGAATAATAGAATAGGATAAAACAATAGTGACAGGCTGTTCCATTTTAGAGAGGATGACCTCCTCTCTCTGAATCAGTAATATTTGAATGAAGTGAATCATGTGACCATCTAGGGAGAGCATGCCAAGCAGGAAATAGCAAGTGCAAAAGCCCTCAGGCAGAAGCATGCTTGTTATGCTCCTTGGACTTGAGAAAAAGCTGTAGGGAAATGCCACTGAATCAGAGAAAAGCAAGACAGGAAGGAATCAAGGTGGAGAAGAACCAAGAGCCAAGTCAGACAAACTCTTGGCTTCCAAAGTAAGGCTTATTAATTTTATTTTAGGTACAATGGGAAGCCTTGGAGGAATGAGCAGGGAAATGACACAACCAGGTTTACCTTTTAAAAGAGGATATCGCCATGGCTAGGTTGTGGCTGAGTTGGTGTATCGTCGTCCCATACACCAAAAGGTGGCAGATCTGGTTCTTGGTCAGGGCACATGCAGGAGGCTGATAAATCTTTCTCTGTCACATCAATGTTTCTCTCTCTCTCTCTCTCTCTCTCTCTCTCTCTCTCTCTCTCTCTCTCACACACACACACACACACACTCTTCCTCTCTCTAAAATCAATAAAAGTAAAAGAGAGTCTCAAGAAGTAAAGAGTAGAGACAGGAAGACCAGTGAGATGGTTAGTGCAGTGGCCCCGGTGAGAGACAGCAGAGACTCGACCAGCAGTGGAGTTGGTGAAAAGAGGTGAGACCTCAAGTGCATTGTGATAACTCAATTTCCTGATAACTGAATATGGGTTTGAAAGAAAGAAGAATCAAGATGGCTCAGAGGATAAGGGCCTGAGTAACCCTTAACTAGGGGTGCCCTTTGCTAACATAGAGTATGTCGAAGGAGCAGGCATGGTGGGAGTGAGAAGAGTATGAAGCAAGGGGATATTACAAGAGTAGCCTGTTGTATGTACGTTGTTGGAAAATAAAGGCTTTCTACTGAGGATTTAAAGAAGACCAACAAAATGTCCTAGAATCATCAGAGCTTAAAACTGCACTTCAGGTGTGTCCCATAGAATTCTTTATACAAAAGAGCTAAAAACTTCTACGCCTATTTGCTGCAAAACAGGCTATACATTGAGTAAGGCAGAAACTATATGTGGTAAAAATGAGTTTGTCCTATATCTTTCATTTGAAAATTTGGGAAGGGTATGTTAGAATGAGTTCTGATAAACTGGTAGATTGATAAGAAAATATACTGAGAATCAGATATCTTGAAGGCAAGAATGGAGAGAGATCTGTTTAAACAAGCACCTCCTTACTGTTTTATTGCAAGAAAACACCAATTCACAGCATGCAGGCTGTAGGATTATTTTTCATTTAACACCAGGGAGCACTTCTTGAATTTTTTAAAGTCTTGCTACAAAATCCAAAGATGGTTGGTAAAACTGGCTGTTTATTGAGAAGGATTAAGTACATTTCTGTGTTTGTTCATATCTCAGTTCTGTGGTTAACTGTTCAAGATCGATCTGTATTTTAAAGTATGTCTTCAGTGGTTTTCAACTACTAGAAGTTTATTTATCTGGAATGTCAGAACTATAAATTTTCTTACTCCTTATCTTTTTCAGAGATCAGCTTCAAGAAACTTTACCCAGGAGATCTGACAAATGTCTCCACTGAGTGGATGAGTGAAATAGTGTGATATACACAATATATACATATTCAGTAGGACATCAGAAGTTCTTAAGTATGTTTAGCACCATATGAAGCAGTCCATATTCTACAATTAAAGTGATTCTACAGGATGCAGAATGTCTTTGATGCATCTCCTGGAGGGGTGGGGTGAATTCAAGCTTTTTCCCTTTAGTAATCATGTAGCTGGAAGAATAATCTTTGAATGTTAACTTACAAGTTGACCTAAGATTGTTTCTATCAGTCCACAAATGTGTTCTGGTCATATGCATTGGGTAAAGCATTAATTGGCACTTATTTTGAAAACAAAAGAGAATTTGGATAATATGTGACCAATCTAAACAGTATACTTCTGTGTGTTTGTGTGATTCCATATTTACGTGGGAATTGGTATTTTTTCATATACAAAGTCAGAGCAAAAGTAGATTTACAGTTGTTCATATGGAAAATAATACAACAGTAAATAATACAAAAAACAAAACTCTGTGCTCTGAGTACTCACAACTTTAAACCTATTTTTTAAAATTTCTTTATTGATTGTGGTATTACATAGGTGTCCTTATTCCCTCATTACCCCCCAACCTCCGACTCATGCCTTTACCCCCCTGTTGTCTGTGTCCATTAGTTAGGCTTATATGCATGCATATAAGTCCTTTGGTTGAGCATGGGGCAGGTGGCTTCTTCATATTCCAGGCTGCAACCAGCCTAAGGCACTGGCACCCAGTTTCTCCTTCTCCCTCAGAACACGGAGTGGGCAGATATGGGGCAGGTGGCTTCTCCAGATGGCTGCGGCCTGGGATCATGGGGCAGGCAGCTTCTTTGTCTCCTGGGCTGCAGCCAGCCTCAGATGCTGGAGCCAACTTCTCCATCTCCCCTGACTTTTCCAACTCCCACAGGCCCAGAGCTGGGGGAGAGGGTGGAGAGGGGGTTACGACCATCTTTGTCAGGTTAATTTACAAACTTACTCCTGATTGGCTGGCGTGTGTCACAGAGGTATGGTCAATTTGCATCTTTCTCTTTTATTAGTGTATATATATATATATATATATATATATATATGTGTGTGTGTGTGTGTGTGTGTGTATTTATATTAAAACATTTGTATAATATATATTAAAATATGTGTCTTTGCTTTATATTTATATATATGTGGATAGATATTTGTGGAGCTATATATATATATATAAATATATAGCATACACATCTATAAAAATAAAAGCATAATATGTTAATTAGACCAAACATCCTTCTGGACAACCTTCTAGACAAAGCTGGGGCAGTGAGGGAAGCTCAGGTCCCAGGTGCTAGAGGGAAGCTCATGCCAGCAGCCAGGGGAAGGAAGGCCTATTCTTGCACAAATTTCTTGCATTGGGCCTCTAGTATATATATCTTATCTAAATAAAAGAGTAATATGCAAACTGACCATCACTCCAAGACACAAGATGGCTGCCCTCATGTGGACACATGGCTGCCACAAGATGGCCTGCAGGGGAGGGCAGTTGTGGACAGTTAGGAGTGGCCAGACCAGCAGAGGAGGGCAGTTGAGGGTGACCAGGCCAGCAGGGGAAGGTAGCTGTGGGTGATCAGGCAAGCAGGGAGGGCAGTTAGGAATGACTGGGCCAGCAGAAGAGGGCAGTTTGGGGATACCAGGTTAGCAGGGAAGGGCAGTTGGAGGGACCAGGCCTGCAGGGGAGGGCAGTTGTGGGTGGTCAGGCCATCAGGGAGGGCAGTTAGGGGTGACTGGGCTAGGACAGGAGGCAGTTGGAAGAGACCAGGTCAGCAGGGGAGGGCAGTTGGGGTGACCAGGCCAGCAAGGGAGGGCAGTTAGGGGTGACCAGGCCTGCAGGGGAGGGCAGTTAGGGGTGACCAGATTGTCAGGAGAGGGCAGTTTGGGGCAATTGGGCTGGCCAGGGAGCAGTTAGGCACTGATCAGGCTGGCAGGGGACTGGTTAGGGGGTGATCAGGATGGCAGGCAGAACCGGTTAGCACCAATCAGGCAGGCAGGCAGGTGAGTGGTTGGGAGCCAGCAGTCTTGGATTGTAAGAGAGATGTCCAATAGGCAGTCAGACATCCCTCGAGGAATCCCAGATTGTAGAGGGTGCAGGCTGGGCTGAGGGACACCCTGCCCCTCTGTGAATGAATTTTGTGCACTGGGCCTCACATATATATATATATATATATATATATATATATATATATATATATACATACACACACACACACACACATATACATATATATATATATCCAGCAGAGTTTTATGTAGAAGGATTTCTTTAAGTTGATTAATATTATGAGTATAACATTGAACATTTTGTATAACTTGTGTTTTACTCTCAAAAACATGACTCTGAGATCTTTTAATGTGCTTACATATGTGTGCATGTCACCCTTTTGTAGATTGCATGGCATTTTATATTTTGATATGCCACAATTTGTTTCATAATTCTTACAATAATGGACATTGTGGCTAATATTTAATCATTAAAATGAACATGAAATGAATCTCCTTGTCAAAGTCTCCCGCTGCACATGTATAAATACTTCTCAGGCTACACGTATGTAGCTCAAATGTGCACAGACACATACGGGTATACACATGGTTCTTTAATCCATCAAAATATATTTTTGTGAATGGATAATCAGTTATGCCAACACCATTGCTGAGCTGTTCATCTCTTACCCAGAGTTGAGATGCTACCATTCTTGTACCCAAATCATATATGTAGCTATACATATGTGCCTCCATCTGGACCTTCTGGTCTGTTTCATAGTTTTATTTATCTATTTTTTTTTCTTGCCAAAAGCATACTGTTTTCATTATAATATTTTTAATAACATTTAAAAAATCATTTTAGCAATTTTTGCATATATACTCTTCTATGAGAAATACTGTGGGAAGTTGATTAGGACTGGATTGTATTTGAAGATAAATTGGAGAACTTTCATCTTTATAATATTGAGCCCTTACATTCATAATGCTTTCTCCATTTACCCAAAACTCTTTTACTTCCTTCAGTATGTTTGTATAGTTTTCTCTATAAAGTTTCTGCATGTGTATTAAGTTTATGATTGAGTACTTTTTAGTTGCTGTGGCTATTGTGAATTGAAAATTCTAAAAATTAATTTCTATTGGTTATTGCTGATAGATAGAAAAGCTAACACTCCTACACTCATTACTGCACTATTGACAATAGCCAAGATGTGGGAACATTTCTAAAATGGGAAAAATGATTCCTACATAACACATAATCCTAACATAACTTTAGGGATTTAAAAAGACAACATATTTTAACATGAATTTCAATGGCTAGAATGTAGTATATAATCATTAAGGGTTAGTTTCCATAACTTGTCTTTCCCCTTAAGACTGTACTGTAAGATTGAAGGGAACAGAGAGTGGCACCCAGGAAAATGCTGGCACATAATTATTGTATGAAATTAGGCACAGCATTCTGGTGCTGTTATAACATCTCTAGATATTTGTTTGAAATATTTCTTTGAGAGGGGGAGGAAGGACATTTTTATATTGAAACTGCAGTGACATAATGTTAGCATTTAATATCTGAGTAATTTTAACCAAAATTTACGTTTTTTCATATGCCCTTTCTTTTAATGTGTTTGTTAAGATAAAGGCTATTTCATGAGCATTTTAAAACTCTAATTTTAAAACAGAATTGTAAAGAAGATGGAATTCTGGAATAATTTATTGGATAATCTTAAAATTTTAAACTTTATCATACATATCAGAATTTATGATTGACAACCCAAGTTGCTCTTATAACTGCATCCATTCAGAAGTCAAGGATATCTTTCTAGCTTTTGAAGAATCAACTTCAAAGTTGTCTTGAGAGGTCAGAGCATCCCCAGGTTGCCAAGTAGTAGATGTTTTGATCTCGGTTTCCCTGCTTTTCTCTTTATCATACACCTGCTGGGCTCTAGGATATATTTATAGTGCTAACTTGCACCTGGCAGGCAACATACTCTATAATTATGGCAAATTACCTAAAAGTAAATAAGAGCTTTGAGTCTTTGAGTTAAAAATGTAGCTCTATAAAGTGACAATGCTCTCACAGCCTTTAAATTTGGCACTATATTTGGCCTTTGTGTTAAAATTCTCAAAAGTATGTTTTCCAGCTGACCACATAGACAACAGAACATTGTTGGGTGTTTTCATTATTGTGCATGGCACAGCTATGTCTTATCTGATTGTAGTGAATATTCACTGTCAGCTTTTACCAATGCACAAAAACAATTAGTAATATTATGAAATCCCATCAGACTTTCTGCAGGTTGAAAACTGGTTGTGCTAAACTACTTACCTAACTCATATTTCAAAAGAATAAGCTGCACATTCTCTCAATTTAAAAGAAACAAACCTACTATTAAAATCCCAAATGGCCCTGCATGGATTTCTCTTTAAATAAAATATTCATCAGTGAATATAGGCCAAGAAGTCAGTGTGCTCAGGCAATGAAACCTTTGTAGCACTTCTCTTCGTGTTGAGAAAGTCTTGCATGTTGAGAAAGATAACAATTCTGACAGGAGACTTTCCCACATTCATTGCTTTTATAAGGTTTCTCTCCAGTATGAATCTGAATTACATCATGGGAAAGTTAGTTTCATGACTCCTTTAGAATAGCTATGGTCTTGAAAATGGAAAGCCAATTAATCTACAGTGTAAAGCATAATGGTCAAGAAATTATATGTGAAAGTTATTTGAGAACAATAATGCAATGTTTTATTATACAGGATAATACCTCAGACTGTGAACTAGTTCAAGGAAACAATCATGTCTTATTATTAAGACCTTTTGATACTTGCTTTAGCACCTGCCACAGCATAGAAATCTTAGATGTTTTTGAATGAAAAATAAACATTAGAAATAGCAAGGTGATAGTTAAAGCTAAGAGAATGTTCAATAATGACAATGAAAAGAAATAAAGTATTTGTGTCCTACAATCTTGACCATTGAAACTGAGGCTTGGTAAATGGGGAAATGGGTCAGAGCCTGATCCAGAGACCAGGAAGCCCTATTGGATTGGGAGAGAGTCAAAGGACATTAGATCATAGACCCAGGTCCTCAAACGATCCTGCAGAAATTTGTGGGGCTTTGGTCGGGTGATTAAGTCTGGAGGAAGTTTCTATAAAATGAGGACAGCCCTAACTGGTTTGGCTCAGTGGATAGAGCATTGGACTGTGGACCTCAGGGTCCTAAGTTTGATTCTGGTCAAGGGCATGTACCTCCCTTGCAGGTTTCTCCTTGGCCCAGGCCCTGGTCAGGGCTGGTGCAAGAGACAACCATTTGATATGTTTCTCTCCTATCAATATTTCTGTCTTCTACTCTCTCTAAAAATCAGTGGAAAAATATCCTGGAGTGTGGATTTAAAAAAATAGATAAATAAATAAATAAATAAATAAATAAATAAATAAATAATAAAATAAAATGAAGACAAAACTGAATTACAATCCAAAAACACCCAGAGACCAAGCACAGAGGCACAAGATAAAAATCAATTGTAATAACAACCTAATAGAGCTGATTTAATATAAATCTGTTAAGTGAGCTATAGAACACATTGTTACTAACATGTCCCTGACCCAGAAGAGCCAGAAACAATGGAAACTATGAAGTGTTCATTCATAATGAGGATGACATAGGGATGTTGGCTGGAATATGGGGCCTATGGTGGGAGAACGGAGACAGCTTGTTGGGTCCCTGGTTTCCCACACTATGGATTTTATCTGAATTATCAGAGTCATTCAGAAAATGGGAAACAAAGAGTGTGATTCCCCACTGGAGTTTCATGTATCACTCAAAATGCCTGACTTTTCTGGAATTCCAAATTTTTCAGCAATCACATTCAAATGCCACATCTTTTTAGAACACCACATATAAGAGGATTATAGTTGTTTTCCTTTTTTAAAAAAATTTAAAACCACTTTATTTTTTTACAATTTGAAACTTATGAATTGTTTATTCCTGGAATTTTTCATTTAATATTTTCAGACCACGGTAGACCACAGTAACTGAAACCACGAAAAGCAAAACCATGAATGAGGGAAGCTACTGTTAATTCTAAATATATAGGTACCTAGAAATATGTAGAGCAAAATATTTACAAAACAAAAAACTAAAAGGATAAAGAGATAAGACTATAATAATGATTAAGTATTTTATAATTCAATAACTGATAAGATGAGAAAAAAATAAGGCTACAGAAAATTTGAATAACAATGTCAACTTGACCTAATATCTAGCAACACTGAAGTAAAGAATCCACATTCTTTTCAAATGCACACAAAATATTAATACCCTGAGCCCCAAAATAAGTGTCAATACATTTCAAAAGGTTGAAATATTACAGAGAATGTTCTTGGAATAAGAAAAATTAAGTAAAAAAATAATAAAAATACAACATCTAAAAATATCCCCCCAAATTGGTAATCAAACAATATACTCTAAACAACCCATGATCAAAAAAAAAATATGTCAAGGAAAATTAAAAAATATTTCTAATTGAATGACAATGAAAACACAATATATCAAAATTGGCCTCCTGAGACAAATGAACTTATTCATTACCATTCAGTGACTATTTTTTAAATGAATTTCCCATGTGATGTATATAAAAAAGAAAGCAGCTCTCAAAGCCCCTTGGGTAGGGATACACATGGCACATGGAGCCGCTCCTCCTCCTTGCCTGTTTGCACATGCATCCAATAGAAGAAGAGCAGTGGCACTGTCTATCATTGGGTTATATACAGAAAAGGGCTTTTCTGGGAACTGAGACATAGAATAGACATTTCTCACTTTGGAAATGTATTTCTTGCATTGGTGTGGATGAGTGTGTGTGTGTGTGTGTGTGTGTGTGTGTGTGTGTGTGTGTTGATAAACAATTTTGGATTTCCTCACTGATGGAAGACCTTGCTTGTTGTCAACATTCAGTATCATTGATAGCATCCTTAATGCCCATGCCCCTGGGCTCCGTGGCTATCATAGAGACCGAAGGTGCTGTCAGGTGATGTGTGGCAGGTCAGCCTTGCAATGCCAGCACCCTGTCAAGCTCTGCAGAGCTTTGACTTATTTCCATTTTTAACTGTTCGTCAGCATTTAATTGCCACCACCAGCTAACTTTAAGAATACAGGAAGCTCCAAGAGGGCTCCTTTACCCAAGTACCTAAAATAACTGCAATGTTCTCATCTAGCTATTCATTCCAGTATTCACAGTAAGAGAAAAGAATTCATGGTGTCCACGTTGGAGGTGGGATTGTGAAGCCAGATTCCAGTGCTTGGTGAGTAAAACAGAAGCAAGGGCCTCTCTGTAGCAGCAGTGTGGCCATGCATTGACGACTCCTCTGCTTTTATAGAATGCTTAGGTCTGTGACTGTAGTCCTCTTTTCAGACTTCAAGTCATACATCCTGTTTGGAAGAATGAAAGCCTCTATTCCCAACACATTGGAAAGTGCCTAGGCATACAGGACAGGCTGCCTCCTAGCCCATTTTTATCTCTGGTTAAATTATCTATGTATCTCCTCCTGAATATGCCTTATACTCACCCACTCATTTCCAAACATTTTCTTCTTTTCTGTTGGGCCAAATTAAATGCCTTTCCTGCCCTACCCAGAATCCCCAACTTCCTAAATCATGCTGGTTCACTGGTTTGAGTCTTCATGGTCTCTGGCACCCTCTGAATGACTATGACCTAGAGCAATGCTCTGCAAACTGCAGTGGCTCATGAGCTGGGCAGTTTGCTGCTCTGTTGACTAATGAGTTTGCTGACAACTGGGATAGGGACTTAATTACAAGGAACAACAACAGCCTGTAATTATTGGAATCGAGAGTCTAGGTCAGTGGTCGGCAAACTCATTAGTCAACAGAGCGGCAAACCGCAGGGGTGACCAGGCTGGCGAGGGGGATGGGGAAGCAGTGAGGGGTGATCAGGCAGGCAGGCAGGTGAGCAATTAGAAGCCAGTGGTCCTGGATTGTGAGAGAGATGTCCAACTGCCAGCAGCAGATGGACATCCCCCCAGGGGTCCCAGATTGGGGAGAGTGCAGGCTGGGCTGAGGGGAACCCTCCACATATTGTGCATGAATTTCATGCACCTGGCCTTTAGTCTATATATATATATATATATATATATATATATATATATATATATAAGCCTTGACTGAACAACCAGTTGATTGGTTGCTATGACATGCACTGACCAACAGGGGGAAGATGCTGAATGCAGGAACTGCTCCCCTGGTGGGCAGTGCACTCCCACAGCCAACCTTCCATGGCCAGCCAACCTCCTGTGGTCCCTCCCCCAGTCCAGCCTGCTCCGATGGGCCTCTATGGGTTCTGATTACTGGCCAGGCCGAGGGACCCCATCTGTGCACGAATTCCTGCATCAGGCTTCTAATCTTAAATAAGATGATAAGACAAGGTGATTCTTTTTTCACTTTAGTACACCATGAATTAGGCTTATTTAAAAACAATAAATTCATTTATTTTTATTGTTATTGCTACATTAAATAATATTAAGTATTAGTCATTTACAAGGAAAATGTTTTATTTTTATTTTTTATCTTTATTGATTTGAAAGAGAGAAAGAGAAACCAATTTATTGTTCCACTTATCTATGCATTCATTGTTGATTCTTGTATGTGACTTGACTGGAGGTGGTACCTGAAACCTTGGTGTATGGGGACAATGCTCTAACCAACTGAGCTACCCAGCCAGGCCATAGAAAATGTTTTAAAAAGCATCTATTCCTCTTCAGTTATATCTTCCAATATTTCTAAATCCTCTTCCCCAGTATTACATAAATGATGTATTAAAGAAGTGAGGTAGAGTTGTGCTAATAAAGAAAAAGTTTCTGTAGGAGTTACGTTTGAAAATAAACCTTAAGGGAGTAAGGCATCATTTGTCAGAGAGGAATAGCAGATACAAAATACACAAAGGAAGAAATGAGCCAATCATGTGCTGGAGGAGACAACATACAGATTGGATTGACAGACCTAAATAATAACAGTAATAACAGCAACAGCTGGGACTTGGACAAAATTTTGGAATGTCAGGCTGTGGAATTTAGATGTGGTGGGTCAGGAGCACAGAGCTTCTTAAACAAGGAAAGTAATTCAATAAACTGTATCTCATTTTCAGTGTTATTGAGATTATTGACATGTGACATATGTAGATTTAAAGTGTACAACTCAATGTTTTGATATACATATATATTGTAAAATGATTATCAACTTCTCACATAATTACCCTTTTTTTTATAGTAATAACATTTAAGAGCCACTCTCTTAACAACTTCCAAGTATATACCAGAGCAGGGCAAAAGTAGGTTTGCAGTTGTTCATATGAAAAATAACACAATAAATAATTAATAATACAACAATAAACTGTTTTGTGTACTCAAGACTGTAAATCTACTTTTCCCCACCCTGTAATATAGTATTGTTAACGACAATCATTGTGCATCCCTAGAACTTACACATCTCCCTTTTACCAACATCTTCCCATTCCCCGATCCCCATCCCATGGTAACCACCAATCTACTCTCTATCTCCATAAATTATGAATGTACTTTCTCTTAAGAATAAGATACCCCTGTAGCATAATGGAATTTCAATGAGACTGGCAGAGACTAGAAGGGGAGACAAGATTGCAGGAACCATGCATGACATAATGCACCAAAGGAGGACATTGGAAAAGAGGCTGAAGGCACACATATCAGGAGAGTATCTCTCAGTGGCATTCCCTGTTTAGGGATATTGGCAGATGTTCTATCACATAAACACCACCCACAGCACCAAAAAACAACACAGAAGCTATGGGGGGGGTGTAAATTCTGTGATAAAATACGTTTGGGAAACAGTAGTCCAAACAATTAAAATAAATTTATTTTCTGTAGTTGTGTTACGTGATTCTCCAAGAAGGAGACACATTTGACGTAAGACTCCCCTCTTTTTTTCCCCCATAGTATTTCTTAGGCCTCATGTTCCTCAGCACATGAATTTGAAAATGAGTTTCTCAGAAAAAGGGAGAGATCTTAAGCACATTATAAAAACGAAAGAGAAGAGAGAAGAACTTCAAAGCCCAGGATGATTGAAAATACGTCTCTATATAAATCAAAAGTTGGATAAAAGACAACTGAAAAGAAAGACAAAATATGGATTAAAAAAAGATAGGTTATGTGTGTGGAGTGTCTCCATTTTGATCTAAAGAAAATGACCTTGTTGTCAGTTTGCAGGGTTTAGAAGGTGATAAGACCCCTAATGGGAGGTGGCCTGTCCTTGCTTTTGAAAACATGTTGGTAAACGTCATACACCACAACCAGGTTTATAAGGCCTTCGTGACCTAACCCCTCCCACTCTCAGCCCCATCTCATGCTACCTTCCCTTCTTCTCCTCTTGTTCCAGTCACTCCTGGATACATTCAGGTTTTGAATAACTGTCATTTCAGTGCCATTTGAATAACATACTTCTGTGTATTCCTGCCCCTGATCTAGAGCACACCTCCCACCTTCTTTTCCTGGTAATGCCTAGTCATCATGCACGTTTCAATTTAGATGTTTCTTTTCCCAGGAAGCTTCCCTCTACCAGCAAATCATGAGGACCTGTCAGACCTCTGTGAGTACTCACATCACCCCTGAAGTCCCCTCCTTTTTATTGTAATTGCTGCTCTGCCCCTCTGTGTCCGCCACTGGGAGGTAAGTTCTGTTGAAGTCTGAGTGCTTAGAGTGGCAGGGGATGAGGAGTATGAGCTAACCTTACCCACACCCTTCTCTCAAGTCACATGGCAGTGCTTGGCACATAGAAGGCACCTGGTAACTATCCATTAATTACCTACGCAGCCCCTTTGACAAGTTACTTTAATAGGATCCTGTGGTGCAATGAGGCCCTAACACTTCTCCCTGCAACAAGCTTGACAAGCTTATGACAGCTTCCCTCAAAGCACTCCGGGCTGTTTCCTCTTTATTATGCTCTTTAAGCATCAAGGTCCCTCAACTGCTTGCAATTCACAGGATGTTTGGCCAAAGCCAAGAGAATGTTGTGATACAACGGACATACAGATGGACAGGTTGGCACACTAACTGATTCATTCATCTATTAGCATGTAAGCTCAAGCAGACCACGCATTTTTGTTCCTTTAGCTCACTGCAGCATCAGCAGCAGCTACATTCATTCTTGGCTCACAGTAGGTATTACATTGTCATGGGAGATGTGGTGTGCAGCCCAGATTCACCCTTCCTCTTGGACCAAATGTTGGAGGCTGACTGCTCACAACTGTCTCACCCCAAGAACTCCCCTGACTCAAGAGAGCTGAGTGACCCAAGGTTTCATGCCCTTTCCAGGGGTATAAAGACAAGCGCTCTTGCTGAAGGGTCATCCAAGCTCTAAAGTTTCCTGTGGAATTGACTAAATTGACTAAAGCTTTGTTATTATTACAGTGCAGTTTAACTCTTCCCTCTGTCCAGTCCTACATCCTTCCCTGCCCATTGTTGATCCTGCCTATCTCAAAGTCCATTTCAAGGCGATCTGAAAGTCCATTTCATGGGGACACATAAAATGTAAGACCCTAATGTAAGTCATCAATGATAAGTAAATGTATGGATTAACAACTTTTATTGAGGACCTTCTATATGCCTGGCATTGTCCTACATGCCGAGAATAGGAAGGTGAATAAGATAAACAACATCTCTACTCTCAGATAGCTTCCATTTAAGAGGGAGACATGAATGAATATAATTTCAGATGGTGATGTGGGCAATGGGAAAAACAAGTGTATGCGATAGAGAGGAGCTGAAGGTCCAAGGGCAAATTTTAAAAGGCCTCTCTGATTGTTATTTGAGCTGAAATTGGAATGATAACGAAGAGCCACAAACAAAGATCTGATGACAGTGCTTCTAGCAGAAGGCACAGCTCATGCAAAGGCCTGGAGGCAAAAGTGTTTGGAACATTTGAGGAACACAAACATCCATATGCCTGCAGCAGTGAATGAGCAGCAGAGTGGCAGGATAAAGCTGGACATGTTGGTTGGAAATCCATCACATAGGGCCTTGTAAACCAGTAAGAATTTCGTATAAAGTATCAGGATACGCCTTCATCACACAAGTAGGTTTTAATGGCCAGCTTTTATAACTGTCACTTTTATAATCCTCCCTTCTTTCTATCACTAGTCCAGATAGACAGTTTTTATTTCTTTTAGAGTTTTTGTTCATTATAAAAGAAAGAAAATATATTGGGCGATTTTTTTCCTTCCCTTGAATTAAAGGCTAGAGTATATTAAGGCATCCCTTAACATGTTCTATCTCTATTTAGTCTGGCTTTTGATGCCCCCAACATATTCTGTCAGAAAGATAAATACACAGCTGAACCCCAACTGAGAATAGAGTGAAAGTCTTTCTGGGCTCACATAGGGTTGGGCTGCAGTGGAGGGCAGGGGGAGCTATTTCTCATCCATGGTGGCTGAGCACCAGCCACAGCCTGCTGAGAGCCATCACTATAATTATGTACCTCGGGTATTTCAAATAAAGATAATAAATGAGAAGTAGCAAGAGGAAGATCATTTTGTCAAGAAGCAGAAATTAAACTATGACCACAATTAAGTACTAAATTAATTCCGAGCCTATGATTACCCAAGGCAAAGAGCAATGTCATGAGACCTCTTTGGTGGAAGGAAAGATACGGGTTACGGAGAGAACAACTTTTTTTAACAGTTGCTGAAATCAAGGACAAATTATTCATTTAGATCCTAATTACAGAGGTTTTAAGGAATCTAACAAATACTATCTGTTCTGCAAAATCATTTTTACATGTATTTCATATGGCCATTTCTTCTATGAGCTCTTGACTAAAAGTCGGTACAGGTCATGGTATATAGCTGTGTTTTAGATGAGGTACTGGGTTTATATGATCCAATGTGCTACCATTACTGACCAGAATGTTATTGGATGGATGGTTAGTATTCTCTTTGGCAGTTTGCAGATATCATTCATTTTTATCAAGGTTTTGACAGTAGCTCAAGCATAGATCATCTATCTTGCCTGAAAAAAAACCTGTAGGATTTTTAGATGCCAAATGGTCAAGTTACACCTGAAGATATAATACTCCCCTGTTCCATGTCACAGAAATATTTCTTGAAAACAGTCCCTCCCTTCTGGACATCTGTTCAGAGGTTCATGTCAGTTCATGTTCAAAGTACTCTCTGCTCCCATGGCTACTACCTTCCATTCAGTTTTGAGATCCTTTGAAGGGTAGAGTCAACAGTTACTGTCTGATTGTTTTTACAAAGTAATATCAGCTTTGCCTCTTTGGGGCTTATAGATATAGTGCAATTTAGACTCTTGCTCTTCTGTGTAAGAAGGAAGAATGAAGGGCTCTCATGGAGCTGGAGCACAGGGTTAGGTTAGAAGCAGGCACCTGAGAGCAGCAGAGGAATGAGCTCATATAGTGAATTCTAGGAGGGACTACAAGACACCTTGATTGAGCAATGCCTCAGGTGCTCAACCAAACAAAACAAATAACTTCCAACGTATTACTAGTTTTAATTGTGAAAGAAATTGTTGCATGACTTGGGAAATAATAGAAAAAAAAAACAAAGGAAAAAGAAATGGCCCATAATTCAGTAAATGATTCATCTTTCTCTTCCACATTTTGATACATTTCCATTCATCAGTCTTTTTATCCATGCCTACTCCCTACCACTCAATGTCCCAAGTCTCACAAGCCTGAGGCATGACAAAATGTTATGTCTGCTTTTTTATGTCTAACTTGTCATGATGTGAGTCCCACCCCTACCCCCATCAGGAACTAGCTGTCTGGAGGGGTCTCCTGGCAGGTTTTCCTGGCAAATCTCCTACTGCCTCAGAAACACCACCAGCACCCCTGCCCCTCGCAGTTTCTCCACACTGGCCTCTCACTTTGCCATCTCATTGTGCCTTCATGCCCTCCATCCTCATGCATCCCTGCACTGCAGGGACACCAGTCAGAGCAAATACATCCTCAGTCTAGCCCCATGGAAGGGCTGCTGCAGGTCCCACTCTTCAGTGGCTACTAGAGGTACGACTCAGAGTCTAGAGAGCTCATTTCATGGCAAGCCACTTTCTTCCCTGTGTGGGGATAATTCAACTCCTACCCAACAGAACTCCTCAGCATTTTCACACCTTAGAGTCCAGGTCCAACTTAACCCCCAAATGAGGCCTCTCACATCCAAAATTAGCCTCTTCCCAAGAAGGCTGAGAGTGGGAACAAATGTTACATTATAGAAATATTACTTTAATACAAGCGTGGGTTCTGACCCTGGGGCCTTAACAAGATAATGGAAGCAGGCCAACAATGTATTTCTCAAGGCCTAGGTTAGCATCTTTTCTTTTTTCTTATAGTTTTTTCCTTCTCTCTCTCTCCCCCTCCCTTCTCTCTCCGTTATTTCTATTTTCTTTTTTCCCTTTATTCCTTTCTGACTTCTTTCCTTCCTTCTTTCCCTTCTATCTACCTCCAGCCTCTCTCTTCCCTCCTTCACTCCTTCTGATCTTCCTTTTTCCTTCCTTTTCCATTTTTATAATTTTGCTTATCTGAAATAATATAAAAATATTTCCTGATATAAAAGTACAATATGTTCCCATTGTATAAAATTAGAAAATCCAAATGAATAAAAAAAGATAAAGCTAAAAGACTTATAAAATTAGCAGAGCTAACCACTCTGTTATCTAACAGATTGATATATTTTAAGAAGAATCTTAAAGTTCAGGTAACGTCAGGTATTAGAGCCCTAAGAACCTAGCAAGGATTGTACATCCCCTTTAGAATTAAAACTAGACTAAGAGGGAGAATTCTAATAAAAATCTACAGGAAAGTGGATGCCTAAATTAAGTTTTAACTGAAAATAAATTAGTATTTTCCAGTAAGTTCCAAAGTGGAGGTAGACATTTATTTATGTAAATGTTTGTTAAAATAATTTATTTTACTGTTTTATTAAAGAAATTATAGATCTTTAAAAGTTATTTATCACTATATTAGATGATCAAAACTATGGCCAGAAAAGTAGAGAAAGAATTTGCACCAGAACTCTTAACATTAGCATTAGTACCAGTAGCATCATATCCATACTTAGGAAATGTGGGCCTCTGCTAGGGCTTTTCAGTCTTCTTTTTTCCTTCTTGTATGAACTGCTAAAATTAATATAAAATGGGCAATCAAAACTTCTAGCTTCTAGCCCTATTTTTTTATTTTTTTACTATTTGGTGAGTGTTTACTTGATGTTAAATGGATGAGAAAACCTGTCTTAGATGATTTTGTGAAAACAAAATGAGATATTTGATGTCTAATACCTTTGAAATGCTGAATCGATTGTATGAAATATGGCAATGTTGTTTTAAAACTTTGCCTTTCAATGGATTAAAAAAAAAAACATGGCTGTTACTGTCATTAGAACATTTTTTTGGTGAAAAATGACACCAAAGGAAAGAATCACTTTGCATTGCTCTATTCTTATATTTTAGACTGTTGGGATCCAGGTGCTCTAGATGGAAGATATGTGGGTGATAAGCTCTATCTTTCCAGAGGAATCTTTGATTCCAGCCTTCTTCTTATTTTAAACTCACACCATTTGTTTAGTTCTAGCTATCATGTTTTCTAAATGCACCAAATTCTGTTTTTGTAAATTACCTAGACAGAATGCTACACTCACACCTCCATCACTGCGACTAATTAATCTTAGAGACATTTCTCAGGACTTCAGTTATGAAACCTCATGAAAAACCTGCAAACAAAAGAATTGCTTCGAAACGCTTGACATGAGTCAGATTTTATAAGCTTTTGGGGAACTTGATTAAGAAGCAGCTGATGTGCTCATAGAAAGCAGTGATATGTTCAGCATTTAGATGAACATACATGGCAAATATTTTTGCAGCTCCACCAAGTTAATTCTTTCAGATGATGTTGTGCAGGACACACATGCAGAGAACTAAGTGTCCCGCAGATTTAGAAATGCCTTTCTGCTACTGCCCAGCACCAGGGGCGGCGACACCAGCAGGTTTGTGGCTGGAGCCGAGTGTGAGAGGGCATGGGGACTTCAGACCAGCAACTACTGCGAGCACCTCCGCCCATTTCCTGCTCCCTCACCATGTTCACTGCCCAGTGCTCTACACTTACCCATTAAAGGACATCTGCCTACTGCCTTCCATGACAGATTTTAAAGTTAGGTGGTGCCATGGTGGATATGGCCTAAATTTTTTTTAATTTAATTAATTAATTAATGTTTTATTTTTCATTTAATTTATTGGGGTGACATTGGTTAATAAAATTATATAGGTTTCAGGTGTACAATTCTATATGATACATCGCCTGCATGTTGTATTCTGTGTTCAAGTCTCCTTCTATCTCCATTTATCCCCCCTACACTCTCTTCTACCTCCCTTCACTCACCTTTCCCTCTGGTGATCAGCACACTGTGCTTTTGAGTTGCTGTATTTTTCTTAATCCCCACCCAACCCCACAATCCCCCCTCCCCTCTGACAGCTGGCAGTCTGTTCCCTAGCTAAGTTAAAGGATACTAAAGCCCCTTGTTCTCTCTCTCTCTCTCTCTCTCTCTCTCTCTCTCTCTCTCTCTCTCACACACACACACACACACACACACACACACAGTATAGAGCAAGAACAAAGGGGACATTTTAGACACCTTTGACAATCCAATACGGAGTCATCATCAGCCAATGTAGTCACATCAAGTGCCGTGTCAGGACTAAAGTAATGGGGTGTAACAGGAATGCCCTTAGGAGGGACTGAGAATGCCCCAAACCAAAAGTGAAGGACTCCATAAGGACACCGACATGAGTGGGACCTCCACCCCTGAGGGTCATCATAACTCAGAACGTGGCTGTACTGTGGGTCATGATCAGAGTCCTGCTGGCCTTCCCCTCCACTGGACACTGCTGCCACTGCCAGCCACCTGGATGGAGACCACCCCTGCCCACCTGTGGACAGCACTAGTCACTGGGACTGTGTGCTGGATGTCCACTCTGATCGCTTCTAGCGCTTAAACTCTTCCTCTGTGTACAACCTGCCTGTGACTCTTTGGCTTATTGGGGAGTCTCCCATAATACACTCAGCACAGTGGAAAGACAAAACATGTGTGAGTGACTTATTTCGGGGATACTCTCTTATTGATGACACACCCACACAATTTATCCAAATAGAATATATCACTTGGAGTTAACTAAGTACATATTTTGTTTCCATATATATTTGAGGTGAAAGGAAACTCCTTAGACTATCATTAGCCATCAGAACCAGGTTTTGAATGAATTTGCCAGTCTCTCTACCTAGGCAACTTGAAAGAGATGGAAGTGCATTCAAGAACATTGATTTCAGAAAAATGGAAAGAAAATGACCCTGAAGTATAGGATGCTCCTTGTGATACAATCTTGGGAGATGCGACATGGCCATGCCATGCCTGGGGCCTGAGGCAGTTCTAGGATGTGGGGCATCTTGAAATGGGAGAGGGGCACAGAAAGAGTGTTCAAATTCGAGCATTTATCAACCAGCAGCAGACAAGTCAGGAGTTTCCGCAGCCTTGTTGTAAAGAGAAGATCAAAAGTGTCTGGCACTCTAGGTAAGCTCGGTTTTACTCACCTGGCATTTTTCACAATGAAAGGAACTTCTGAACACTGTACTAAAGTTGTGAGTAAACAATCAAGGCCCATTAATTCAGTACTTTAAATGGAAGTCACAGGGAGGCAAAGAGGAGACATGGAACCTGAATCAAAGAGAGAACTATGAGTCATCCAGGTGGAACAGTCCTGAACGGTGGGAGATGAGGAGAAAGATAACAGGAAGAGGAGAGGCATGGGCATACATTTAACATTGTACATCTCCCTTCTTTTCTCCTGGGCCATTAATTCCCATGACATGAGATCATAAGCAAGCCAGAGACAAAGATCAACAATGAAAGAGAAAGTCACCAACTGAATATGCAGTCAGGGGTGCTGCGGCTGAGGGTCATGTTTCACTCACTTTGACTTCATATGTGATGGTTGTGGGTTGACTGGAGCTATCTAGACCCCAGATCTTTTTTTAGTATCAATTGACAGTGCCTCTTCCTTTCCCCACCCATAGCTGTTAAGTCACCACCCAGTACCTCACCCTTGCCTAATACTCCACCCACCCACTCTCATACACTCATACGCACGGGCACACAAATAGATACACACACACATACATACACACACATATACATGCATATGTACATACACATGCACACACATAGATGCAGATACATGCATAACACAGAATCCAGGGTGTGTGCTTCAGTTTGCTGCTCTAATCCTGGAAATCTAGTTTCTCACCACACGAATTAAATGGGGCCTTTCTGCCCTCCATAGGGAAAACCACAGGGTCCCAAATGAGGGTGGATTTCTAGGACCTAGAGCACCAAGAGCTATGAATTACCTTCAAATACATTTCAGCAGAGCTTCCAGTGAACAAGATCACCGATAAGCAAAATAAAATAAAATAAACATTAAAAAAGATCACTGATAAGCAATTTAATTTCTTATAACCAAAATAAAATGTAAGTAATGAACTTGAAGCAACAGCAGGACAGATCAGACAGAAACATACCACTTACCTCCTTTCCTCCCCCTCACTGGTCTTGCTTTTGGAGTAAAGTTTTATTACCATGGGGACTGCGCTAAGAATATATGAGAGAAAGCAAAAGAGGGCTGTCACCAGGGCTAAATTATCTAGCAGATCTGCATGGGAGTGTTGCTTATAAAAGTGTGGTTGGAGGTCATTCCCGGCTAGACAATGCGCAATGAAGATTTTTGCGGTTTCACTTCATCCATGAGCTGCAAGTCTGAATTCATATGAAAGTAATTTGCTCAGTAAACTCCTGTTTCCTGATTAATTTCAGCTGAGAAAACTCAGCAGACACAATATGTAAAAACTTGCTGAGACACCGGAAAAATCTCTTGTAAGTCTTCCTGGCCCCCATAACTATTCCATTGCCTGGTGTCCAGTCCCTCTCAGACATTGCTTTGGTGCTTTCTCTGTGTGTGTAAGAAGATGTGCCAGATACTTGGGAGGCATGAATTAGACACATCTCTCTATTCAAGGAGTTCACAGTTGAGGAGGGAGCCTAGTACGTACACAAATGTGTAGGATATCAAGTAGAAAGCCACATGAGTCCTAGAAGAGGCAGAGAAATGGGGCTTTGGGAATTCAGGGAGGGGATGCATTCTAAATAGAGCTATCAGGGAAGGCCTTATGGAGGAGTAGGCTGAGCCTGAGGGATATAAGAGCCTATATTCCATTCAGAGGGAGGAGAATGAACAGAGCACACACCACTGTACATGTGTCCATGGAAAGGCAGTTCTAGCTGGTGAGAGCAAATGGGGATATGGAAGGCTCTCAAGGAACAAGAGCATGGGTCTGAGATTTAGGGTCAAAATTGAAGACCTTTGGGAGATATGTGAGGGTGTTTGGATTTTATTCAGAGAGCAGTGGAGGCCAATGAGTGTCCAGAAGCTCAAGGTAAAGGCTGAGCCTTATTAATTCAGGTTAATGAAGATATTGACACTGACAAGGAGAGACTATTCTAAGATTATTGTAGGCATCCAGGTGAGAGGGCTGAAGACCTACCTTAGGAGTAGAGGGGCTATACAGCGACAGAGAAATGGGAGAAACAAACATTGATTGACACATTTCTTTGGCCTAATGCTCCATGACCCAAAGGCCCTCTGCTGAAGTAGCCAGCCTGGAGGATTTCCTTCTTTCATCCTGGCTCTGCCCAGCATAATAAGACCAGTCGTGTGGGTGACTGGGGATGATTGACAACATCTGAGAATTTTTAATTTGTTCCAAATAGGCTGGTTGAGGATGAGCAAAAGGGTGGTTCTGCTTTTACTTCAACAAAGGATTCAGACTGATAGAAAACAAAAAATGTTGTTTGGAAACATACTAGTATATATATCACAAATGGGTGTGTTTCAGCATCTTTCAGAAACATTGTTTAAATGGATTTCAGTAGAGGAAACATCTCCTTTTCACGGACATCTATAAAATATTGATGGTGTCAGAGTCTGGAGGCTGGGAGAGTTTAAAAGACTGAGACCCAGATCTGAAGAACTGAGTTGGTTTAGCACCAATGCCATGGTGCAGATGTTCCATTTAAACATCGGTTGAGTGTGCCATGAATATCAGAAAACACATTTCCAAGAGAGCTTTGGTGGCATCTAAACTAGTTCTTACCTGCATCCAAGAAAAAACAGTCATGTGGCTGGGTGAAGATTTTGGAATCTGTTGGGTGGTAGGAGTGATGGAAGGAGAAAGAATTTACGTCTTGAACATACTGTCAACTGGATGCACAAAGCCAGAAAGGGTTTTGTTTGATCTCCTTGGTGGATCAGTTACCACATTAAATCCAAACCAAACAATCTAGAAAAAAGACTCACAAGATGGCAAACAGGATGTTTAATTTATATAAAAAGGACCAAAGAGACATATTTTTGAAATTCTGTTCCACAGCCATAATTCATACTCTTTGTATTTGTATATTCCCATAGGTTCTGGTCACATGAAGCAAATACGGAATTTAAATTTTAATGAGCTCTACTCATGGCGGGCCGCAACAGCAGCCTCCCAAGGTGTTAGCTTTTAAATTGTAGTGTATATTTAGGAAGTAAATTGATGATTATCTAGAACTCTTCAGCACTGAGTCACATGATATTGAGTCAGCTCTGGCTCCTGAACATCAAGCAATGCATGCATATTGGCCAAGAATAGAATCTGGGTCTTTCACATGGCAGGCAAGGATTCTACCCTTGACCTATCCTAATGTATTTGTACACAATCACATTCAATCATAATGTATTTGTACACAATCACATTCAATCCTCACAACAACCCTATGGAAAAGTAGTATTACCCCTATCATGCAAATGAGAAAAATGAGGTTCAGAAAAGTGAAGTGTCTAAGACAGAGCTGGGATTTGGGGCTTCTAGTCACTGTCTTTGAGGAGCAAGCAGCTTCTCCTCCTGATCTTCTCTTAACACTGCATTCTCTTCCTGTTCTCTCTGTTAATCCTTCTTTTGCTCTTTGTCTTCAGTTTATCCTTAAATGCAGGTAGTTACAAGTTGAATGGTATTCTACTTCCACCAAATTTATATGTTAAATTCCTAACCCCAGGCCCTTATGATGTGACCTTATTTGGAGAGAGGGTCTTTACAGAGATAATGAAGTTAAAATAAGGTCTTTAGTGGAGGTCCTAAGTCAATATGACTGATGTCCTCACAAAAAGGGGAAATTTGGACTCATGTACACAGAGAGAATATGATGTGAAGATGAAAGCAGAGATCAGAATGATGCTTCTGTAAGCCAAGGAACCCCCAAGGTTGCTAGCAAACCACTGGAATTGAGGATAGGAGGTGGCACAGATTCTCCTTCACAGCCCTTAAAAGGAACCAACCTTATTAACATCCTGTTCTTGGACCTCTAGCCTTCAGAGCTATAAGGCAATAAATTTCTGTTTAAACCACCTACTCTGTGGTAGTTCATTACAGCAGCCTCTTCTCCATCCAAGTAGACTGTTAGACAGACATGAGCAGAGCAAGGACCATGGGCCAGATAAGGTCACCAGGGCAGAAAGTTCCTCGTGCCTAGCAATGAGAAAAACTGGGAAAACAGGGTCCTTGCCAGGGTGGTCTTTCCTCCTCTCACATATCTCTAGTCATGCAATTCAGATCCCCTGACCGCCCCCCCCCCTTTTTTTAAATGACTTTAGAGAAAGAGGAAGGGAGAGGGGGAGAGAGATAGAAACATGGATGAGAGAGAAACACTGATTGATTGCCTCTTGCATGCCTCCCACCTCCTGACATTTTATATCTCTGGTTATGTGGTTTGAACCCTTCCCAGACCTTTCCTCTCTGGCATGTTGCTAGTCATGCATATTAAACCTTCTTAGAGGGAACAAACAGGGGAGTGGGAGAATAGCCTTTTGGCATTAAGTCCTGAGGACAATGAGGTTCTGACCTGCATCATATACATCTAGGCCTCAGTTGTGTTTTAGCCCCAGGCCCAGAAAAGCAGCAAAAACAGACAAGTGATGCCATGGCTGACATCAGAACCAGCTGCATTGACTAATGACCCCTTCCCTGGTGCTGATCAATCATTGGAGACCAGGACTCTGAAAGGACACACCTGAAAATCTGATGAATATTGTATTAAGACCCTTCCCTGGGACATCCCCTAAAATCCCCACCCTTAAAAGACCTTAAGAGGGAGAACACAGCACACTCACCTTCTCAGGAATATGCCTGCTGAACCTTTCCTGTTCCTCTTTTCTCTCCTCTTCCCTCATCCCTCTCACCCCCTGGCTTGTTACCTCTACCCTGCTTTCTTCTAAGTTCCAATGGCCCTTCTTTGCCTCTATAACTTGTTTCCTGAGCCCATTTTCTCTATGACTCACTTCTTTTATACCTGTGACTTTCTAAGTAAACTTTCTCTTATGGTTTGAATCTTGGATCTGAATTCTTTCTTAGCCAGAACTCAAGTACTAGGTTGCTGAACTGAGGTCCAATCACTAGTAACATTTCACCACCAACTTTATCACTCCACTTTACTGATGAGGCAGCTGAGACACAGAGCAGAAAAACAACTTGGCCCAAGAGCACAGAACTTAGGTTCAAACTCATGGTGGCTCTAAAATCCATATGTTTAATTACTATACTAAGCTGCCTGTCACACTCTATTTTATGTTTTTATTAGAGGCCCACTACATGAAATTTTATTAGAGGCCCAAAGCATGCTTCCTAAGGGGCAGTCAACAGCCAAACAGAACAAACTTTCTCGTCAGGCTTTTGAGCCTCAGGGGATGTCCGACTGCAGGTTTAGGCTGAATCAGTCGAATATCTCTCTCACAATCCCAAACCACTAACTCCTAACCATTCACCTGCCTGCCTGATCACCCTCTAACTGCTCTCTTGCTAGCCTGATTGACACTTAACTGCTCCTCTGCCAGCTTGATTGCCACCAATTACTCTCCCTGGTGGCATGATCACCCCCAAGGCTTTTATTAGTATAGATATGACCCTTGACAGAAAATTTTACTAACCCTGCTTTAGAATAAAAGCTTGATGATTGAGTCATTGGGACCAGACACCAAAATTTCCTTTCTTTGAATAGTAGAGGGAATAATTATCTTATCTTTAAGATGCCTTGAAATTAAAATAAGATAATGACTTTAAAAAGTATAAAAGCACCATATAAAGACAACTGTCTTTTTCATGTACTGAAAAGACAATAAAATTGTAAAATGAAAAACACTATTTTTAATCTCCCCCTTCCTTTCTTTACAGCCTTTATTTAAACGTTGAAATTTATAAAAATTTCACTCCAATTTTTATTTCTTTACATTCAATATTATTTTGTATTGGTTTCAAGTTTTATATTAGTTACAGAATAGTGGTTAGACAATCATATACTTTACAAAGTGTTCCCCAATATTTCCAGTACCCACCTAGCATCATATGTCATTTCAACACTATTGACTATATTCCCTATTTTAGTGACAATGGGTTTACAGGTTCTTTCTAGTCTTTCTTTTGTGTTTTTCATCTTTCCTTTTCTTGCTCACTTTCCCTCACTTTCCTTATAGAGTATCTCAATTGGCCATCAAAGCTCAGTGAAGGCACTGGGACATGCTTAATCCATTTTACAGACCAAAAAACTGAGGCGAATCTCAGTTGGCTGCAGAACTTGACTCAGCACACAGGGAGCCCTCAGAGCCATGCTCTCTGCCCTTCCTAAGGGGCAGCCACTGGGTGAACAGAACAAACTTTCTCATCAGGCTTCTGAGCCTCTTTCTCAAGCACCTCTTCATTGCAGATGCTCCATGTTCTCTCCTCTCCCTGTTTCCTCACCCCCATCCTTTACTGCTCCCCCTTCTCCAGAGCAGGTGGAAAGCTTCACACTCACTGCCAAGGCAGGCATGGTCTGCGGAAGTGCAGGGTGGTGCGGGCTTGCTTTTGGGCCAAGGCAGAAGCAGGAGTCGCCACCTCTGAAGTGCGAAGGGCGCCTAGGGCAAAGCCGGTTAGCACTGGTAGCTTGTCTGAATCACGTTGGTCTGTCTGGTACCTTGCAATGCGGCACCCCTCCACTGAAGTGGCACCTACCACCCCTCAACCCCTGCGGGTCCTAGCCCCTCCACCCCGGCATCCTTCCATGCCCCCTTGATCCCTGGCCTGGCCCGGCCCACCAGCATCTTGGGGCCACTACAGAACCTCTCTCTCTCTGCAGGTGAAGCAGATCCCTTGGTCTTCGTGAAGCTGTGAATCTGTGGCCAGAGGTCTGGTCTGGGTCTCAGTAACCCCATGCCTAGATGTTCCCAAGGCCTGGGGCACCTCCCTGGACAATGATGTTCGCGGGGAGTGGCTAAGCAGACCCAGCTGCTCCTCCCTGGATTTGTGATATTCCCTGGGACCCCACAGGAGTATCTAAGCAAGCCCAGCTGTTCCTCTCCAAGGCTGTGATGTTCCCAGGCCCCGCAGAAATGGCTAGGTGGGCCGCTGCCCCTCCTGGGGCCTGCAATAGACCTAGAACCCTCGGGTGGCATCTGGTGCTACCCACCCCACCTCTCTGGCCCGATGGACTGGTATCTTGTGGGCAGTGTCTGGCCTCCCCTGCCTGAGATGGACCCAGACTCTCAGGAGCAGGCCATGGCGCTGCCTGCCCCGCCTGCATATGCAAATTAACTGTTCTCTTTGTTAGGTTAATTTGCATACTCCCTCTGATTGGCTGTAAGTGTAGCAGAGGTATGGTCAATTTACATGTTTCTCAATTATTAGGTAAGATAATATTCATTCTGGTTGAGTGTAAAGATATTTCATTGTCTGTCACATTTTCCCAGATGCAATAAATTCAAGTTGTGCAGTGAAGGTTTTTCCATAACGCAGACAAAAATCCATTAAGACCAAATCCTAGTCTATGGTCTATGATAATTTGAAAATGAAAAACCCATAAAACATGAGGTAAGGAGCTTTCAAAGATTTTTAGTCTCTGAGATTCTCAGTAGCCTTGAAGACGTTAGGAATACTGTATGTTTTATTTTGCTTTTTCTGGATTCTCCTCCCAGCCCTCTAATCCAGCACTTTTGTACATGTGTGTGAACTTGAGTGTGCATTCCTGCACACACAGGCACGCACACACTCATTGGCATCACAATCCCATTGAAATCCTGCAAATCTATTTCATGTTCTTGTGGGTTACCAGTTATCATCAAGGCAATTTTGGAGTATGATGCTCAGTTGTAACATGCCAGTCAAAGAATAAAATATCAAGCTTTTGGATTATTCTTTCAAATGTTATAGATGATTGTAATTTCTACCTATAAAATCACCCTTGCCCACTTACATTTTCTCCCTGAAGTATTAGAAAAGGAAGATTTCCAACCAGAGATCTTGGAACTGAACAAATACTGTAGCCCAACTATACCGCAGCTCAGAGTGAGCAAACTTCACTGCTATTTGTTCTTGAAAGTCCCAAGGATTAAATGACTTCTCTGCTAAAACATTGTTAGGTATTGGGTTAGATTGTCAGATTATTGGACATTTCCTAAAAACTTCTAGTTTTTGGCAGTTATGTGTTCCTTAGATATAAAGGTTCATGATTAACTGATTTCTTTGGCCTTTTCCAAAAATTGATGTTTCATGGAACTAACTAGGCCCACAACAAAGCTTCTGGGTTGAAACAAACTCAGGAAACTTTGTCTATATTTTTTCTCTTAAAGTTTCATAGTATGAACTGTCTTAAGACAGAAACCCTACAAAAACAGAAATCTGATTAATTTTATACAAAACGACCATTGAGCCCAAGTCCCAGGATTCTGACTTTACAGTCTAAGATTTTAATCAATAAACCCTTAAGGTGTGTGTTTGTTTCTTCCTATGCATATGATCATACCACAGAACAAATGTCATTAAACATTGGGAAATCTTGCTGTTAATTCCTAAAAAGATTATTTTATCTTGAAAAATTCTCCCTGGCCCTTAAAAAGAAGTCAGCTTCTCATTGTATGGACATGGAGATACAATCTGTACTTGTTTTTTGTTTTTGTTGTTGTTGTTTTTTGTGGGGATTGTTGGCAGGTAATGACCCAGCCCATAGAAGAGAATGAGGAAACTGTGCAGAAAGACTAAATGTCTAATGTGACCATCATCATTTCAAAAGAAATGAAAGCTTCCCCCTACCTTCCTAACTTTCAAAGCTTCTACAGCTGGAGAACCCAAGTCCAGTTGGAGGAATGAACACAGAACAACCACATAAAAACTTGCGTTTATAGTGTTTACCATTTCTTCTGTACCCTTTTGCTCCAAGGTAATTTATTACTGCTATTACTAATGAAAACATTACAAAGGGTGAAAGATCTTGGCTGCCACTCTCACCACAGAGCTGTGCAACATCAAATGAAATGAAATGCTTCTGAAACTGACAGCTGGAGAAAATCTTGTCACCGCAGTCACCGTGTCAAGTGTGGCGTAACACTTCCATGCATGTTTCTTTTGTACCTAAGAACCACTTTCCAAATAGGGGCTACATAATAAAAGAAAACTGGGTTTGGCCAGCACAGAGAATTAGCTGTATCATTAAGAAAACCGGTGGGTTATATGGCATGGGATGGTGATTTAAAATTTTTTCCCCCAAGGATCTGGCATGAAGTATTTTTCTATGAAGGGTTTACATAGAGTTACTTTTCTTCATATTAGTTATGGAGAAAATTAGGATGTTAACTGGTGATCCAATTTATACTGCAATTTGATCCTATAAGAGCTCTACAGGACTCAGTTACTCATGGAAAATAGTTCTTGCCAGATCAAACACTCTCGGGCCAAAGTCCCAGGATTCTGATTTTATATGTTCTGTTCTGCCTCCTTTATTTTTGCCTCTTAGATTGTCATGACTGCCCCCATCCCTTACCCCAGGAAGGAGGCTGTCTACCATGCAATCTAACCTCACATGAGAATTAGTAATCACACCATTTAAGTTCCTGTAAGGTCTTGCCTCATGAAGTTCTTCCCAAGTGGAATCAAGGTAGTACCTTGTTTATCTTTCCATCCTTGTCCTTTCATCCACGCCCTGGAGCAACACTGAAAGCTTAATTCTGTATAAAGAAAAAATTATCTGGCATCTGGGGTGTGTAGAGTTTTTGGGTCTAGTTTGTGAAAAGGGATGTGTATGTTATATGTTTATTTAGTCCTTGTTTTTGACAAGCATCCTTCTTTGTGAAGTGCATTGTGAACTATTTCTACGTGAGTGGATGTTACTTTGGTTTAAACATTTCTACAGTTGGATAGATGTCTCCAAGTCTAATAGGCATAGGATCATGTCTCCCTGTGTTTCCTAGAACATTGGTGTCCATGAATACTATAAGTTTTATGATAAATGACTCATTTTCAAATAAGTTTGAGAAACACTTTATCTTTAGCCCTCTCTTTTAAGAGACATAAAATTCTCTGGTGCTGCAAACACCTGTCATAGCTGTCATAAAAAATCATGTTTAACTGTAACTCAGTGTGTCTCTAATTCAACTGGCTATGAAGTTCAAAAATTTTTAAAGAATCCACAGACCTAGTAACACCTGCCAATATTCAAAATCGTTGGGGAAACCTGAACGTAACTGGGTAGTGAGGTCCTCCCCTTCCTCCTAACTTTCTTGCCTCCATTTTCTCCCCACTGCCATCGCCAACATGATCACTCTGATGCACTAAATGGGACACAGGTTTATCTTTACAATAGAGATGCCAAGTAGCTTTAACTCAAACAGCTGTACATTAGCAGTCCAGGATGTGAATGGTTTCTTCAAAAATATAGAGACCCAGAGTTCCCGTATCTTATTCCTCTACCATATGTAGGTCTTACAATCCACATGACCCAAGATGTCTCAAATCTGTCTATATTCCAGGCAGGGGGGAAGAGGAAAGAGCAGGGAGGAAATTCTCTTTTCTTTCAAGAACATCATTTGAAAGTTACAACTTCTGCTCACATTCCACTAACCAGAACTTTATTGCTTGATAACTTCTAGTTGTACAAGAAGTCAAATTACTAATTTTTCTTAATCTGGTAGCCATTGGCACACTACAAAGTTTCTGTGTTATAGGAAAAAGAAAGAACAGATATTGGGAAATAGCTCACAGTCTCTGTAACTCATTTGATATATCATTTAATCCATACAGTGATTATTTTTGAGGTGAGGATTTTTATTCCAAGTGTACAAAAGAGAAAATGAAGTCTCAGAAAGCTTAAGTAATTTGCATATTGCCACCATGTCAAGAACTATTAAGGAATTCTATGTATTTCCAAGCTCACAAGGTAGCCCGCCACAGGTGCATGGATTTCTGCAGAAGACACAGGCTCTTCAGTCAGAGACAAAGGACTTTGTTACTTCATGGCATAGTAGGCAGCATAAGCTTCCTGTTCCACTGGTTCTTCTTGCCATCCACACCGTATAGAATGATAGGAAGTAGTCCAGGTAGATGTTGTATCACAATTGAGGCACCTTGGACTTAGGAAAAGCCAATCTTTAAAGAGGCAGCAAGGATAATCTTCTGCCCAACCTTTGCCTTGGAGGAAAACTTTCTTTGGCATTTTAGTTTTTTGGGTTTTTTTTTTAATATATTTTATTGATTTTTTACAGAGAGGAAGGGAGAGAGATAGAAAGTCAGAAACATCGATGGAATAGAGAGATTGATCAGCCGTCTCCTGCACGCCCCACAGTGGAGATGTGCCCGAAAGCAAGGTACATGCCCCCAACTGGAATCGAACCTGGAACCTTTCAGTCCGCAAGCCAATGCTCTATCCACTGAGCTAAACCAGTCTCGGCAGCATTTTAGTTTTTTGTTTTGTGTTTTTTTTAAAAAAAAAAAAAACATATCTCTCTATCCCGGAGATAGAAATCATCTCTAATCGCCAAGGTGTTTGCTCATTCTATATCGTTCTTAAAGGATATAGTTCAACAACAAAAGGTTGTCAGTTTCTCTGTTGACAGGGCCTATAGGAACACAGAGACCCATGGAGAATATTCTCCCAACACACAGATGGTCTTGCTATTTTCATTACAATTTAGGTACTTCTTCAACAAGACCCCCATAGTATCCTGACCATGGCTCCATCACAGCAAGTTTCCTTTTATGTAATTGTTTACACAACTGGTTCTCCATGCTAGGATGTCGGCTCCTTGAAAGCAGAAGCTATGGCTTTTACTGTTACATTCCTGGCATCTAATACAATGGTTGGAATACAAAGCATGTTCAGTAACTATTTTGAATGATGGTTTTGATTACAGTACATGAGAATGAAGTTTATTTAAGAAATAGAAAATCAGCAAACATCATATGTTATCGAATAAACTTAAGGTTCCCTTTGCATGGATCTTAGGACAGATGGTAATTTTCAAAGACCACTTCCCTGGCCACTCTATCAAAGATGTCACTCTAGATAAGCCTTCACAACACTTATCAGTGTCTGATATTATCCTGCTTGTTTCTTTACCTGTTTATTGTGTGGATTTCCCTCCTGGAATACAAACGCTATGGCTGCAGGGACCTGCCTACACTACAACCTGAAATAGTGCTCAGCCTATAATAGGAGTTTCATAAACAGTTTTGAATGCGTAAACTCATCATTTACTAAGTTCACACTGTTTACTAGGAACAAAAGGATTTACAGTGTCTTAGTGATGAGGAATATTGTTACTTTGGGTGATTGAAACGACTCCTATGCAAGACTTCACAGCATCGTTTTTGTTGAGGAGAAGAGCTTTGCATTCTCACTGCTAAACATTCCACTGCCAGCGTGGGCTGCACCATGCACACTGCCCTACCTGCCTGGGTCATGCTGGCTAAGATCCTGTATCAGCATTGGCTTCAGTGCCTTCTTCTCCCAGGTACTCTTCTACCTCTTAGAATAACCATCCTTCTTAGTGGGCATTCTCAACCCTAGTCAAGTAACATCAGAGAACTTCCTCATCAATTCTCTGGGTCCCACAGATCCAAAGACACTGGACTCCTTCCTGGGGGATTAGCCCTTGTTCATGGTTGACTTTGCCTGGGGCAGTTGTGATATTTGAACCCTTTCCTTGCCTCTTTTTTGCAGTGTGTTGATTTCCTGCAGCAGTGTTGCATTATGTCTTTCTAGGGATCCTTTGAGAAACTGTGGAGTGTCCCAGCAGTGCGCTCTGAAACAAAGGGGTCAATTTGATTTGTAAGAATGTATCAATACTCATTTTGTTCATTATTCACCCACTTCCAAAAATGATGTGAAGCATAAAAATGTCAATATTGAACAACAAAAATAGTAGAATCCCTTGGTGGAGAAAGATCATTATAATTTGTTTAAGTACCAACACATATTTTTATCAGTAGGAATGTGGAGATGGGGCAGGAGGGGAATGACCAGAGGAAATTACTAGTATATTTAATTTTTCAAGCCATCATTGATTCTAAATGAATCATAACAGTAGAGCTTTGTATAGAAAACTGGATGAAAGAAGGTGAAGGGATTATCCAAAGAACATATAGGCATAACTCATAGACACAGACAATAGTATGATGATGGCCAGAAGGAAAGGAGGTGGGGAAGGATTGGAGGTGGGCAAATGGGAAGAAATAGGGACATATGTAATAGTGTCAATAATAAAAAATTAAATTAAACATCTAATAGTAATAATCATTATTAATCATGTTCTCATCTTTATAGATGAAGAGATTACTTTAGAGAAGTCAAATATTTACTCAGAGAAACAAAATAGGTAAATGAGATCTGGGAATCAATTCAGGTTTTATGATTTTACCTCGGTTGAATTTGCCTGCCTCCAAAGGTACTAAATACTGAGATGCAAACTGGAAAAGTTGGAAGCAAAGTAAGAAGCCCTATCCAAGAATGGAGGCATGAGGAAGAATAAAGATCCTGGCTGGGGGTGAGGGGTATTTTTGTGTATCTTAATAATAAATATAACAAGGTTGTTGTATTCAAGGTTGACTAGACCCCCAAATATCTCAATCATAGATACATAAGCCAATTAAATTTTTAAATTGAAATAATTCATATCCATTTTATTTGAAAACTATGCCAGTTTTAAGAATCACCTATCAGGTATATACAGTTCATGTCAGAGGATGAGCGTTAAAAACATTTCTAGAAAAGATCCTGCCACTTAGAAGCACATTTCCCCTGAAGGTTACTATGAATTGGAGTTAAAGAAAACAGTTTTAAAAATAAATACGTATAATAAACCTGAGTAAAACACAGAGTTAAAAGGACTCTTTAACAAAATTTAATACATAATTTTGAGTTCATATTTGTCTATGTAATAAACAGCGGGTTTGTTTGTTTTTTTATAACAACATCCAGGAGAACAAGGTTTGGCTTTATTACAGTATGTTAATTAATATAAATTTGCCATTATTTCCTATAGCAATTTTTTAGCTTTTCCCTGAAGATTTTCAAATACACACACACTTTCCTTCCAGAGAAGATACGCATAAAATATTTTACCCTTCATCATATCCTATCACTGAGAAGAGAACCAACTTTTAGCTTTGCATGTAGAAAGGATCAAAAAATAAGCAGGAAAAGCAGGCCTTCCTTGCCTGCCACATAAAAGGCATACTCAAGGGGCATCCAGAAATCAATGTGTACATTTATCAGATATTCAGTCCCTCCCTTTTGCTCTTAAGAGTGTTGAGGATTGGAATAATTAAAACAACAACACTTGGGACCCTGAGTTTTTCACTGGTGTTTTAAATGACAAGAAAATACATTACTCAATATAAAAATAGAAGCACTGTTTTTATTTAAACAGAGCCTTAATAATAAAAGTTCCTTTATTTCCATTCCTCATGGAACGTTGAGATTTGCATTCTTTTCTCCCATTTAATAGCAGTCTGGCATCAAAATTTCAGTCCTCCCTAGCATGTTGTCATCTATTCTGATAATGCACTCTACAAACCACAAAAGCATGGGAAGTGTGGAGGGAGAGTATCTTGTTTCAATGAGAGCCATCCTTCACCAGTCATGACATGACAATGCCAGATTCTATCTCACAGGTAAGAAAAACGATGATTGTGGGCTGTGTGGATGAAGTTAGCCTTGATTATTCTTTTCTTCCAAGCCAAGAAATTACCCCAAACTTAAATGGACCCAATTGATAAGGTCCTGCTTAAATTGTGAAGAAAACAGGTATAAACTTATTTTCTAATCCTCAGAAATTTTCTGAGAAAGAGAATTGACTCCAGGGACATAAATGGCCTAATGGAATAATTAAAATTATAATTAAATTAAACCAAGTGATCCCAAGCCTACTTAGCTCTATAATTCCCTCCGGAATTATTCTGACATTTGAAAGAGGGGAGATGCTGAAACCACTTCTCTAGCTTTCTTCAGTGTAAAAGAGGTCTCCAGACTCTCAGGGCCTGAGAAAAGGTCAAGAAGAAATAGAAACCAGGGCAGACGAGGCTGACATACCCTCCCTAGTCAGTTCTACTTTACTATTGATGGCTGTGTGGTCAAGGGAATTGACCCTACACTCTTCATTTACAATTTCCTCATCTGCCAAATTTCTGGGACAAATAAAACCTCCATCACACAGTTGTTATAAAGCTGAAATGATACCCATGTATATTAAGCACTATGGGTGGTGCTTAGTGTCACTATTCATATGAGTAATGCTTCAAATTGGGGAAGTAAAGAGTATTCCAGAACAGCTGAAGTTAATGATGGTAAGTACATTAAGCTGGTGTTAATGGTATAAGAGCTTTTGTATGAAGTTGGAAGTTAAAATTGGCAAAGCCTCCAAATCTCTGAGAACAGGTTTCTGGGAATGAAGACAGGAGAGGCTTTGAGCAATTTCTCCTCTCTCCTAAGTACAGGATAAAAACAACAACAACAAAAAAAAAAGTGCCCTCACAGATAAAGAATAAGAGAATGAACAGGAGGGAAGTCCAGTGAGAAAAGGGGTTTCTGTTCTATGTGCCACATAAGCCATTCTCCCAGCTTAGAAAGTGATCCAAGGTCTTTATATCTTTTTGTTATTGTTTAAAAGATATAAACAATACAGCTACCGCACTGGCTAAGATGGCTATAATCACAATGATAGATAATAAAACTGTTAGCGAGGATACAGAGCCACTGGAAGCCCCCTCCACTGCTCTGGGAGCGTTAAGACAGATCTGTCACACAGTTCCAAAAGTTAAGCATAGAGTTACCATATGACTCAACAATTCCACTTCTGGGAATATACTCAGAGAATTAAAAACTATGCGCATACTAAAACCTTTACATGCAAGTTCATGGAAGCATTCTCCACAATAGCCAAAGAGTGGGAATAATTCAAATGTCTTTCAACTAATAAGTGGATAAACAGACTGAGAAATAGCCATACAATGCCACATTATTCAGCCCTAAAAGGGGACAAAGCACTCACCTCGGAAACATTATGATAAGTGAAAGAAGCAGACACAAAAGGCCACATGTGTTATGATTTGATTTACATGAAATGTTCAGAATAGACAAATCCATAGAGACATAAAGTAGATTAATGGTTGCTAGGGGCTGGAGAAGATGAGGGTGGGTCCTGGGGATTGGTGACTAATGTGTATGGAATTTTTTAAAATTAAATTTATTGGGGTGACATTGGTTGATAGGAACACATATGTTTCAGGTGTGATTTCTCTGAGGCAAGATATGTACTAGTATATTGCACTGTGTGCACGCCCCCCAAAGTCAAATCATCTTCTTTCATCATGCATTAGGCCCCCTTCACGCCCCACCTCTACCTCCCACCCCCTTCCGTCTGGCAACCACCACACAGCTGTTTTATGTTCTGGAATTAGCTGGTGGTTATGGTTGTACAACTTAGTGAATATATTAAAATCCATGAAATTGTATACTTTGAAAAGGTAAGTTGGTGATATATGAATTAGATTTCAATAAAAAAGTTGTATGAGAAAAATCAATTGCTGAGCTAACACTTTATACTAAATTAAGTTGAAGGCAAGCGGGGGCTTCAGTTTTGCAAAGGCTTCGGTGAACCTGAGTCAGGTGACTCCTTTCTGCTCCTTCATTTACCTCATCTGGAGACAAGAAACAACAGCTGCCACCCACATTTGTGATAAGACCTGAATGTATTTTTGCAAAGCCTGTTTTCCAGCAGAAGGTGATATACAAATACAAGGCAACAAACACAGGCAGCATTGAGCACTAGCTACTTTAAATAGAGTCACATGTGTCAGTTGAATCTGAAACATATGGGCAGGTATTCATTTTCTCACAGCCAGGGAGCAGCCTATTTAATGCAGTGAGATCAAAATGGATCACCCAGGGGGGCAAAGACTGGGACACACACACACACACACACACACACACACACACACACACACTGCTTTGAGATTCAAGCTTTAGGTTATTAGCTTATTATATCAGTCATCATGATGTCCTGAATATAAAATTCTGTTTTCAAAATAGACAAGCTTGACCAAGTTGTCAACTCTGACAACTCTTTTAGAAAATAACAGAACACTCTTCATCTTACTGGGAAGAAAAATGGTGCTTGTGAGGTTCTGGTCACATCACTTTCGGTGTAATCAGAAGGACCTCAATCTTCTTCCTCCATTTTCTTTTAAGACAGCAGACAAGAGGAATAAGAGGCTGAAATAAGGAAAATATGTCTCACCCCATTGTTGATAGTACATGTTGTTAGTGTCATCTTTTACAGAAGAGAGAAGCGGTCTGGGAAGGGTGGTGCCTGAATCCCAAGTTCCCAACAGCCTCAGCAAATTGGGATGGCCTGTCCTTAATTCACTGCAAAATGAACACGTTTCTAACAAAAGAATCTCCCTGCTCCTTATGCATGATCCACACAAATGGGTCTGAGATTGGCACAGTGTAAAATCTAAAGCAGAGACACAGACCATAGTCCACTCTCCCCACTGGGCTCTTTCTGCCTCCAGCTCTCTCTGCTATACAGATACAGGTAGGCAAGAACCTGTGGCTTTCCTGGAGCTGAGAAACAGCCTGTTTCCTGCACCTCATCATGTATCCTCAGAGCCACTAGCAAAAGGAGAGGTAAAGCTGAATTGCATTTCATGCTGAAAGGCCCTGAATCTAGTGACACTCCTGTTCATGCCAATTCTTCCCTGCTTTTAAAACATCCGATAAAGCAGAAAGGACAGACAGGTTGAGACTAATGTGGAAATTTAAACATACATGAAGTCGAGGATTTGTCTCTTATCCCACAAAGAAAGGAATTTCCACTAACACCGCCCTTTCAGAAATAGCATGAGGGAAACACCGCTCCTTTTGATTCCTCTTTACTTGTTCTTCCTTATGAAAATGGAGGTGATGAATATTTGATTGGTAAATCTGCCTCAAGCCAAAAGATGCTGCCATCTTGGATACCTGAAAGCAAGTGGGAGTGTAAGGCTTACAAATGCTGGATGCCTGTGTTCAATGATAGTGGGCTGCCAATTCTCATGTGATAAGCAGATCAAGCACTGGGTTCGTCAAATTGGAGATGAGAAGCTAAAAAAGAGGAACAAAATCAGGGACTTGGGGTGTGTGAGGTAGGAGAGAGAAGGGGAGAGGAATAGGCAGAGTTGAGCTACTGGGAGGAGAGAATAGAAGATGGAAAAAGAAGGTAAGTTTCATTTTTCAGTGTATCCATGAGAGAGCAAAAGAATTGGCAATCTTGTATTGCCACATGATCTGAAGGTAAGTAGAAAATTGAAGGATTTCTCTGAATAAAATAAGACCATCCCACCTAATCACACACATATATACACACAATGCTAAAAAATGACCCTATTTTTTCCCATAGGCAAATGCAAAGAAAGGAACAATGTTAAGGAGGAAAATGCTCTCCTTTATAGCTGTGTGTGTGTGTGTGTGTGTGTGTGTGTGTGTGTGTGTGTGTGTATCAATGTTATCCGACCATACGGAGCTTCCATTATAAAAATTAATAATCCAATAACCCAGATTTGCTCTTATAAAAGAAAATTCCTGAAGAGCAGATGGAGTTCAGCATTTCCTCTGGATCCCATCACTAACTTAACTCTCAGAATTAGTACATATGGGGTGAGCAGCGCATCACAGTTCAGGGCATTAGCGTGAAGGCCAAGCTTTAGGGAAGAACGGGATAGGGACAGAGCAGACAGGCCAGGCCATCCGGAACACTGTCCAGAAGAATTCCCACATGTTCAGGAATATGCCAGCTCCTACACTGCCCATGTAGGGGGATTTCTGCAGTCACACAATCAATGGGCTTATCTTGCTGCTATGGCAAGCTGAGAGGAGGCTAGAGAGATCCAGATAAAGCAGTTGCTCTGGATATTAAAATAGCAGCTTTCATAAATACAAAGTTGAGAGGCTAGTGTTAAAGCTTAGGCTATTGGTTATCCTTTTCAGGAAATTGATGGATATATTATGAACAGGAATAACAGAGGTTTCTGGGAAGAAAGAGAGCAGAGGGAAACCCCTCATGACTTTTGTCCCAGCACTGAGGAAGCATCACTCTGTAACTCTATTAATATAGACACATTAAAATGTCATTACTGAAAGTGAGGTGTACATTCACCGTGTGTACAAAACCTGACCCCTTTTCAATGGGCAAATGCAGGGGCAAAGTCAATTTGATTATGGACCCATATTGGATAATGTTTATTTATTTTTCAAAATGACACAAACACTTAAACCTGTCTAACATGGATTGCACTTTAAGAAAACTCATTTGTTGAATTGTAAAGTTGTATTTCTCACTCCCATTGGTTTTTTATCATTACTAACATGGTTGTTTTTAAGAGTATCAGCTTTTGAATTCAGGGCTCTCATTATTAAAGAAATAGTAGGAAGAGCCCTGCCTTTGTGTATTTCAGGGTCTTCCCAGACTACAATTGCTACTATAAATGTAAACATTTCACAGTGCCACTCATCTCTGATATACCTTCACTTCCCCTGTAGCTTAAGGATTAGGGATTCTGTGCCTTTCGTTCCTTGGGTCATCTCAGGGCTGAGGGAGGCTGAGCCCTCTCAGACTCTGGTGTTCTCTTACCTCACTGGAGGTCAGCAAGAATTAGTGCTCCCAGCTCCCACCCTAGGCTACACCCAGGATTGTCCTCAGTCTAAGTTAACTAGCCACAGCAAAGGAGCTAGTGTATCAGAAGGTTTCTTCTGTGCATTTGGCTAAATCCCAACTGTCCATTTTGCAAAAGGAGTCAATTGTACAAATGTAATAGATGCATTATATCAGCAAATTGGTTACTTTTAAGAGCTACTCCCCACCCCTTGAAAATGCATACTTAAGTGAACTCAATAACACCAACTATAAGGCTTGGTGCGTGTTAGGGTTTAGATTTGTCCATAACTGATTTAGATTCATCCATCTTTCTTTCTGATGCAGGAATGCCAGGAAAAGGCCTGCAGGCTGGGCAGAAATGACAGACTGTTCATTATAGAGGTTGGCTCTCTAATTCCCTGGAAATTGAGTTGTCAGTAGCTAGGTCAGAGCTCATAAGTGAGAAAATCATCATCTTTTCTTTTTAATAGAGATTACTTAAATAATTATCTTGCAGGAAATGTGTTTTAAACATTGATCTCTGTGGGGCTGAGACAACCTAGACACACTTGAGGGAGTAAGGAGTAGAAGGCAGCAGATTTATCACTGGTTTTATCATTTATTGGATGTATGGCCCTGATTAATTTCTTAACCTCTCTAGGCCTTAGTTTTTCTCATCTCTAAAGTGGGAATCTTGCTTTTGCTGATTTGACTCAGTGGTGGGAGCATCAGCAGTTGGACTGTAGGGTCTCAGGTTTGATTCCAGTCACAGATGCATATCTGGGTTGTGGGCTCAATACCCAGCTCCCAGGGGCAGCATGCAGGAGGCAACCAGTCAATATGTCTCTCTCAGATTGATGTTTCTCTCTCGCTGTTTCTCCCACTCTGTCTAAAAATCAATGGGGAGAATATCCTCGCCTGAGGATTAACAAAAAAAAATGGAAATCTTGGTGCTTTTGCAATTTTGGGGGCAGGGGAAACCCCCAGAAAGATCTACATGCAGCCCTGGAACAAAGAATAAATGTATAATAAATGTTAAGTTTCCTTCTCTCCCCTCAAAAGGAACATTGGTTAAGCGATTAGAAGATACTGGTATGCCTTGCAAAGCCAAATTTTACCTCTGACTTATCAAACTGCTTTTAAAATGGTACTTAAACCAGAATCCCATAGAAGCCTTGTTAAAAGCACATTGCCTCCTCATACCAGAAAGTTTGGCTGTAGTAAGTTTGAGGAGGAATCTGTATTTTAACAACCTTGCTGATGATTTCAAAGTGTGCCAAATCTTAAAACCCAGTAGGTTAGGGCAATCTTAACATGATGACAGAAAACAGTCATTTTGCTTTACTCTAATACCTTCATCTTTAAAGTAGATTAAAAGATACAGTTGATCAGTTGATAACATTTTATAAATCTAGGCTTTTAAAAAACTCTGTGTAAATATTGCCTAACTGCCTTAGTGCATCAATTTAGCTAAGCCATGGAGTAAAAACCCTAAGGCTTCCTGGCTTCACAGATGGTAAAATGTTCAAATGTGGTGCCTCCCTGTGAAATCTCCCTGACAATCTCATGTCCCTTGTGGAATTAACCAAATCTCTTGGTTCCTGGCTCTTAACAAACGATATTTACATTCATTGTGTACACAACCCCACCAACTGTGAGCTCCTCGGGGAAAGATATTAGCCTGCTGAGATCTCCCTGCCCCTTCAACATGGTACCAGGCACATAGGAAGCATTGCATAAATGTGTGTTGCATTTCAAAGTTTCTTAAAGTAACTTGTACTTATTTTATAAAATTAAAAATATGTAGAAAATTTAAACATAACTACTGGTAGCATTTTAAAATACTTGTTTGAATTTGCAAACCCATTAACCTCTTCAGGAAGAGACATTTCCCAATCTCAAGTAATTTTGCTTAGGAAGGAAATGGATTGAAACTTCCCCTGACGTTAAATATTGATTTAACATCTCATAAACACAATCCCTTCTCCTCTGCTGTGTAATTGTTTTTAAATGAAATGTCAGTGGATGAATAATAAGCAACTCCTTTTACAAATATTTGAAGATACCACCCCCCCTCAAAAAACCCGCAAAAAAATAAAAAATATAAAAACCTTCTTTCAATGTCAATGTAGTGAGCCCCTAATTATCCATTCTAAGCACAAAGTATTGTAATACACAGAACACACAACCAGATTTCCTCTTGTTAAAGTAACAAGAGAGAAGATGCCAGGGAAGTGCTTAGGGGAATCAGTAATTGCCTACTGACTTGCTACACAATGCTAGTAGAAGAGCCAGAAGCAACGAGCAAGCAGCAGTGCTGATGATTTGTGGCGCAGTGGCTTACACACACACACACACACACACACACACACACACACACACACACGTCCCAGTCCTTAGGGAGCTCACAGCCTGTGGAGGAGACAGGTACATGAACAATCAATTACCAAGTAAGGTGGAAAATGTCTCCTGGAAGGAGAGACAGCTGTGCTATGGGAATGAAGAGAAAGGAAATGCTGCCTGGGGACCTGACAGACTAGGAAACATTGGATCTGAGTCTGGAAGGTGAATAGAAATGTGTTCATCCAAATATATTCCCAAGGACAGGTATTCTGTTGATTGAACTTGCTTTTGGGGTGATTCAGGTCAGCACCCTCAAAAATAGTCTTTGAAAAGTTTAACAATAAAATATATGAACTGATGAAAGATCAGGTAAGTGGAGTTGCTTGAACAGCCCAGCCAATATGTTTAGAACAATAAAACCTCGTCATGATCATGGAAATGCAGGCAGCAGGATGTCCGACTTAGTAATAGAGAAAAAAAGGAAGGACACATAAACTATAAAGGATGTATTCATTTTCCCCAATAAAGACTAAGCCCCTTCATGTGCTCTTATTAATTCATGAACTTTCCAATTCATGTTGCAGAACTCATCCTGATGTTTTGAAATAGCTGTTACAGATAATCTACAGGGTTTTATTTAGCTCACATGATCTTAATTTTTATTTCTCCTTCAATCAGCTCTGTCTACTAATTTATCGGAGTCATAAATTGGGTATTTAGTTAGATTACTTAGTGACACCTGGTGGCAGAAATTGGAACAAAAGACGATTTAAACAGGAGTTTCTAATTTATACTCCTACTTGACTTCAAGAAAGCCTTCATATTCCAAGTTCTCTTTTCAACCCATCTCATTCTCATGATATGTGGTGATTAATTTTATGTGTCAACTTGACTGGGCCAATAGGTGCCCAGATTAGATACTCATTCTGGGTGTGTCTGTGAGTGTGTTTCAGATGAGATTAACATTTGAATCAGTGACCTCAGTCAAGTAGATCGCCCTCTCTAATGTGAGTGGACATCATTTCTTGAGTACCTGGACAGAACAAAAAGGCAGAGCAAGAGGATTTCCCTCCTTTTGCTTTTTGCCAGTCTGCTTGAGCACTGATCATCTCTTGCCCCTGGACTGGAATTTACACCATCAGCTCTCCTGGTTCTTAGGCATTCAGATCTGATGAAAATTACTAGACTGGACTTTCTGGAGACAGCAGATTATGGGACTTCTCAGCTTCTGTAATTGTCTGAGTCAATTCTTCATAATAAATCTTCTCATATATGTAAAATCTTTACATATATATAAAAGCATAATAAGCAAATTGACCAAATGACTGAACAGCAGAATGACCATCCAGAAGACCCTCCTGATGACCACACTATGACACACACTGATCCAGGCCAGCCAAGGCAGGTACAATGAGATTGGTTGGGGCCATCATGACCCCATGTTCACCCCTCAGAGGGAGACCCAGGCTACTTGACTGGAGGTGTCACCCCATAGAGGGAGGCAACCCATGGCAGGGGTGGGGGTTGGGGGGGGGGCACTGCACAGATGACACGCAGTTGCAGCAATGGGGGCTGGCCAGCTGTCAGCAGACTGGGGAAGGAAAGCCCCAATAGGTCCTGATCACCGGCCAGGCCTACAGGCTGTACCTGAGGGACCCCGGATTGCAAGAGGATGCAGGCCGGGCTGAGAGACACACATCATATTGGTTCTATTTCTCTGGAGAACTCTGACTAATACATGATACTAAAGCAAATCCAGGCAAGCAGTTTTACCTGAAAAATAACTGATTACAGAAAGAGAAGGACAAGAGGGAGGGAGAGAAGGAAAGAGTAAAAAAGGGAAGGAGAGAGGGGGAAAGTGATTGAAGGTATTTGTTGAAATCACAGAGGAGCCAACATCAGACATGAGGGTATTTATTTATTGGTTTGTTTGGCCTTTTTTTTTTTAAATCAGAAGACATTTTTTAAAGGCAAGTGTACCTCTTGATGTAGAAGATGTAATGAGAACCTGCTGTAGTCTGAAGGAGAAAGGCTCAATTAATATATTGTTTCTGTCTTTTTCATCCAGCTTTGAATGTATAGAATAAACATGATTTTCAACTTGAAGATTCATCCAAATTTAGATATTTTTAAAAATATTTTTTTCATTGATTTCAGAGAGAGGAGGGGAAGAGAGAGAGAGAGAGAGAGAGAGAGAGAGAGAGAGAGAGAGACATTAATGATAATCATTGATGGGCTGCCTCCTGAATAACCCTTACTGGAGATTGAGCCTGAAACTTTAGCATGTGCCCTGACCTGGAATCGAACTGTGACCTCCTGATTCATAGGTTGAAGCTCAATCACTGAGTAACACCAGCCAGATTAAAACAGACTTTTAAGAATGCAGACCAGGGAGATGGACATACCTCTTGCAGTCTGGGAAACCTCGTTTCTTACTGCCCGCCTGCTCACTGCTCCTTACTAGTCTACTTGCTGCTCCTTAGCACTGCTGTGGAGGCGGGAGAGGCTCCCGCCACCATTGCTGTACTTGCCAGCCGTGAGCCTGGCTTCTGGCTGAGGGGCGCTCCCCCTGTGGGAGTGCACTAACCACCAGGGTTCAGCTTCTGCATTGAGAATCTGCCCTCTGGTGGTCAGTGCACATTATAGCAATGGGTCATTCTAGTCATTCCACCATAATGGTCCCTTAGGCTTTTATTATCTAGATATTTGGGCATCTAGTATGCACTATGCACTGAGATGAGCCATGGTAATACAATGATGAATAAGATACAGGTCCTTCCCAGCACTGTTTGATTGTAGCTTCCATGTTCTCAATACTCTTAAGTATGCTAAACACACTGACTTGGTCCAGACCCCACATGGATCAGAGGAGAAGGGAAAAACTAAGGCCATTGAGGTTATGATATGGGTATTGGCTCCCCAAAATGGCAGCAACCAGAACTTAATCTTTACTGTCCCAAGCCTAGGCTCCATTCAAACCAGCATTAGCCTTTATATGCAGGGAAATCTAAACCAGTGGCTGTGGTGCAGATTGGAAGGCATTACAAACATAAGCTGTCCTCAAGTTCATGGTAGTACTTGGGTCACAGTTTCAATTATATTTATATGAAGTGGCATCTCCAAAATGACGTGGATTATGAGACCCAAAATGACGTGGATTATGAGACCCAAGGTTTGGCCAATTCATACAGGGAAATGGAAAGTATGGGTAGGGGTCAACACTGCCCTCCACACACATCATAGAGCCAACTTGGGTTCAAGGTACTGGAGCACAGAAAATTGGTGTGTGAGAGAGTCCAGTCCATATAGATCCCAAGTACATGAAGACTGGCAAAAGATGATGTAGTGCTCATTTAGGTGAACCCAAGTGTTGCCAATACACCAAAATGCCAGGAAGCAACACTAATTTCAACTTATTGCTGGAATGTGGCATCCCTAGATAGTCTATCTCCTTAGTCAGAGAGTCCAGAGGACAGAGGAAAGCAGGGATGACACTGAAGATTCATGGCATTTTTACAGAGTCCTCCCAAAAGGCGTGAAACAAGACAGTGGGATTTCAGGTGGTGTGGGAGATAGCTATATCAAAAGTATTTATTTTTTGAAAACCTTCTGTTACTTATATTTTTGACATTTATAGATACAGGGTCAAAAATCAGATGTATGCTAATAGTTAACAATTCTACTTTCAACTGCTATTTATCCTAAGTGATACTAGGCAAACATTATTTATTAATATTTTGGGTCAGAAAGTTAACATTTTCAAATTGTGCTATAAAAGTAATCAAATGGTTTAAAATATACATTAAATTATATCAAGATTTAATATCAACCCTTAAATCTCCTAATCAGCAAAAGATAATATTATTTTATTTGCTTCAGGATGGAGTCTGATGCTATTTTTTCCCTTGAAGTTATTTTGAATGAAGACTTGCTTGACTGAAAGACAATATACAGTTAAACTATTTTGTTACTATCAACATTAGTAATAGCAACATTTATTAAAATCAATGTATAAATATACTATGAGATGCATGGAAAGTAAAATGGATTAGTATATTCATGGGAGAAATAATAGATGCATAATTATGTGCAAGTGCAAGTCAATGTCCATATTAGAATCTAGGTGGTGGGTACATGGATGTTTACTTTAAACTTCTTTCAACTATGTTGTATAGTTTTAAATTTTCATAATGGCATATTGAGAAAAACAATTAGGAAGAAACAAAGTATTTCTGTAATTTAAAACATTAATGCATGAGATTTCTTCAAAATTGTTTTACCAGATTTATTATCTACAATTTTTTAAAAAATCAGACAACTTCCACAGATCTTTCTTAGTACTGAGAATAAATTAAATCAACACAAGATGACTTTTTTTTATAAAAAAGAGAACTTTATTTTAAATTCTCAAAATAAATCAGTTAAACATATACATATCAATGTATTTACAACCCATATGTACATATGTATTTGCCTAAAATATATGTATGATTGTATTTACTTGAATTATCCATAAATATGTACATGCATATTATACATATTCATATATGTGTATGCACATACATGTGTATTAGAATATGTAGAGCATAAAGAGGTGTTAAACAATAAGATGAAGGAAGCGTGAAAGAATGTAAACACTTTAAATAGATCTAAAAGACGAGGTTTGACCATTTTAGATTGGAGAAGTAACCAAGAAAGGTTCTCCTAAACTATGTCAAACAAAAAAGCCTGGAGGAATAATTTGGTAAGGATAACGGCGTCACATGAATATTAATAGCAAGTTCCATGCTTCTACAAGAAAAGCCTGTAGGGCCAGGAGGACTCGGTATAGACTCGTCCTGGTTGTGAATCAGGTTCATTGGGGAGGCTTGGAGAAGGCACAGACGCCGAAGCACTCGCCCCTCTGAGACTGATTCAGTGAGTCTGGACCAGACCTGGGCATCTTCACTGTTTCCAGGGCCAGAGAGAGTTCCATGAAGAACTGGTCTTGAGCACCATTTCCTTGCCCTGAAGCTGCAGACAGCAAATTATTTCTTAGTCATGAAATCGGCGAACCTATAAATTTCTCTTTAAATCATCAATCCTCCTGTGGTCTCCTCCTGTTTTGTTCAGCTCAGTTCTGTTAGTTGAAAGGATGTTATTTTCTCCAAGGCTCCAATAAACTGACATTTCACACTTGAAGAAAATCAATTTATAAGCTCTACTTGGGTCTGTCTTCCTCTCTTCCTTCCTCCCTTCCTTCCTTCCTTCTTTCTTTTTTTCCTTCTTTCTTCCTTTCTTTTCAAAAGATTTGAAGTAAAGAACAGGACTTCCTAAGGGAAGTCAGGGCTTCCAAAAAGGATATATGCATGTAGGGAGAGTAGAGAAGGAGGGTAATCAGTTTGCCAAACCCAGGGAAACACTTTTTGGTTATTTTTGAGAACTCTTCAAAGATTTGAGGTAGAAAATCATCAATCAGGTTGTCAGAGTCAGAAAGGTAGAGGGCCATCATGCATTACAGTTTGCTTTGGAGAATACTGGTTTGGGCCTACTTTGCCAGCATGATCATTAATAATGTCCCTTTCCACTCTTCAATGTACTCTGGACTTCAAACAATGAATTATATGGTCAGCCTAAGATTAAGGAAGAGTGTTTTGAGAAGCAGATTATAAATACAGATTTGGCAAATTTCGCCTTTGTACCTTTGTTTGTAAATTGAGAATGCTACCTTGACTGTCAATATGAAAGTTAAATCAAGGTAAAATGCCTGGCCCCAAGTCTGGCACTGTGTTAATAGCAGGGTTAAAGCCATGGCTCAGAAGGTAGCCTGCCTGGATGTAGATCAAGACCCCACCACTTCTAAGCAGTGAGACTTCAAACAATTTTCTTATTATTTAGATTCCTCAGTTTCTCATTTGTGAAACAGGTATAAGGAAATTCCCTGCCTAGCAGAACATATGGTAAAGATAAAATGAGGTAGACTCTACATCGTATTTTAATAATACCTGGCACATTTAATACTCGATGAATGGAAAATATTATTATTAACCCAAAGAAATTTAGATTTTTAATCTCACCTTGTGAATAGAATGACATCTCACTTAATTTGAAGGTGTCTTTTTGTGGTATAAAATATAAAACAAAGACTCATTAAGTGTCAACTTCCATTTTGGCCTTTGCCATTCTGTTATTTTGCATTATTGAACTCTAGCTATTCCCTACCTCCACTCCCCCTTTTTTTATAAGCTCTCAAAAGTTGTTCTGCTTTGTTTTTTTACTGTCATTACTATTTTCTAGTAAAGTGGGACCCTACAGAACTACATTTGGGCATGACCTCAGGGTCCCCGCCTTTTTAATGAGATAAAGAATTGGGAAAGGAACAAAAGAGTATGAACCATGTGTTAAACAGAGACTGCGGAGAAGTTAAAGAGGAGTTGACAGTAAAGCATTTGTTTCAACCAAACTTTCATCCCAAAGGAACTACAAAGAAACATAGCATTTAGGTACTGGGCTTGGGGAGGTAGGTAGAGTAGAAGGCTTAGAATTTTTCATGAAAACATTGAAATTCAAAGTTTATATCTAAAATTTTTTATATAATTAATATAAGATGGTAGACTACTATCACAGATGGAGTTATGTTTATTCATATAGGTATATCTTTCAGTAGAAGCCAAATAAAATTAAACATGGCAATGTTCAATTTGTCAAGCAAAACATTTTTTATATTGCATTGTTAGCTCACACTGAACTCTCAGTATAGTTAGTTTTACTGAATCAAAGAAACATATGTAACTAATGACCAGTTTACTAAAAGAGCTAAACTTAGTAGGATGCAAATAGAAAGCAACTCAATTTTTTCCCCCATTGATTTGTTTTTTTCTTACAGAGAGAAGAAGAGAGGTAAGGAAAGATGGGAAGAGAAAGAAACATTGATATGAGAGAGAGACATTGATTGGTTGCCTCCCACATGCGCCCTGATGGGGGCAGAGATTGAATCTACAACCCACATATGTGCCCTTGACTGGGAATTGAACCCATGACCGTAATGTGCATAGGCTGATGCTCTAAAGATCAAGCAACACCAGGCAGATTGCAATCCATTTTTTTTTAATCTGTTCTCCTAGATTATTCTTCCCCACCCTTGAATTAAATCTTGGTCACTCTTAGATAATGAATTTCAAGTTCCATTTTCAACAAAATAAAAAACATCCAGCCAGAGAAATGTGAAAATTTCCAACTCTCATCCAATTGAAAACTTTCCCCTTTCCCGGATCTGGATCTGCTTTATGTTTGGAAGTCTGCCAAAGGGGAAATGGGGCATATGTAGCATGTGGCTTAGCACAATGGAAATTTAGTTTATGTAGTTTTTTCTCATAAAAAGAGAATCAGCTATAGTGGCATTGGAATAATGTATTGGTCAGGGAGGGCTCTGCTCCATCTAGTCATTCAAGGATTCAAGATGCCTAATGTGGATCCCAAAGTTACCCTAGTTTTAGTTTGGGTTTCCCTGGAAGTAGACCTTGAAATAAGAATTTGAATTAAGGTAGTTTTTATTTAAGAGGCAATCACAGCCAACAACTAAAGAGTAGGGAAGGGAGATGGAGAAAGGAAAGAAAAAATAATAATAGTTACACAAATTATAACTGAGAGCAAATAGAAAGATATCCTGCTGGAAATTGTACAGAATATGTGCCTCAATGTTATCTCACCTATGGAGCATGAGACTTTTTTAGGAAGCTGGGGTATTGATCTACCAACTTCAACAGGCATTGACTTAGGATTGTTCCAATACTGGGGGTTGGGGAGGGTGCTAATTTCCTGGCATCTCTAGCCTATCATATACATGGGAAAGAAGGCTTCAGGCAAAGAGATGTAGACAGAAGCAGTTGAAATATAGGTTATTGTGTATTTGAATATTAAAGGCTAAAGGCAAGTGGGTAAGACATTTATAGTGTCATCCTGAATATCAGCATTCAACTGACAGTGAGGGAAGAGAGAACATGGAAGATTTTATGGGAGGTTAATGTGAGCCAGGGCAGCAAGTAACATGCCATATTCACCCACATCCACTGCACAAAATTCAATCATATGTCCACATCTAGTTGGAAAGGTAACTCCATGGTGGGTAGTCAGTTTCCTGTATGGTATACTTATGGATGGGGAGCACAATCCATGGTGGACTTCCAGCTATCTCTACCACACCTGCCTGCTTCTTCTCCACTTATTCATCTTGTTCTTCTACTTTTATCCTCCCATTAAATCATCTGAATTTTGTTTTTTCAGGAATGGAGTTGGAGGAAGGAGAGGAGATCTGAGGCAAAAAAAAAATATATCTTATTAGATTGATTCAGTTGAAATCTGTCATTAGTGCTCTTTGAGTGTGCTAAACACCGATTTTTCCCCCTAATATAATTTTGTGGGTTCTTTAGATCTCCCATTGCTTATGATCTCTCACCTACTATTTCCTTCATGTGGGTTACAATTTATAAGTCCCTTCAAGCTCCTGATTATTAGTGGTCCCTCTTTATTGCACTTACCTTGCACAAACCAGCAGTATCTTGAGCACAGGCCACCTAAGAACAAACCATCCATCCCCTTCCATGTGATGCATGTCAGTCTCACCAGCATCTGAACAAGTAGACCATCCTCTACACTGCCTTGTCCTCAACTCTAAAGACTAGCTGTCTAAATACTCTTTTAGCTTTTTGGTTTTGGTTTGGTTTTCTGAAGCAACTTTCAATTGAGGAAAGGGAAGCTCACCTCTCCCTTCTCTCCTCATAGGAAGTTAGGTGGAAAGCCTCAGAATGCTGAGGCCAGTTGTGGGGGATGAGGCCTACAAGGGAGGGCAGTTGTGGGTGATCAAGCCTGCAGGAAAGGGCAAGTTAGGGGTGACCAAGCTGGCAGAGGAGGAAAGTTGGGGGCAACTGGGCCTTCAGGAAAGGGCAGTTAGGGGCAATCAGGCTGGTAGAGGAGCAGTTAGGCATCAATCAGGCTATCAGGAGAGTGATTAGGGGATGATCAGGCTGGCAGGCAGAAGCACTTAGGGGCAATCAGGCAGGTAGGCAGGTGAGCAGTTGGGAGCCAGTCCTAATGGGATCTGGCCTAAATGGGCAGTCAGACATCCCTGGAGGGGTCCCAGATTGGAGAGGTGCAGGTTGGGCTGAGGGACTTCCCCCCACCCGCCATGCACGAATTTCATGTACCAGGCCTCTAGTAAAAAATTATTGTTCAAAATAACTTTCTGTTAGATTTGAAGCTGCAGCAGTGATATCAGGAAGAATGCCCAAATCCTTGTGCCACTCAGTATATCAACAAATAGCATGCCATAATAATTCCCCCTTAACCCAGCAGTGTAGTGTGTCAGGATTTATACTGAAGATTTTCTATTCTCCTAACAGTTCTGAAAGGTAGACATTATTCTCCCCATTTCACAGCTGAAGAAATAGGCTCTGAGAGGTAAAGCATCCTTCCCAGGACACAGAGATGGCAAGTGATAAATGTGGTATTCAACCCATATATGCTTAATCCTCAATCTTGCACTTCATGGTCGTTTCCTAAGGCTGCCACAACAAAATACAGAATTTCAGAGCTTACGGAAATAGAAATTGATTCCCTCATGGCTCTGGGGGCTGGAAGTCCAAGTCAAGGTGTGAGCAGAGCCATGTTCCCCCTGGGACTTTGGGTGGAATGCTTCCCTCTTCCTAGCTTCTGACAGTGGTCATTGATGCTTGGCCTTCCTTGCCTTGCCACTGTGTCTCCCCCAATATCAGCCTCCACTGTCATATGTGTGTGTCTTCATATCATCTTCCTTCTTTTTATAAGGACCTTATTCATTGATTAGGCCTTGTACCTTAACTTCCTCATTTTTAACTAATTAAATCTGATATGACACTATTTCCAATTAGTCACATTCTGAGGTAAAGGGAATTGGCACTTTTAATATATCTTTCCTGTAGACCCAGTTCAACCTCTGACACTGTTACCCACTATGAAGCTGCTTCTCTGAGGAGTGTGAGAGTGATTCCAGCATGATTCCCTTAACCGTGAGAGCACAGAAAATAAATTATTCTGGGACGTCACAATAGAACGACACAACGAAGTAGAGAGGGAATTCTACAAAGCACATTAAACACCAATTACATTATTTCTGCTTTCTGTCATGACATTTTATTCAGTAAAATATGTCTCTTAAACTATTCCCTTTCAATAGAGATGCAATTGCAAAGCCTTACATTTAAACAATGATGACTTTTCATTAGGGATTTGATTTTATTCTACAGAAAAGAAAAAAAGGGGGGGTAATTTGACTAATGTTGGAAGTGAAAGAAGATAAGTGAGTCAAGTCTCGTGCAGCTGACAGTCTGCGAATAACCAAAGGCTTATATATTATTTTGTGTAAAAAGTGGGAGGGCAGGTCAGCTCTCTACATGCAACCTGTGCTTCCTCTTCCGAAGTATGGAGTTTGCCACTCAGCCAGAGATGGCGTGACTGCTTCTCACCAATGGGGAGTGAGCTGAAATGCTGTGTGTCACTTCTAAGTTACATAATCTTATTTCCCATTCACAGTTTGGGGCTGAAGATATCAAGGCTCTAGAGGCCTATGATTGAGGGAATTTGAGGCCCTGAGTTACTATGTAAAAGAAAACTGTCTTCCAGCAGGGCACTCATTGGACCATTATATTATATAGGCATAACTAACAGGTTAGCGTTTATATGTTACAGCAGGTAGTGCTATGCTAACTAATACAGAAAGTTGCATCTTAACACAGAGGGCTGGTATTACATACCACTGAGTCAGCTCGAGTACCTTGTGAATGACCGATGTCTACACTGTCCTGTCCTCAGCACTCCTGCTCAGCTCCTGTACACTCATGCCTATGCCTTCTGTTACAGAGTCAATCTAAGTGCAGTACTAGAGAGAGCGCTACTACAGCAAAATACAAATTACAAACTCTTAGTGGTCAAATGGAGGGAGTGAGGACGTAGATAACACAAGTGAGAAAACTGGAAGCCAATACTATAGAGGCAAGATATTCGGTAAAATTGCCACCTGTCATCACTCGGACAAACTAAATGCCTATTGAGGCTATGTCTTTAGAAGTGGTTGGAAACAGTATTAGTCTGTGATGACTTGTCTTATGTGTTAAGCAAGATATGATCAAACAATCAAAAATAATCTTATGCCAAATTGGCTGATTGGAAATCACAGTTGGAAATCACAAGGGTGACAAAGCTAACTCCTCTAGAATTTAAAAGGCAAAAAAAAAAAAACCTGAAAAATAAAATCTTTGAGAAACTGAAGCTTGTTAGGATTTTTCCATTAAATAAAGTGATTCAGCGCCGTGGTAAAACAAGTACAAGATTATCAAAGTCCCATCCATTCTTCTGAGCGCCTCTGAAGCAGACGTGATGTTGAAAGTAGAGACTTGAGGAAACAGATAAAGCAGTCATAAGCAACCCTACCTTCAGGAATGAATTTGAGATGTGAATCTTGATATATGGTATGAATTGGAAACAAATAAATTAGAAGTGTACCATATTTCTGAGGGATTTTTACTGTCAAAAAACCCACTCTAATGATTTTCTGATTATTCAAGTCTCAAAACCCTTCAGACCGCAAACTTCTATGGGCAAAATATTAAATACCGAAAACTCTACAGATCCCTTGCAGACCCCTTGGATAATCCTTAATACCTATTTCAGAGGAGCCATAGAGAATATTGTTGGCGGAGGGGGCGGGGAGGGGGGGGTGGGATGGCAAAGAGTTTTTTAGAGTTTGGAATTATGCTACACAAAAACTAAAACAAAGTTTCTTTCAGAGATCAGATTAGGGCTCTAATCCCTTCCTTTCACACTGGATCTAGAATCCTCTTGATAAGTCTCCATTATCATTTTCTTAGTCATGTTTTGTTTTATCTGGCTCATTTTGTTCTTTTCCTCATAGGACTTGTTCACAGTCATAGAATCAGATATTATTCCAAGGAGCTCAACTTCCTCTTATTGGTAAATGGCATTTAATAACCAAAATTTGGTGTGCTCATTACTATAGTGCTGTCTTTATTTTCAGGCACTTTCTGCACACAACCCTGTGGTACTGAATGTGTGCAAGATACACATACACACATCTCTCTTTATCTCTATCATATAACTTTTATTTATCTTTAAATTCATGAGTTATGCTAATAACTCCAATTGCAGTGCAACACCAGATGGTTTAAACATCCTTCTACCCATATTGTAGCTCTTATTCAAAGTGAAAAAAAAACTGGCTCCTACTTCCTTAATCTATTTATTCATTTGTTCAATCTCTATTTTACAGAAAATTTCAGAATTGCTAACCCATACTGCTGTGAAAATAAAACTAACTGGAATTCATATGTGTTGACAATTCTTTCTACCTTCTGACTAGAGATATAAAATGAATGCACTATATTCAAGCTACTTAGTTATTCATTTTCTCCCTTTAGTATGGTTTTGCCATTAATTTGAAATAGAGTAAGGTTCATATGTTTCTGTTTATATGCCACTTTGAAAAGCTTTTTTATATCCTTGTTGATATGACTAGATATTGTTTTTAAGAATGTCCCAACAGAAAAAATTGCATAGAAAGGTCCACTCAGAGAAATGTGGCTCTCTCCTCCATCCCGCATTTTCCATCCTTTTGCCCTTTCATATAGGTAATCAGTCTCACTTTTCTGGCTTGTCCTTCCTCTGTTTCTTTTTATAGATGCATGTTGAATACACTATGGTACGTCATACAATTGAGTACTATGTGGGTATAAAAAATGACAAGGAATATCTCTATATCCTGACATAGGGTGATTTCTATGGTGTATTATGAAAGGGAAAATGCAAAGTGCAAAAGAATAGTTCTTAATAAGATGATAAAATATAGTCAGTTAACCTAATAACAAAATATACTATGCTAAACTTTTGCAATAGAAATAAAAATATCCATGTTTCTGCAAAGAGAAATATAGGAAGGGTAAACCAGAAACTAATGAGATGAATAACTTTTATAAAGATAGTTTCTTTGTTTTAAAGCCTATTTCTTCTATTTTTAACCCAGCTACTTCACCTTACTTTTGTTGTTAATGTTAGCTTTACATATCTTTTCCTTCATTCTAGTTTCAAGAGAACCTCCTGCAGGGAGGTAGTTGATTGACAACCTCTGATTGCCATACTTTCAGATCCACCACAATATTCCCCCAGGGCCATGCCTCACCTGGGAGGCTTTCAGCCAAGAACTGAAAACAATAAAAGTAGGAGGACTGGCCATCTGAATCCAATCTGGGATCAGTCTAGTGGTCAGTCTTCACCATGAACTCCGTTGGTCTGACTGAAGCTCTCTCAGGACTGGGATGCTGTTTAAGAGTCCTCCTCCCTGATTCTCCTTTCCCACTCACTCTTTTTACATGTGTCAGACCTGCCTCACATCTGAAGGCTGTCTCATATTCCTATTCCCTCTCCCTAAATCTTTCACAGGCATTCTCCTGATAATGTCTTACACATCTGATTCCTTCTTTGGTTCAGCTTCTCAGGAAACTGACAGTATAAGAACATTTTCTGTCCCTTGTAAAATAATTTATATCTGGATTTTAATATCAAATGTAGTATTCTTTTAACTGGCTGTCATGCTTTTATTATATTCCTTATGATAATCAATATACTTTGACTTGTTCCTCTCTATTTGAATTTTTATCTCTATATGTGTCTTGATTTTTTCCCCTATTTTATTTTATTTTATTATTTTTTGTGTGTGCCTTTTTCTGCCTATGGTCAGAAAATTATACATTCTATCCAGTTTTACCTTTTGTTTTCAGTCATTCACACATCAATAGCTAACTAAAATGAAACACTACTTCATTCCCTTTCTTAAGTAAAGCTAGAATCTTAAACCAGACTGCTAATCTTCTCACTCCCACTCCACTCCCAATTTACATACCATTCCTTCCCAGCACTTGAGGTTTGCATTTTAATCTGTCAAGTAGCATGCAATGTTTATTTAAGATTTATGTCTATATTTATCATGGTCTTTGTTCACCCTTTTTCCTTCCATTCTCTGTGGGATCATTTTTCTTCTTCCTAGAGTACATATTTTATAAAGGTATTTTCATAAAGGTCCATGGATGATAAACTCAGTTTTTTAAATCTGAAAATATATTTAGTACACCTTAATTTTTAGAAGAGAGTTTTGATGGGTATACTATTCTAGGTTGGCTGTATTTTTCTCTCAAAATATTAAAGACATTATTCAACTAGCTCTTGGTTCCCATTGTTGTAGTTCAACTTGACTGTTGGCCTAACTATTGCTCCCCTGTGGCACTGCTGTTTCTGGCATTCTTTTATATTATTTTGATTTATTTATTATTTTGATTATTATTTACAATAATAAATTATTATTTTATGATTTTGATTATTATTGTGATAATAATCTTTTCATTATGATGTGTCTGAGTATGCATTTCTTATTTATCTTGACAAAAGCTCTTAAATTCATAGAAATAATTCCTTTAAATATTCTTATTTTATTCTCTTTTTTCTGAGACTTTGAGTAGATATACATATTCTATATTTCATAGGTCTTATCTTCTTTTTTATATATTTCATATCTTTGTCTCAGTATACTCATAATTCTAGACAAGTTCATCTTATTTTTTTTACTCACTGATTTCTCAATTATGTCTAATTTGAAAGTTAACTTTTTTCCCTGTGTTATTTTTTATTTTAACAAAGATTTATTTACTTACATCATTCTAATTTGTTACAAAGAAATTTTCTGTTGCTTGTTCATCTTTGTAACTGCATCTTTTATTTTTTTAATTATTCCATAACTTCAAAATCTGAAGTTCTTGAAGGTCTAAATCTTTTACTTGTGTTTTTTCCTTGTGAGCTTGATGATCTTTTAGGAACACTGCAGGCCTAAAGTGATTATATTCTACACCAAAGAGTATATGTGTCTATTTCTGCCAGAATCCAGGAGGTACCTCAAATTTAGAATCACTTTAACTCCTTCCCAGAATCTTATATTGATAAAGGATCTTATTCTTTTACTAATTTTTGTATAGATAGACCTTACCTTTTGATTTCTTCTTTGATATGAATGTTATTCAGGAATATATTTGTTTCCAAGTACTAGATATTTTTTAGTTACCTTTTAAATATTTATGTCTAACTTTACTGGATGTGATCAGAGCTGTGGCCTATAGTATATATATGTTAAAACTTTCATTAAGATATTTAAAATTTGCCCTAGCTGGTTTTGCTCAGTGGATAGAGCTTTGGCCTGCAAAACAAAAGGTCTTGGGTTCATTTATGGTCAGGGACACGTACCTTGGTTTCAGGCTCCTCCCCAGATTTGGACCCTAGTCTGGGCTCATGCAGGAGGCAACCAATTGATGTGTTTCCCTCATATCAATGTTTCTCTCTGTTTTTCCCTTTTTCTATCACTCTTCCTAAAAAAAATAAATGGAAAAATATCCTAGGGTGAGGATTAACAGAAAGGAAGAAAGAAAGAAAGAAAGAAAGAAAGAAAGAAAGAAAGAAAGAAAGAAAGAAAGAAAGAAAGAAAGAAAGGAAAGATGAGGAAGAAAGAAAGAAAGAAAGAAAGAAAGAAAGAAAGAAAGAAAGAAAGAAAGAAAGAAAGAAAAGATGAGGAAGAAAGAAAGAAAAGATGAGGAAGAAAGAAAGAAAGAAAGAAAGAAAGAAAGAAAGAAAGAAAGAAAGAAAGAAAGAGACTTTCAACATTTGTTAAATTTTTATCAAAGTTTCATGAACATAGAAACAAATCATTGTCACATATTTGAGTTTCTTCATCTCTCATACATTCTATACTATTTCTTATTGAGGGCTATTAGGGCTAATTCTGAATGAGATATATTAAAGTTTGCTGTTATTGCATTTTTGTCATGGATTCCTTGCATCTATAATTGTACTAGAGGCCTAGTGCATGAAATTTGTACACTCAGAGGATCCTTCAGCCCAGCTTGCATCCTCTCACAGTCTGGGAGCCCCGCAATTGATCACCCCACAGAGGAGGCCCTGCCCAACGCCGCCAGCCAGGTAGCCTGGGCCTCCCTCTGCAGGGCGATCATGGGGCAATGGCGGGGCTCCCCGATCAATTGCATCACATCTGCCTTGGCAGCGGCAGGCAGTGCTGGGTCCCCATGGTGCTCATGACCCAGGAGGGAGAAGGAGGTCAGTTGTTCAGCCAGGGTACCAGTCCTCACCCGAGTCTGCTGTGCATGCAGCCTGGCATTCAGTTGTCCACTTGGTCATTTTGGACGTTATGGACCCTGGCTCTTTATATATTAGGATTATGCATATCTGTAGATGTTAGATTGTTTTGTGGCATAATATGTGATAAATAGTGCATCTTCTTCAAAGGTGTGTTTTTTAATACTGTATGTTTTTGCTCATGTTTGTGTGTTAGTGTGATTGTGTATAAACTCTATCTTGAATTATATAATGACTAGAAGCCCAGTGCACAAATTTTGTTTATGTCCCTCAGCCCAGACCGCACCCTCTCCAGTAGGATTGGGCCTAAACAGGTAGTTGGACATCCTTCTCACAATCCAAGACTGCTGGCTCCCAACCGCTCACCTGCCTGCCTTCCTGATTGCCCCTAACCACTTCTGCCTGTCAGCTTGATCACCTCCTAACCACTCCCCTGCCAGCCTAATTGATGCCTAACTGCTCCCCTGCCAGCCTGATTGCCCCTAACTACCCTCTCCTGCAGGCCTGGTGCCCTTCAACTGCCTTTCCCTGCAGGCCTGGTTGCCCCCAACTTCCCTCCTCTGCTGGCCTGGTCATCTCTAACTGCCCTCCCCTGCAGGTTTGATCATCCACAACTGCCCTCCCTTGCACTCCTGGTCCGTCTCAACTGCCATCCCCTGCTGGCCATCTTGTGGGGGCCATCTTGTGTCCACATGGGGGTAGCCATCTTTGACCACATAGGGGCAGCCATCTTGTGTGTTGGAGTGATGGTCAATTTGCATATTACTCTTCTATTGGATAGGATAGGGGCCTGGTGCACGAGTGGGGGCTGGCTGGTTTGCCCTGAAGGGTGTCCTGGATCAGGATGGGGATTCCCTTGGGGCATGGCCTATGTGAGGGGGTCTGTGGTGGTTTGCAGCTCAGTCACATCCTCCAGTGACCCAAGTGAAGGCCAGGGCTAGCTGAAAGTATCTGGGATTTATTTATGTTCTATAATTGAAACTTTGTAGACTTCAGCAAAGGCCAGGGCAGGCCAGGGTTGCAGGAAGCTTAGCTTCCTCCATCACCAGGGGCAACTCAAGCCTCCTGCTCTCTCCAGCTCCATGGCTGCCGCCATTTTTATTGGGATTTATTTATCTTCTTTAATTGAAACTTTGTAGCCTTGAATGGAGTCAAAGGCGAGCCAGAGCAGGCAGGGAGCTTGTTTTTCTCCATTTCCGGTAATCACTGAGTGGCTGCAGCTATCTTGATTGGGTTAATTTGCATATTCTCTCCTGATTGGCTGGTGAATGTGGCTTCTGGGTATAGCAGTATGGTCAATTTGCATGTTTCTCTTTTATTAGTATAGATATCCTTCTCTCTCATAATCAGATACAAATTTTCCTACAGGTTTGAAATTCTGGTGGTGAACCCATAATGTTTATAAAATGAAAATACAATTCATAAATTATTGTATATCTATTCCATAAATTTTCCTTTCATTTAAATAAAATTGCTAATTATATTCCTATAACAAAATGACCTAGAAGACAAAAAATAAACTTTAATTTAGTCACAAATATAAAAATTAATTGTAATTTCATCAAATATTAAAATAGATGAGTAATAATATAAAATGTTTTTCATGTTTTCAAAAATATTCTTCAATTATATTTAAATTATCTATTAAAATTAAAAATAAACATAATTTCTTATTAATAAAAGTTTTGAATTAAACATTTTAAAAAGCTGAATTTTTATATAATTTTAAACACTTAATAAATCTTGCTCTCTTTTTGCAATAATAAAACTAATTCTCAATTTTTGTAAAAAGTATAAATGGTTTCAAAATACATATAATATTTTACTCATGTCTAATCTACATATATACAGATTAAAAAGTAATTTACAATGTTAATACTGCAAAATATCTCTTTTTTCCATGTTATTAACATTAGACTTTATTTTATTTTATTGTTTAAAGTATTACATTTAGTAGTACATATATCTCCTTTTTTTCCCCCATAGACATTCCCCCAGTCTCCCCTAATCCCTGTCATATGCCCTCCTCCCATCCCCTCAGTGTCTTGTGACCATTGGTTGTGCTTAGATGCATGCATATAAGTCCTTTGGTTGATCTCTTTCCCCCATCCTCAACACTCCCCAGCCTTCCCACTGTAATTTGACAGTCTGTTTGGTGCTTTACTGCTTCTGTGTCTATCTTTTTATTCATCAGGTTATAATGTTCTTTATTTTCCATAAATGAGTGAGATCATGTGGTATTTTTCTTTCATTGCCTAACCTATTTCACTTAACATAATGCTCTCGAGGTCCATCCATGCTCCTGCAAATAGTAAGAATCCCTTACCATTTCTTCCCTGCAATATGCACCTGATGCAAATAGCATGCTAATTTTTTAGTAACTCCAGACTTGCAATGGGAAGAGAAGAAAGAAAAAGTAGACTCTTAGTACTAGTGGAAAATGAGACTTCAATATGGAAGAACTATTGCATTCGTGTTAGCTGAGAGGGAAGACTTGATAAATTATTTATAGTATGAGAGAATCCAAAATAACATCTCAATAAAACACCCATACGAATTTCTAATTTACTCTTTTAGGAGGTATCCTGCTCTTTTCAGTTATTTGGTAACTTTATTACTTTGGTGTAGTCATTTCTTAATATATAAACATGGGGGAAAAAATCCAGGTCATGGGAAAGCTTAAACTTCACATGTAGAAAATAGGCAGACTGTCAACAGCTATACCAGAAGCTGGACAGGTTTGAACAGTTTTCCCAGAAACCAGGCTGGGAATGAGCATGGAAAAGAGGAGGCAGGCAGGAGAGGGGCAGCAGGGACCAGCAGTGATTGGGAAAGAGACACAAGACAAGAAAGCAGATAATTATAGAAGAACATTTCCGAGGAGGAGAAAGAGGAGGAGGGGTGGGGAGGGGAGAGGGGAAGGGAGAGGGAGGGAGAAGGAGAGAAAGAGAAAGAGAAGGAGAAGGAGGAGAAAGAGAAAAGGAGAAGGAGAAGGAGAAGGAGAAGAAGGGGACATTGAATCTATCAGGATCACATAATCAGAAGTAAATAGGAAAGAAAAAAGAAAAAATATACATTGAAAATGTATTCTATGTGGTTGTATACCTATATCTATGGGTTTGGGTTCTGGGCAACCTCTACTTAACTTTCTAACCTTAGGAAGTTGGCTGTCTTTCTAGGCTTCCATTTCATCTGCAATAAGCCTATTAAAAGGACTTGTCTCATAGGGTAGCAGCAATCATGAATTGAAAGAAATTGACATAAAATGTTTTACATGTCATTATGTCCATAAGTACCTGGGTTCTTTTATTATTGTTCCTAAATTTTGTTCTTTGGCCAGTGTCCTGTATTCAGTTATTCTTACTTGCCAATTAAATGAGACTTAATAGGAAAATGGGGTGTGGGAGATCTAAGATCCTCTTGGGAAAACAACAATAACAACAAAAAACACGTAAGTGCTTTTAAGGTCAGCTGCCAAAATAGAAAATTCCTTAACTCTATTTGGAGGTGAATTAAGGTAATACCTATATGTCAGGCTATTAGTATTCTTAGAAAAGCCTTTATTAAATCCACTGTAAGCCAGAGATGAATGAGAAAACAAAGCCATAAAGTTCTATATCATATTCATAGTTTTAGCCTCAAAAAAATTTAAGGATCACGAAAGTAGAAAACTTGTTTGCTACATACCAATACAGTACCCATAGAACTGCTTAACTTTAAGCAATGATACTCCCTGATAAGAGTCTCTAAGAATGTTTATAACATGTACCCCATGGAAACCAAATGAGATCATTTGCTCTTTGTCACCTTATCAGAAAGGCCTTTCCTAACCACTTCTCTCCCACCCCTTCTGTTTTTCTTCCTAGCACTTGTCAACACCTAGCACATACATTTACTAATTAGCTTGACTGCCTCTCTGTATATTGAGTTTATTTTATTGGCTGTTTTAGATTATTACTTTCTGAAAGGTTTTCTATAGTACTTAAACTAACCAGGGAGTGAAGTAGAAAGTTAGTCCCATGATTCTATTGAAAGAAAACTAAGAAAATTCTTCCCCCAAATTCAAATCCTACTGCCTATCATTCTGCCACTATAGTTTCGTTTTCTCACATTGTAAAGGCTTTGCCAATTTTACTAAGCCTCGCATTAGAGAATTAGGCTTACTCTTTAATGAACCAATAATACCTTATCAGTTGACACTACAACAAAAGATTATGGGGCAAAGGGAGTGATGACAGGTAGGAGGATGGTGGAGTATGAAGGCCAGGAAAGAGAAGTAAATAAACGAAGCTAATGGAAAAAATGGGGTGTGTGAAAAGATAAAAATTTATTAATTTATCATTATTTCTCTGCCTAATACCTCCTTTATAGAATGCCCAGCATAGCCTCAAGTCATGTTTGAATGGGTTGTTTCAATGGAATAATGACATAACACTTTTAGACAATCATATTTATGAAGGCCAGAATTTAGTTGAAAGGGATTATGAAGTTAAATCAAAATAGAAATGCATTAAATACTCCCCCCTACCCTGCAAAAAAAAATGCAATATTACTTTTTTTACTGAATGGATTCAGATCCTTACTTTGGATATCCATTACCAAAATGTAACATTAAATAAACATTCAACTACACAACTTATTAGTTTTAAAGTTATTAATAATTCTCTCCCTTGCTTATATAACTCATGCCATTTTACATAGAAACAAGCTATAAGTACTTCAAAGGAGAATAGCTTGCTATTTTGAGCTTTCCAGCCATTATCACACAACCAGACTGCCACTCGGCATGTTGTCACTCAAACAGAAAAGATATGCCATCTTATCTGTGCAATTTGCCACCCAAATAGCTCTCTGAAGAGTCCTTACTTCAAAGCTAGGGTGGAAATTAACCCATCCAACAAGCCAGACATCTTTTTCCTAAAAAAGACAGCTCCAGACACTCCCGAGACAGGCCACAGCATATAGTCAGGAAGCAACCAACAGTGACCTTGATATTTTCCCAACACAACCACTTTAGCACATGATATAAGGAATTAGCTCCAGAACTAGTGGCAAATTCATGAGATGCCAGCTTTTCCTATCTTCATACAAAGAAACTATGATGCAAATGTCTCTCTTGGGTCCAAGTTCTACTTGTGCAGTTGGTGTGAATTTTCAGTTGACTTTCTGTTCCCCAGCCCTAGGCTGAAATCTTAAAACGATTAGCTTTAGCTCTTCAGTGAGCACACTTCTGAACTTTCTGATCACGAACATGCCTTTTGTCTGTCTCTCTACAATTGCCATCTGAATTCTTTACACTAGGGCAAGAGGCAGGTAGAAGACTGATGGATAGAGAGAAAGGAATGACTTCCCAAGAAGGAAAGCCCTCCTTTTTTGTCTTCCTGGGCACGAAGATGTATTTACTGGGGGCTGAAGCTTCAGGGGTCCCTCACTTACTGGGCTGCACCTCTTATAAATAAACTAGAGGCCTGGTGCACAAAATTCATGCACTTGGGGAGGGTTCCCTCAGCCAAGCCTGCCCCCTCTCACAAATTGGGAGCCATCAGGAGATGTCCTACTGATGAGGAGCGGGCCTCAGCCGCAGTCTGGCCTTCTTCTGTGGGAAGTGACTGGGCTGATCAGGGGAAGGCTCCAGCCCCATCACCCTACGCTGCTGCCACTGTCACAGCTGCCAGGGTGTTTTCATCAACACAGACTCCAGTTCCTGCATCATGAAAAAATGACAACTTTCTTTAGGCATTTTCAAGATGTGTCTTTCATAGGATATGACATTTCTTTTCCTTCTTTCTTTTTTATCCTCACCTGAGGATATGTTTCCATTGATTTTGAGAGAGCTTGGAAGAGAGAGGAAAAGACAGAGAGAAACTTCAATGTGAGAGGGACACTTCAATTGTTTGCCTCCTGCATGAGCCCTGACCTGGACCCTGGCCAGGGAGGAGCCTGCAACCTAGGTATATGCCCTTGACCAGAATCAAACCCAGCCCCCCTGCAATTATATGGTGAACTTTATTAACAATTGGGTTTGGTATGGATAATTGACTATCTAGTAAATGCTTAATATGTAACAAAAGCAATTTTTTAAAAATCTATTTTACTTTGTCTATATGGAGGAAGGTCTTTAAAGATGTGTACTTGTAAAAAAACTGCTGATTATGTTCTTTTATCCTATTTTATGAAATTGGAAACTTGAGAATTCAATTTTGTAAAGCTTGCCAATATTTTAAAAAATATTTATATTTTATACCATTGCTATGGGCAATAGCTACAAATTTTTCACAAAACAGAATTAGTAGATTAAGAAGCATTTCAAAAGTTACAAAATTCCAATGTATCTGTTTTACAGATTTACTGTCAAATACATCCTGATGGGTAAACTATTAGTAAAAAAGACATATTATGCTAACATTGGACATCCTATATATAAAAGGGTAATATGCAAATCAAATGAATAGAATGACCAGTCGCTATGATGCACACTGACCACCAGGTGGAAGAAGCTCAACGCAGGAGCTGCCCCTTGATGGTCAGTGTGCTCAGCCAGAAGCTGGGCCTCTAGTCTATCCTACCTAATAAAAGAGTAATATGCAAATAATCATCATTTTGCTACACCCACAAGCCATGCCCACTGGCCACACCTACCAGCCAATCAGGAACAAGTATGCAAATTAACCCAACCAAGATGGCTGCAGCCACAGAGAGAGCAGGGGGAGGCTTGACTTTCCCCAGTGATGGAGGAAGTCAAGCTTTCCACACACCCTGACTGGCCCAGAGCTCCACTCCAGGCTACAAAGTTTCATTTATAGAAGATAAATAAATCCCAAGAAAAATGGCAGCAGCCACAGAACTGGAGAGAGCAGTAGGCTAGGGTTGCCCCCAGTGATGGAGGAAGCTAAGCTTTTTGCACACCCTGGCCTGCCTTGACCTCTGCTTAAGGCTACAAAGTTTCAATTATAGAAGATAAATAAATCCCAAAAGAAATGGCTGCTGCCACAGAGCGAGCAGGAAGCTTGGCTCCACTCTAGGCTGGAAAGTTTCATTGTAAAAGATAAATAAACCCCAGATACCAGGGACTCTGCTTGGGTCACTAGGGGGAGGGGCATGTGGCCAGCCTGCAAATCATCACAGGCCCCTCGCCCAGGCCACCCCATGCCCCAAGGCAACTCCCACCCAGATCCAGGACACCCTTCAGGACAAACCTGCTGGCCCCCACCCATGCATCAGACTTCTATTCTATCTAATAAAAGAGTAATATGCAGATTGACCATCACTCCAACACACAAGATGACTGCCCCCATGTGGTCAAAGATCCTGCCCCTATGTGGACACAGATGGCCAGCAGAAGATGGTAATTGGGAGGGACCAGGCCTGCAAGGAAGGGCAGTTAGGGGCAAACAGGCTGGCAGGGGAACAGTTAGGCATCAATCAGGCTGGCAAGGGAGTGATTAGGGGTGATCAGGCTGGCAGGCAGAAGCAGTTAGGGGCAATAAGGAAGGCAGGCGGGTGAGCAGTTGGGAGCCAGCAGTTCTGGATTGTGAGGAGATGTCTGATTGCCCGTTTAGGCCTGATCCCACCAGAGTAGGGCCTAAATGGGCAGTTGGGCATCCCTTGAGGGGTCCCAGATTGGAGAGGGTGCAGGCTGGGCTGTGGGACACACACACACCCCCTCCCTGTGCACGAATTTTGTGCACCAGACCTCTAGTATACATATAAAAGCCTAAGCATAAATGACGAGTCAATCATCACTATGACGACACACTGACCACCAGAGTGCAGATGCTTCCACAGCAAACCACCTGTGGTCAGCCAACCACCCTTGATTGGACAACCACCTTTAGTCAGCCAACTGCCCTTGGTTGGCCAATCTCCTGTGATTCCTCCTCCTGGCCAGAAGGCCCCAATTGACTGGATTGCTGCCCAGGCCAAGGGACCCCACCCATGCACGAATTTGTGCACTGGGCTTCTAGTATTTAATATTGAGTAAGACTATTTAAAATTCTCCGCATAGCATGCTTGGGATACATTTTAATTAAATGTCATGCAGAAGCGCTCAGCTTTTGAACTATGTGATATTCCCAGAACAATAGTAAATTTTCAGGGGAAAATTAAGCTGCTAAAAAGTAATTTCTAAAATTGTCATCTGTTTTTTATTATTTCAATGTAAAGACCTTGCTACTAAAAAAAATATCCATTCAAATATTTCTTTCTCTGGTAAGTGACTACTTTGTTTGATATCAGATGTCTTTACAGCATAATAATAGCTAATATTGCATCACATTATGTTGTTTTAAATGATTTTCACATGCTTTATCTCATTTAAACATCACTTCAACCCTATCAGTTTTATTCAGGTATGAACACTGAGATTCAATCAGTTAACTAATCCTAAATCTTAAGTCAATATGCCACAGGGCCAGAATTTTAACTACATTTCTACAATTGTCTGTTAAGTTCCAACCTGACCTTTAGTTGAACTATGAATGATCCTTTAGCATAAACTAATTTTTAAAAATTTTCTGTCATAAGCACTGTTGACAGTTCTACAATACTTGTATTACTTTCCCTTCATTACTTCACAAATCAAGGCTCAAAAAAATAACAACAAACTTTGTTCCCCATGTTAATAGGAAAATACCAAATGAAAAGAGCCAGAAACTATAATACCAAAATAAATGTTAAAGAGCTATTAAAAAACATGTTTTTAGGGGGTAGGAGAGAATGAGAAGTTATTATTTATAGGTACAGAGTTTCAGTTTTGCAAGATGAAAAGAGCTCCAGAGATGGATGGTGGTGATGGTTGTACAAAAATGTGAATATACTTAATACCACACTGACCTATATACTTAAAGATGCTTAAGATGGTTAACTTTATGTTATATGTATTCTAACACAAATATAGTTTTAGAAAGATAAACATGTTCATTTCAAATTTTTGAACTCTTTGGGAAATAGGACTAATTACTTGTTCCATGAAGGTAGTTGTTAATATTTGGCTTGTATAATTACAATTTATTTAATTGATTTAAAAAATAATGAGCCGAAACCAGTTTGGTTCAGTGGATAGAGCATCTGCCTACAGACTGAAAGGTACCAGGCCCGATTCCGGTCAAGGGCATGTACCTTGGTTGCTGGCACATCCACAGTGGGGGGCTTGCAGGAGGCAGCTGATCGACAACTCTCTCATTGATGTTTCTGACTCTCTATCTCTCTTCCTTTCTCTCTGTAAGAAATGAATAAAAAATATATTAAAAAATAATGACTTGGAAAAATGCTTATGATTTAATATTAAAACAGAAGGGGAGCAACATACAAAATGATAGAGAATAATAGCACAAATTTTTTATTTCCTTAAAAATGTATATAGGTAAAGAGGCATCAAAATAATAATAGTTATTAGTTACCTTCTGGATCAAGGGTCTGGAAAATTTATCTGTAAAGGACCAGATAGTAAATATTTTAGACTTTTTGAGCTATATCATATCTCTGCTGCATGTTCTTCTGTGTGTGTGTGTGTGTGTGTGTGTGTGTGTGTGTGTGTTGGTTGCGGTTATGGTTATGATGATGGTAGTGCTCCTGCTACTGGTGGTATTTGCAAGTTTAAAAAAAATGCAATGTAATTCTTAGCTCAAGGTCATACCAAAAAAAAAAAAAAAAAAAAAGACCATTAGCAGGATTTGACTCTAGCTGACTCCTCTTAAATGGTAATTTTTATTTATTTCCTCTATGCTTTTCTACATTTGCAAAATATTATACTATGGGCATATAGTACATATTTACTATTGTAAGATAAAATAACATTGGTTATGATCTTAAAGGTCTCCTCATATTCTGTAATTTTTTTCTCTTCTCCTGAGAAGCTCATAAAGTCAGTAGGGTGTGACTATCATCAATTATTCTTAAGGAAATTACTAGAGATCTGAATGCCTCTTTCTGAGAAAATGGACCATACTGAGGGAGGAAACAATAAATTCAGACCGAATCTCTAATGCAAAGCCCTTTAGAAGATTGTACTTATTAGGGGAAAGGGAGTAAGTAGTGGTGGCTGCGGGGTAGGGGGGAGTGGAGGTGAAGGGGCGGGGTAAAGGGAGGAAGAGGTAAATGTCACCTTTGAGGCCATGGAATGTGAGGTAAGGATGTTGGGATATAACCAAGAGCCTAAAAGTTCTTCCTGGAAAAAGATCTCCGCATTTGAAATAATGGCTCTACCATGTGCACAGGGCTTAGCTGTGGGGAGAGGGCTAGGTGCCTCTTTAAGAAGGAAGTCATGTGAGGTCAGGAACCCTCCAGAGAATGGAGGCAATGGGCATAACATCTAACTTTAGCTTAGCATTACCTTTCATAATAAATAAATGGTCAAGGAAATAGGTCAGAAAAACAAACAAACAAACAAACAAACACACTTTGGTTGCTGTCTCATGGTATCATGAAAATTCCCTTTTATTGTGATTAGAATATAAGAAATTGGTTTTATTTCATAGCGGAGTCATCTTTAATTTTGGCATTATCTTTCAGGTCAAAGTTCATACTCCCACTATCCTCACAGAAGGTACTAATCTATAGGAAACTCAGACCTAGTTTGTTATATCTTGTCCTGAATTTCCCCCATAAATTCTGGTTCTCCTTAAAAATTTTCTTGCTTTCCTTTATTTTCTATTCTCAGCCCTTAATTATTTTTATTTTTTAATTACAGTTATATAACTTACTAAGAGATCATCCTGATAAATCTTGTACTCATCTGACATCTTACATAGTTATTAGAATGTTATTCACTATACTAGAGGCCCAGTGCATGACATTTTTGCACAGCGGGTTGGGGGATATCCCTCAGCCCAGCCTGCACCCTCTCCAATCTCAGACTCCTCGAGGGATGTCTGACTGCCCATCAGACATCCCTCTCACAATCTAGGACTGCTACTTCCCAACCACTCACCTGCCTGACTGCCTGATTGTCCCTAACTGCTTCTGCCTACCAGCCTGATCACCCCCTAACCATTCCCCTGTCAGCCTGATTGATGTCTAACTTCTCCCTTGCCAGCCTGGTCACCTCTAACAACAGCCCTCCCCTGCTGACCTGGTCACCCCTAACTGTCCTCTCCTGCAAACCTGGTGCCCCCAATTGCCCTCTTCACTGGCCAGGTTACCCGCTTCTGCAGGCCTGGTCTCCCCCAACTGCCCTCTCCTGCTGGCCAGGTCACCCCTAACTGCCATCCCTTGCCAGCCTGGCTCCCCCAACTACCCTCCCTGAAGGCATTGTCCCTCCCAACTGCCCTCCTCTGCTGGCCAGGTCACCCCTAACTGCCCTCCCCTGCAGGCCTGATCATCCCAACTGCCCTCCCCTAGTGGCCATCTTATATGTTGGAGTGGTGCTCACTTTGCATATTATCTCTTTATTAGAAAGGATTCCCTATACTTTATATCCCCATGACTATTCTGTAACAATAAATTTGTGCTTCCTAATCCCTTCCCTTTTTTTCACCCATCACCCCAACCCCCCGTCCTAATACAAGGGATCAGAAACTCTTGTATCTGGGACCTGAAATGGTTCTGATTACCAATTCCATTTTACAAAGGGATATTCTGAGCTATCTGAGTTCCAAGAAAGGAACATGTGACAGAAAGGGAATATTGTATTTGAGGCTCCTTGAGAACATGAGAGTGCTTCGCGTGGCTTCATGGCGCTGCTAACCAAATGGTGTTCGAGCCTTCCCATATTTCCTCTGCTGCAGCACAGGGTTGGTTACAGCTAAGAGTAAATGAGGAGCCACCTGACTTAGCATTTTACTCACAGTTCACAGCTTTTTGTATTATCAATCCCAAACAATACAGAAGGTACTTATCTAACACTTGTGGCCTGGTGCACAGATTCGTGCATGTTGAAATTAATTAGACGGTGGCCAGTGAGGAGGGACCAGGTGACACGGGCCAACATGCCCTGGAGCCAACCTTCCTTGGTCCCTCCTCAGCCACCGCACCTGGGGTGGCGCTGTGGCTCAAAAGGCAAGGTGTCTGCAGAGTGAGTGGGGTCTCTCTGGCAGCTGCAGTCCCTCGGCCTGGCCAGGAGGTATCGGGCTGAAACTGGCTCTCCAACATCCCCCAAGGGGATCTGGAGTTTGATAGGGCACTCTGCAAAGTTGCTATGGTATAGGGTGTGGAATGTAAATGCAAATATGCAGTAAACCAGATTCAGGGCTGACAATGTCCCAGCAACAACATAACCCATGGCCAAAGGTGGAATCACGTGGCCCCCACAAGGAATTGAGCTCCCTTCTCTCATTTCAGGGTGCATTACCTGAGAACCACTATTGCCAAGTCACTGCAGCTTGGCAACTACTGCATTGAGTGTCTGCCCCCTGATGGTCAGTGTGCATCATAGTGACAGATTGGATGGAGGGAGGGACACTTAGAATATTAGCCATATATATATATATATATATATATATATATATATATATATACACACACACACACACACATACACACAAATACACACGTGTGTGTGTTTGTGTGTGTGTGTGCGCAGATACCAGGTTTGTAATGTCATGCTTATTAATGATTTAATTCCTATTTTTTTGAGGAAGATAGTGAGAATTGTCTGACATAGCTCCTAAGTCACTATCGCTGCTATGGACTGAATATTTGTGTCCTTTCAAAATGAATATGTTGAAATGCTAACCCCCAGTGGGATGATATTAGGAGGCAGGTCTTTGGAGGGGGTGAATACTTAGGTCATGAGGGTGAAGCCCTTGTGAATGAAATTAGTGCTTTAGGAAAGAGTCTCCAAAGAGATCCCTCATGCTTTTCCACCATGTGAAAGATCCCTATCCTTTTTCCACACGTTGAGAAGACATCAACTACGAATCAGGAGGAAGACCTTCACCAGAATTTGGCCATGCTAGCACCTTGATCTTGGATTTCCAACCTCCAGAACTATAAGACATTGATTTCTGTTGTTTATAAGCTGTGATATTCTGCTATAGCAAATGGATCGACTGAAACAATGTTCTTGTGTGTTTTCATTGTATAGAATCTGCTCTGAGAAAAAGAGATTTTTTGAAATGTTTCTGTGGTCAGAGCCTCTGAAAAGGATTGTTTTAATATGAAACAAAGCAGCTGCTGACCAAAGATATCCTGATCTGTCTTTCTTCTTGATTATTCCCTCCCATTCTATTAAAATCAACCCACAATGCTTTTAAAACAGCCTGTTCCTGGCCATGTGCTAAGAGAACATTCCCTTTGCCGTTGCACTTAAAAAGGGAGAGAAGCAGTGTTGGAGGCCAACTTCGGTAAATGAATCAGACGTGTCCTCCAGCAGGCATGGGGGCACGAAGGCTCCAAAGCATACTGGCAACAGTCTAAGTGTCGTCAGATGGGCTGTGCTTGGGTTTTACAGGCTCATTCACAATTTGGAACTCATTATCTCAAGCACATCTCTTTCTCTGCCATCCCATTAAGTAGCAACCTCTCTCTCTATATATATATATTCTTTTTTTTAACTGTGCTTTAAAGCTTTGAAAGGGAAGTCAGCTTTGTGGCAGATAGAGAGTACACAATGCTTTATTGCTCTTCTCTCCAATTAATCTTTGTTGTGCTGGGCTAGTGGGACTGTGTTCTCTGGCGATGTTCCAGAGGCCTCCGAGATCAACCCCGTCTACCTGTGGTTGTTTCCTGGGTGGGTTGATTATTTCCCTGTTTTCCCCTGGCAGCTGCAACTCTGTTAATTGGAGCCACCTGTTCCGTGGCATGAATGAGCAACCTCCGTGTGCTGCATGCACCATGGTAGCTCGCTGCTGCCTGTGTTTGAATATGACTGTGGAAGAGGAGCACAGTGTCAGCCTAAGCCCAAACTGATTCTGTTGGGGTGTTTGCAGACCTTGCACCTGGGCCAACTGCATCTATGCTGCTCTGCATCACAAATGTGCCTTGGTTTTTAAAAATTTAAGCATGGATAAGCGTAATTTAGAAAACTAAAAAATCTGATGCAATGATTCTTAGAATCATAATCTTTGCAATAAAAAGGAACTTGGAATCCACTTAGTTCAGCCCTTTAGCTAGTAAATGGTACCCTCTTACAAAATCTCCTTTAAGCAGCTCTTGGATAATATTTTGAGCATCCAGTGATGAGGAGCAGATTTTCTTAAGTAGTCTTTTGCCATTTTCAGAAAGATAATAAAATTTCTCCCATATATTAAACTAAAACTTAATCCCCTATTTATTCAGTCCATCTACTTGACTATTCACACTTACAACTACATAGGAGAAAAAATTCCACCCAAAATTTAATTATTTGAAGACAATATAAGAACTCTTTTCTTTAGGCAAAAATATCCTGAGTGTTTTCAACCTTTCCTGATAATATCATGATTTGCAGATTTCTCCTTCCTTTTTCATATTGTTTGTTTTCCTTCTTTGACAAAATTGACTCTCCTATGGTGAGGATCCCAGAATTAAGCTGGTGATATGAATGCTGAGTGCAGAAGCAAGTTTATCCAAGACAGACAGAAAATAAAATATTGAATTGAGAGAAGTTGCAGGAAAAAAAAAACAACATATGAAAATCAATTGCATTTCTATCCTATCTAATAAAAGAGTAATATGCAAATTGACTATACTCCTGCTATACCCACAAGCCACGCCCACCAGCCAATCAGATCAAGTATGCAAATTAATCCAACCAAGATGGCTACCACCACAGAGAGAGCAGGAGGGAGGGTTGTAGCCAGCCTGAAAACCACCACAGGCCCCTTACCCAGGCTATCCCATACCCCAAGAGAACACCTACCCTGATCCAGGACACTCTTCAGGGCAAATCAGCTGGCACCAGGCCTCTATCCTATCTAATAAAAGAGTAATATGCAGATTGACCATCACTCCAACACACAAGATGATTGCCCATGTGGTCAAAAGATCCTGCCCCCATGTGAACACAAGATGACCACCACAAGAAGGCAAGTAGGGGAGGGGAGTTGGCAAAGACCAGGCCTGCAAGGGAAGGCAGTTGTGGGCAATCAGGCCAGCAGGGGAGAGCAGTTGGCAGGAACCAGGCCTGCAAGGGAGGGCAGTTGGGAGTGATCAAGCCTGCAGGGGAGGGCAGTTAGGGGTGACCAGACCCATAGGGAATGGCAGTTAGGGGCAATCAGGTTGGCAGGGGAGTAGTTAGGCATCAACCAGACTGGCAGGGAAGTGGTTAAGGGGTGATCAGGCTGGCAGGCAGAAGCAATTAGGGTAATCAGGAAGGCAGGCAGGTGAGCAATTAGGAGCCAGCAGTCCTGGATTATGAAAGGGATGTCTGATGGCCCGTTTAAGCCTGATCCTACTCGGGCAGTCGATCATCCCTCAAGGGGTCCCAGATTGGAAAGGGAGCAGGCTGGGCTGAAGGACACCACCAACACCCCCCCATGCACGAATTTTGTGCACCGGGTCTCTAGTACTTTAATAATGAACAATCCCCCCCCCAAAAAAAATATGAAAACAATCTCACTTACAACAGCATAAAAAACAATAAAATACTTAGGGATAAACTTAACAAAGAAGACAAAAAACTTAAACACTAAAAACTATAAAATATTGCTGAAAAATTGAAGAAGGCAAACAAAAATGGCAAAACATTCTGTGTTCTTGGATTAGAACATTTATTGTTAGAATATCCATACTATCCAAAGTCATCTACAGATTCCATGCAATCCCTATCAAAATCTTAATGGCATTTTTTGCACATATAGAAAAAAAAAACAACTCTAAAATTCATATGAAACCATAAAGAACTCCAAATGCCAAACCAATCTTAAAAAGGAATAAACATGGGCATCACAGTTCCTCATTTCAAAGCATATTACAAAGCTACAGTGATTAAAATAGTGTCATACTGGCATAAAAGTAGGCATATAAGTCAATGAAACATAAGAGAGAGCCCATAAATTAACCTAAGCACTATATAAGGCCAACTGATATTGGACAAGTATGCTAAAAATATACAATGGGGAAAGGGTAGTTTCCTCAACAAATGATGTTAAGAAAAAGTGGACAGCTACATGCAAGAAACAAGAAAGAAAATGGACCACAATTTATACCACAAACAAAAATCAACTAAAAAAGAATTATAGACTAAACATAAGATCAGAAACTATAAAGCTCCTATAGGAAAATATAGAGGGGAATTTGTATGGCATTGCTCTTGGCCGTGATTTCTTGGACATGACACCAAAAGCACAGGAAAAAAATAGATACATGGGATTACACCAAACTAAAGAGTTTCTGTATGACAAAGGAAAAAATAGATTGAAATGGTAACCTATTGGATGGGAGAAAATATTTTCCCATCATAAATTTGATAAGGGGTTAATCACCACCATATATAAGGTATTTCTACAATTCAACAGCAAACAAAGAAAAAAGCTAATAATCTGATTAAAAACTGAGGAGACATTTCTCAAAAAAATACATAAATGGCTAATAACAGCTATATAAAAAGAGCTTTAACATCACAAACCATCAGGCAAGTACAAATCAAAACCATAATGAAATATCATCACTCTTGTTAGAATGGACACTGCTATGGACTAAATGTTTATTTGTTCCCCAAAACCCATATATTGAAGCCCAATCCCTGTTGTGATAGTATTTTATGGCAGGGCCTTCAGGAATAATTAAGTTTGGATGAGGACATGAGGTTGCAGCCCCCACAATGGAATTGGTCTCCTTATAAGAGGATGAAGAGCCCAGCATGCCCCCCCCCCTACCTTGGGGGACACAGTGACCAGACAGCCTTCTCTGAAACAGCACTTGAGCCCTCACCAGACACAAAATCTGCCATGGCTTAATCTGAGACTTCTAAGCCTCTAGAACTGTGAAAAATACGTGTTTGTTACTTGAGTTACCCAGTCTAATGGTATTTTTGTTATAGCAGCCTGAACTGGATGGAGATAGCCATTATCCCCAAAACAGGAAATAACAAGTGTTGGTGAGGACATGGAGAAATCAAAATGCTTGTGCACTGTTGGTGAATGTAAAATGGTGCAGCTAGCTGCTCTGGAAAAGAATATAGTGATTTCTCACAAAGTCAAAAATGGAACTGCCATAGGATCCAGACATCTCATTTCTGAGTACATATCCTAAAGAACTGAAATCAATGTCTCAAAGGAGTATTTGCACTCCCATATTTATTGCAGCATTATATACAAAAGCCAAGAGGTGGAAACCACCCAAATGTTTATCATCAGATAAATGGAATAAAAATGTAGTAGATTCTTAAAATATTACTTAGCCATAAAAAGAAGGAAATCCTGTCATATGCTACAATATGGATGAACCATGAAGAGAAATATGCCAGATGACATAAGCCAGGCACAGAAAGACAAATACTGCACGATTCCATGCCTATGAGGTATCTAAAGTCATTAAACTAATTGAAGCAGAGAGTAAAACAGTGGTTGTGAGGGGCTGCGGCAGGGGAAATGGGGAGTTGCCGTTAAATGGCAATGAAGTTTCAGGCGTGCAAGGTGAAAAAGTTCTAGAGAGCTGCTGCACGCCACGGTGTCTATCGTCAACAGTACTACACAGCACTGTTGTTAAGAGGGTAGACACATGCTACTAGTATGTGCCTTTCACCATGATAATCATAATTTTTAAAAGCCTACCTTGATTTTCATGTATATCAATATCCCTAGTCATAAACCAAAACCTGCATATGAAAATATAGCGAAGCGGTGAATTTCTATCATGCCCATGGATGCACCAGGCTCTCCAAATAACCCTGTCACCCTGGTCGGTTTGGCTCAGTAGACAGAGTGTTGGCCTGTGGACTGAGGGCTCCCAGCTTTGATTCCGGTCAGGGGCATGTTTCAGGCACATCCCCAGTGGGAGGTGTGCAGGAGGCAGCTGATTGATGTTTCTCTCTCATCAGTGTTTCTAGCTCTCTATCCTTCTCCCTTCCTCTCTGTAAAAAGAATCAATAAAATAATTTAAAAAAAAATAACCCTGCCATTTGGAAGCCCATGCATGCTTTTCCAAGTCCTCCCAGATGAAGCAGCAGGAAGCATCAACCATCTCAGAGGGAGCTTCTGCTTCCAGGAATGAAGTCTCACATTTAGCGGTGCTTCCTGTTTTTTCAAACACCTTGCCCACCTTCTGTGCACCAAGCCTGCCTTCTGCAAAACGTGAGCCCAACAGGAAGCTGCCTGCACCTTCAGGTAGCTTTTCTGACTCTTACTTTCAGAGAAATGCCAGCAAAAGCTGTAGTCATTTGGGGAAGAGCAAGTCTGGAAGAAAAGTACACAGCGGACTAGCACCAAGAGGGTGAGAACATTTTTCTGTGAAAACTCTGTCTGTACGTTACATTTTTAAAGGAATAACTGTGTTTTCTTTAGGTTTTTGGCTCCTTTAGGCAGCATTATGTGAATCAACTGCAAGTGGGTGTTACTTGTCATTTCTCTGATGTGAGGGAGAGAGAAAAAGGAAGGAAGGCTGGGGGGGAGAGAAGGAAGGAGGCCTACGTGAGCTGGAATGCCCCGACAGAGCTCAGGTGAATTATCAGAAGAACTTTTCTATTTAAGAAAGCTTGCAGCCCTTCCTGGGATTTCAGAAGCACCACCTTGAAATGAGCATCTCAGTATTAATTAAATTGCCATAGTGCTCACAGTACGCTTTGGTTGAACTAGCTGGGGAATTTCTTCTCAAGGTGATTGTAGGTGGACCAGTTGGAATGAGAGGGCCAGGCTCCGCACTCAGTTTTCATATGGGTGAGAGAAGTTGTTAAGGCGATCTGTGCCAAGTCACATATTATAGACTCTGGATAATCTTGGTCAAAGCTTGATTTTTTAAAATATATAATTAAATTCAAAATGGGAGAAATAGGTTCCTGGTAACAATATATTTATTCAGCTCCCTATAAGTATTTTTTATATTGCTTTTGTTCGGTTATATTTTCCAACCTATATTGCTAAGTTAAATTAAATGGCATTAAGTGTTTTGTTTATGAAATTGACTCCTTGATGGTTTGTTTTATTTTTTCTAAAATGAAATTATAGTCAATAACCACAACGGTAAGTTTCTTTCCGTTAACTGGCAGCAGGGCTGGGACTCAAACAAGTACCTGTAACTTCCATTGGTCAGAACTGGCCCATGTACATCCTAAATTAGACCCCACCCTGAATAGTGAACTAAGGAAACAGATCTAAGATCTGTTAACTTCATTTTGCTTGTAATAAAGATGGAAACAGCTAAACATCTGATATAACAAATATAAACTTTCTAATACATTTTATTTGGAGAAATGTGCTTCCAAAGGTTGAAAAACATAATACTTTTTTTAACAGTCAAATCTGTGCTACTCATGAATTTATTCCTCCCTCAGCTGTGTCATGTAGTTTGGTACAGCACCGTGTCACTGTGACTGAATATGTATTGAGGACCCCCCAAAATAAATGCTATTGACTCAAAGAGCTTATCCTGAGGAAACTCACATCCTCTCAAAACATACACATTACGTAGTAGAAAGATGACCAAATAAGAATCAAGGTGGACTGGATTCTAGGCATGGTTCTGTCACTGACTGTTTCTGGATTTCCATGTTCTCCTCAGCAAAATGAGGGGATTGAATTAGGTGTCCTCTGAAGCCAATTCTAGTTCAAAATATATTGATTCATAGGTCTGAGGAAAAGCTGGAATAAAAGAGAGGCCATGCTAAGTGTCAGATGAGTAGCTGTCATGGTTCTGAGGAGGAAGACATTGTATAGGGCTGGAATGATTGGGAAAGACTCCATGGGGCTAGGAGATGGGCTGGGTCCACAAGATGGAAGTGGGACAAGAGTTCACACACTCACTCAGCAAACCAGAAGATGCTCAAATAAGGCTAGATTCAGACAAACACCTGAGTGCTAGAGAAAATCCTGTTTCTTGCTACCTTACCATGCAAAGATAATAATGGTCACATGTGTAAAAGTTGTAGTAGCTAAGAAAGATGATTCAATGGGCACAGCATCTTGCGAGGAGATCTACCAAGATGCGCTAAATTTAAACACATTTTTTCTCTCTTTTTATTTTTTATTATTTTTAGAATATTTTCATTGATTTTTAGAGATAGAGGAAGGGAGAGAGAGAGAGATACTTACGCAAAATCAAAATATCAATCGGCTGCCTCCTGCATACCCCTACCAAGTCTGCAATCCAAGCTGTCCAGGAATCGAACCTGCAACCTTTCTTTTTGAAATTCTTTTTTTTTATTGATTTCAGAGCAAAAGGGAGAGGGAGAGGGAGATAGAGACATAAATAATGAGAGAAAATCATTGATCAGTTGCTTCCTGCACACTCCACAGTAGAGGTGGAGTCCACAACCTGGGCATATGCCCTGACCGGAAATCGAACATGACCTCCTAGTTCGTAGGTTGATGCTCAACCACTGAGCCATGCCAGGCAGAATCTAACCTGCAACCTTTTGGTGCACAAGGTAATGCCCACCCAACTGAACCACACTGGCCTGAGCTCTTTTTAAAATTTTTACTTTTTAATTACATTTGACATTCAGTATTGTTTTATATTAGGTTCAGGCATACTATATAGTGGTTAGACATTTTACAATTTACAAAGGGAACCCCCAATAAATCTAGTACCCACCTGGCACCACATATAGTTATTACAATATTATTGACTATATTCCTTATGCTATACTTTACATCTTTCTATTTTGTAACTACCAATTTTATTTCTAAATCCCTTCACCTTTTTCACCCATCCCTCCAATCCCTCTCCTATCTGGCAAACATCTGTCTATTTTCTGTACCTATGAGTCCATTTCTATTTTGTTTGTTCACGTATTTTGTTCTTTAGATTCCACATGTAAGTGAAATCACATGGTATTTGTCTTTCTCTGTCTAACTTGTTTCACTTAGCATAATACCCTCAAGGTCCATCCATGTTGTTGCAAATGGTAAGATTTCATTTTTATGGCCTAGTAATATTCTACTGTATATATGTACCACATCTTCTTTATCCAATCAGTTCTCTTTTAAATAGTTTGGTGTCCCTTAAGGATGTTCAGAAAGTAAATCTTCTTGAAATAAAACAACACAGAATCATAGAAGACTCAGACATTGGCTCTAGGCAATAGAGCAAGGCACTAAGGACAGAATAATATTATCCACCAACTAAGAAAGTTGCAGTTTCTTATTGACAAGTATGTTTACCAGACTCCTGACTCATGCTCTTTGACCACATTCTGTTCTCTTAGGCAGTAAGTTCCCTTATGATCTCACTTGCCTTCGGGCCAACCCAGGCCCCATGGTCAACTACTTCTAGTATTAGCTGCCTATACCTTATTTTGTTGTTGTTGTTGTTTACATCTTCCACATCCTTTGCCATCCAACAATCCCATTGTTTGCTCTCTCTAATTCTACCCCTCAGCTCCTGAGCACTGTAGTAGAAAATCAAAACTATGCTGAGTGTGGCCTATACATTTGTTTTTCTAAACCTCAGTTAGACTATTATTGTTCCTCAACCATTTTAAAAAATTTCTTTACAGGCACACCTTTAAATTTGCACCACCATTCATTTTCTCTTTCCTCAAAGTCTTATTGCTCTGCCTTTTACTCTTTAAAGATAACCTGCATTCTATATTATTGAGGATTTTTATGGTATTTTTTGATACACATTCCCACAACTTTCTCTGTTATTTCATCACAAATTTATGCTGTATTTTCACCCAAGTATCTACTTAACTAGCACTTAAAGTATGTAAGTATGTTTATTAAAAGGTAGGTCTTCACATATATGCAGTCACTTAATCTTTTCAGCAACTTCATTAGGTAAATATTATCTCTATTTTACAGATGAATAAGATGTGTGCTTAAGATCATCCAGCTAATAAGAACAAAGTCACACTTAAATTTAGATACTCTCATATCAGAACCTGCATGTCTTCTGATGCTGAGGGGAAGTGGGTGAGGATTTGAACACACACACACACACACACACACACACACACACACACACACACTAGAGGCCTGGTGCACTAAATTTCTGGTCGCTGGGGGTTGTGGTCAGCCTGTAAACCACCACAGGCCCTACACCCAGTAGGATCGGGCCTAAACGAGCAGTTGGACATCCCTCTCACAATCTAGGACTACTGGCTCCAACTACTCACCTGTCTGCCTTCCTGACTGTCCCCTAACTGCTTCTGCCTGCCAGCCACATCACCCCCTAATTACTCCCCTGACAGCCTTATCGATGCCTAACTGCTCCCCTGCCAGCCTGTTTGCCCCTAACTGCCCTCCCCTGAAGGCCTCATTACTCCTATCTGCACTCCCCTGAAGGCCTGGTCCCCCTCACCTGTCTCTCCCCTGCAGGCCTGGTCTCTCCCAACTTTCCTCCTCTGCTGACCTGGTCATCCCCCAACTGCCCTTCCCTGTAGGCTTGTTCACCCCCAACTGCCCTTCTTGCAGGCCTGGTCCCTCCTAACTGCCCTCCCCTGCTGACCATCTTGTTGTGGCCATCTTGGGTCCACATGGGGGCAGCCATCTTTGACCACATGGGGGCAGCCAGCTTGTGTGTTGGAGTGATGGTCAATTTGCATATTATTATTTTATTAGATTGGCTAGAGGCCTGGTGCACAGGGGGAAGGGGGCAGCTGGTTTGCCCTTAAGGGTGTCCTAGATCAGGGTGGGTGTTCTCTTGGGGCATGGGATGGCCTGGGTGTGGGACCTATGGTGGTTTACAGGCCGGCTACAACCCCCGGTGACCCAAGCACTGGCCCTGGTATCTGGGATTTATTTATCTTCTACAATTGAAACTTTGTAGCAGAGGCCAAGGCAGGCCAGGCTGCGGGAGCTTGGCTTCCTCCATTGCCAGGAGCAACTCAAGCCACCTGCTCTCTCCAGCTCCATGGCTGCTGCCATTTTTGTTGGGATTTATTTATCTTCTATAATTGAAACTTTGTGGCTTTGAGTGTAGGCCAGGGCCAGCCAGGGCAGCAGGGAAGCTTGGCTTCCTCCATCACCAGGGAAATCCAAGCCTCCTGCTTGCTGCAGCTTTGTGTCTGTAGCCATCTGGGTTGGGTTAATTTGCATACTCACTCCTGATTGGCTGGTGGGTGTGGCATGTGGATGTAGCAGAGGTATGGTCAATTTGCATATTAGTTTTCATTAGATAGGATATTATCTTACACCCAAGACCAACCTTTCCCTTCTACCTCTGCCTCCTATCCCATCCTCACTCACCTACTTAAGAACTTTATATCAGTTACCTTGTGCTATATAACAAACCACCCAAAACTTAGTGACAAAACAATATATAATATTGCCCACAAATGTAAAGGTAAGTGGATGTTTCTACTCATGCGGGCTAATTTCAGTTGCACTCACTCAAACCTTAGTGTCCAGCTGGAGGCTTGTCTGGAATTGGATGGTCTAGAATAGCCTTACTCACATGTCTGAAAACTGGCCTGTTATCAGTCAGGGTGCCAAAAATGGCTAGGCCACGGGTCACTCATCATCCAGTAGCCTGTTCACATAGTAACAATTATAGCATCCCTCAAGGGTCACGAAAGGACAAGTCCTGAGTATAAGCACTTTACTAGTATAAGCTGCTTTTTGCATCACATGTGTTACTGTCCTATTGGTGAAGCGAAGTCACTGTCAGGCCCAGAGTCACTGAGGATTTGAAGCAAAAGGGAAGCACAGCTAGAACAGCCTCCAGACTTTGATGCATTAATTATATATCACCCTTCTCTTTAATCTCTGCCTGTCCACAGACTCCTTCCCCTTTATCTACCAACTTGGTGCCATCTACCCTGTAATTCCATTATCCCTGAGGTATTATGTAGCTGAGTCTACAAGTGTCAGGGATTGTCTGCATAACTGAAAATTCTCTGAATTCACTTCCATATAGAAAACATGATAAAGGATAGCCAAAGTAGTTTAAAAATATGCAATCACCACAGCAATTGTCAAGAGTTTAGGCAAACAAAAGACTTTTTAAAAGAGGAATATTGTTTAGAAATGTTGGCACATTTGCATAATGAGAAAGCAGACTGCATTTCTGGTGGCTATGTTTCTGTTTGTAAATCTCCCCAAGATATCTTTTATGACCTGAACCTGAGGCAGACTCTCCCACTGCCCTGTCCCTGTGCACCAGTGCTCCAGATTTGTCTCTCTCCTGAGCCTTAGCAAGGACACAGGGCATTTGACCTTGGCATTTAATTGTCATGTCACTCTCATTATGTTAAAAAAACAAAGCAAAACAAAAATACCTTTATTTTTTCTCACTTCCCCTATGCTCTGTTGAAGGCATACATGCCTATAGCTTTACAGAATGCTACATGACTGCTTTGTGCTTACCCAGCACTATGTGAGAATGTTCTCTTCTCCACATCCTTGTCCACACTCCATATTTCTCTTCTTTTCAATATGATATGTGTACAATAGTATATAATATTTTAGTTTGCATTTTCATGCTATAAAAGCTATGCTCCACTGCACAGAATACTACAGTGAAGTTTTTTTTTTCTTATTTCTCACTACAACTCCCAATCTAATTTCTTTTAGAACTAATCTATTTCCTTTTGTTGTTGTTGTTGTTTTAATCCTCACCAGAGAATATTTTTTTCACTGATTTTTAGAAAGAGTAGAAAGGAGGGAGAAAGATGAGAGACACACTGATTGGTTGTCTCTTGAACTTGTCCTGATTGGGCCTGGGACTGAACTGGCAACCTAGGTATGTGATCCCTTGACCAGGAATCTAATCCCTGACCATTTGGTCTGCAGACTGATGCTCCAACAATTGAGCAAAACCGGCCAGAACCTATTTCCTTTATGTCTATGATCTTTTGCCTGACAAATTAGTCACCATTTTTCTCTGGGTAAATATATAATATATTAAAGCAGCAAAACAGGTATTTACATCTCATGGTAACAGGAAAAAGGTAAATCATCTGCATAAGTAGAGGTAATAAAACTGTCCCAATTTTAACATTCAGAAATATCTCTCGATCTTCAATTTTCTTTCCCTTTAGTCTTCCCATCAGTTGATAAGCAAAGCAAGCAGCCAAATGCTGCATGTGAGGTTGTTTTTGTGATATTTGCAGCTCGGCTTAGGAAATCAAAGTAGATGAAAATCTGATAAAGATGTCCTCTTCTTGCTTCCCTGCCCTGATACACGGGAGAGCATTTCAGATACAAACAAGACTTTGTTGGACTTGAATAACTTGGTAAAGCTCAGATAAGCATCTAGGTTCTGGGTCTTTTGAAAAAAAAATTTTTGTGTGTTTTAATTCCAGAATTTTAATGGGCAGAAGAAGGTGGCTTCATTCCTTTAGAAAATCTCTTTCTGTCTCTATGCAGTTCATGACATACTTATTCAGACAGGATTTGGAAGAGCCTATCCTGGTGTTCAACTCAGTGAAAGCATCAAAATATTCAACAGCATCAGCTCATTAAATAGAACATTATATAGTTATACAATAGACACTATAAAGCCTTTTTAAAGGTCATTGAGTAATCTTAAGTGATCTGAAAAATGTTCATGAAATAAGATTCAGTCAGTGAATTTATGCATTTTATTATTATTATTATTATTATTATTATTATTATTATTATGTTTCTATCTTGCACTCTATCCATCCATCTATCCATCTATCTAAACAAAAGAAAATATACCCAATATCAATAGTGTGTATCTTTAAGTAAAGAGAGTATTCATTAGTAGATATTTAGAATATATTTCTGATTTTCAATGGTTCTACCATACTCAAGTATCCTATCTAATAAAGAAGGGATATGCGAATTGACCCTCATGCCATTGCAAAGATAATGGCACCCACAGCCAATAAGGAGGGGATATGCTAATTGACTGTCATGCTCTCAAAGATAGTGGCACCCACAGCCACAAAATGGCCCCAGCTGACCAGAGCCCTGCCCAAGGCTCAAGTAACCAGGGCTGGCTGAGGCTTGCGCTTCCAGCAGTGGCAGCAGCAGAGGTGTGATAGAGCATTGCCTTCCCCTGATTCCTGGGTTACCTCCCACCCCTGAGGACTTCCAGACTGTGAGAGGGGGCAGGCCAGGCTGAGGGAAACCCCCTCCAGCACATGAATTTTCATTTATCAATTACTTTATAATATAAAATGGTTAGAAAACAACCTATTAATAAGAAAGGTTATATGACAAAAGTTCTAGGAATACTTAGTCTTATAATATAGAAGGTTTGATGAAGAAATATAATATGTAGGGTATTTCCAAAAAGTATACATACTCATTTCTATAGATTCTTTTAAATTTTGAAAATGAATTCTATGTTAATAAATACTGACTTTGCAATCATTCAAAGTGCATACCTTTGCAGGGGACACACTGTATACAATTATTTTTCTTTTTGGTTTCTTGAGTTTGACATTGATTTGAGAAAATAAAAGTGGAATTAGTAACTTTCCAGATATCTATACTAATAAAAGAGTAATATGCTAATTAGATCAGGAGACCTTCTGGAGACCTTCCAGACATCCTTCCAGACAAAGCCAGGGGCTTGGCCAGTCTGCAAACTGCTCCCAAATGGCCCTCAGCCCCTTGCCCAGGCTGGGCATGCCCCCCAATGGGCGAGTGGCCAGCCTACAAAACACCCCACGCCCTTCACCCAGGCCAGCCCCTCCCTCCAAGGAGACTTCCACCCTGATCCAGGACCCCCTTCAGTGCAGACCAGCTGGCCCCCACCTGTGCACCAGGCCTCTATCTATACTAATAAAAAAGTAATATGCTAATTAGACATGGCAGGGTTGAGGCAAAGGCAGTTAGGGCTGATCAGGCCAGCAGTGGGGGAGCAGCTGGGGTGATCAGGCTGCCAGGGGGATAGTTGGGGGAGAGCAGGCCAGCATAAGGGAGCACTTGGGGGCAATCAGGCTAATAGAGGGCCAGTTGGGGGCAAGCAGGCTGGCAGCAGGGAGCAGTTGGGAATGAGCAGGCCGGCAGGGAGGCGCAGTTAGGGACCTGGGCTAAAGAAGTACTGTTACAGTTGGAGGTGAGAAGGCCAGCAGGAGGGACAGTTCAGGGCAAGAAGGCCGACAGGGGCAGCAGTTGGAGGCGAGCAGGCCAGCAGGCAAAGTGGTTAGGGATGATCAGGCAGGCAGGCAGGTGAGCGGTTAGGAACCAGCAGTCCTGGATTGAGAGAAGGATGTCCCCCGAGAGGTCCCAGATTGGAGAGGGTGCAGACTGGGCTGAGGAACACCCCCACCCCATGCACAAATTTCATGCACCGGGCCACTAGTATTTTATATATACACTAGTGGCCAGATTATTATGATCTCTGCATGCATAATAATCTGGCCACTCGGTGTATATCTTATATAACAAAAAGCTAATATGCAAATTGTCCCTTTGACCAGGAGTTTGACAATCAGGCAGGCTGACCAACTACCCATGTTCCCTCCCCCTGGTCAGGTTGGCTGGACCCCACTATGAACGAATTCATGCACCAGGCCTCTACTTCATATATATATATATTATAGTAATCTGGCCACTCAGTGTATTTGCATGAATGACATAGTGTCTTAGTAATGAAAGGTTATTATTTTCTTCTCCAAAAGCCCATCCATTGTGACATGGATGGATATTTTAACCTCCCAAGAATTGGGAGACATTCCAGTTACTAAAGACACTCATTATTACAGAAGAGTTAGAGTATACAAGCTGAGTTGAAGGTTTACTTCGGGCTAAAACAGAACTAAGTTACACCTTCATACAGGAACAATAGGCTTTCTCTTCTTCAGAGAAGAGTCATGATCCTTAATAGAGGAAGCTATAAAAGAGAATGAATGAACCAGTATTGGTACCAAACAAACAGGACACAAGGCACTCACTTTCACTGGTGTCCATCAAAGGATTATTACATCCATCTGCAACCATGATAGGGAAGAGAGACAGAATATGGGGATGATATGGGGATTTCCTCCTCTTCTTGAGTTCCTATTACTTCTATTATAATCATAAATTAATCTCTTGAATAAAAAAATTTAGACATTTTTAATATGATACTTTATCCTAAATTGTTAAAAATCCCTATATACAATTTTCTAAAATCAGGGGAAGAATTTAAAATTTTCATAGCAATTGAGCACATGCTTATGAAATGGTCACACCATGTGTTCAGCACTATACTAGTTATTGTAGAGGCTAAAGAGATAAAATACCCCCTCTGGATGAAGATCTTAAGATTTTACTTGGGAAATAATAGTTGACACACATGTAGCACACAAACAACGTTACATATTCCAGGCAGTGAAGTAGGATGAGATATAGGTGGAGAAAGTGGTTTATTGCAATTTTAGATATAGACTCTTGATTTAGCTTTCCTGAAAATCTAATTTCGGTTTCTTTTAATACTGGCTGTGTCTAAGACACCTTGGACTTTAGACACAGTCAGTTAATCTCTATATGCCTCAGTTTCTTCATCGGAAAAATGGTGAAATTAAGTCTGCTTTATAAATTAATCTATACGTCATATGCTTAAAAGACTGTCTAACACAGATAGGACTCTATAAACAATAGCTCTTATTGCTGCCAAATGTCAAGAAAAGCTGTTCAGAAAATACATCTGATACTTGTAAAATATCGATTGCCAGAGTTGGAACAGGCATTTGACAGGAAGTGATGCCTTTTAGAAATGGCACGGTCAGATTTCAAAGAACATTTTCAGGTTTGCATCTTATGAAAGGCTGGAAATTACTCATCCCAATGACAACTGCAAATCTTTCCCATACGGAAAAGAAAATAAGTGGAAAGAAAAAATATACCAGTTGATTCTTTTCTTAAAAAAAAAAAGTCTTACATCATTGATATGAGGTTTCTCTTGAGAACTTGAAAAGTTCATGACAGCCCACAGCTCATTATGGTGACAAAGCTGAGGATATATGAAAATCATTTCCCATGCAGCAAAGAAGAAAATATAGTAAGAAGAGAGAGATAAGAGTATGCCATGAAATAAAGGAAAAGTCAAGAAAAAATATTCACTCATTCCTTCAGTCAACAAACATATATTAAGTGCCTACTATATGAGGCCTGGCAGTGGAATCTAGATCTAAAATTAAATAATTTAGTCTGACCCAACTGGCCTGACTCAGTGGCTGAGTGTCAACCTATGAACCAGGAGGTCAAATTTGATTTTGGTCAGGGCGCAGGCCTGGGTTGTGGGCTCAGTCTCAATTGAGGAGTGTGCAGGAGGCAGCCAATCAATGATTCTCTCTCATCATTGATGTTTCTATCTCTCTTTCTCTCTGAAGTCATTATATATATATATATGTATATATATATAATGACTTCAAGAGTTTAGAAGATAGGCAATATTTAAAGGATTAGACTGCAATGTGATAAAGGTTAGAATAAGGCACTACAGATGGCATGGGAAGGGTCTATAAGGCAGGGTTAAGAAAGGCATCCTGGAGAAGGCTTTGCCAGAATGGGATGCAAAAGGATGAAGTACTATAGGTATATCACTAGAGCTAGATTGCCAAGGTAGAAAAGTGTGGGGTAGAGCTGGACCTGGGCAGTAAACTGAGGACATGTGAAGAAGTTTCGACTTTATTCTGAGACCAACATGAAGCCATTAAAAGATTTAAGAAAGATGGAATGACAGTTAACTACTTTTTAAATTTTATTTTATTGTTGAGAGTATTTCAGATGTCCCTCATTTGCCTCTGTTTTCTCCCTTCCACCAATCTTCCACCACTCCCAGGCCTTCACCTGTTTATGTCTGTGTCCCTGGGCTACACAAATATTCTTAAAAGTTATTTGATTAATCTCTTCCCACATTCCTTCCAGCCTTCCCTCTGAGATCTGTCAGTCTGTTTCATGCTTCCATGCCTGTGGTTCTATCTCATTCATCAATTTATTTTGTTCCTTAGATTCCACATGTTAGATCATGTGATGTTTTTTTCTCTGACTGGCTTATTTTGCCTAACATAATATTCTTCAGGTCCAACTATGCTGTCTCAAAGGGCAAGAGATCCTTAGTGTTCCATGGTATAAATATATCACAGCTTTTTTATCCACTCATCTACCGATGGGCACTTGGGCTGTTTCCCCATCTTAGCTATTGTAAATAGAGCTGCTATGGACATGTAGATGCATACACTCTTTCTGATTGGTGTTTCAGGATTCTTAGGCTATATTTCTAGAAGTGAGATCACTGGGTCAAATGGCAGTTCCATATTTAATTTTTTGAGACAACTCCATACTGTTTTCCATAATGACTATAGCAGTCTGCATTCCTATCAGTTTACTAGGGTTCCCTTTTCTTCACATCCTCACCAGCATTTGTCATTTATTGATTTATTAATGGTAGCCATTCTGAGGTGTGAGCTGATACCTCATTGAAGTTTTAATTTGCATCTTTCTGATGATTGGCAACAGCATCTTTTCATATGTCTGTTGGCCATCTGTATGGCCTCTTTGGAGAAGTATCTTCTTAATGTCAGATATGATATTATTTATTTCTGACTGGCTCTCATTCAGAATTTCTACCTTCTTTTCCATGTTGAGGTAGTTCTCACTAAGTTGTTTGAGCATCCTTATAAACATTTTGAACTATGTCTGATAAATTGCTTGTTTTCATTTCATTTAGTTTTTTTTCTGGAGATTTTTTCTTTTGTTTCACTTGGGGGTTGTTTCTTTGTCACCCCATTTTACCTGTATCTTTGTATTTGTTTCTGTGTGTTACATAGAACTTCTATGACTCCCAATCTTTGTGCAGTGGCCTTATATCGTTAGTGTCCTATGGAACACAGTGGTCAAATCTCCTGGAATGTTGTTTGTGTGGGTTATGTGGGCCTTCCTGTTGTAAGTGGGAATTGATAGTTGTTGGCCCATTTGTGGATGGGATCAACTTTTACCCCATGGAAATAAACTTAGTCAGGTGGGGCCAGCTGGAAATGGAAGTACGAATCAAATCTTCCCTTTTATTAGGGTAGCAAGGGTCCTCATACCTCAAGAGGGGGACTAGCTTTTGGTTTCTATCTCAATGGTACCCCTCAGAGACTCTTAGGGGAGGCTCTGAAGGGATCGTACCAGATAACCCAGTTCTGTGTTGTGTCCCCTGTCCCGTGTGAAGCTGCAGCAGCAGGGAAATGCTGATGGGGCTTTGAGGAAAAGAACTTTGGGGTGGCACTTGACCTTAAGGGAAAAGCAAGAGGTGCTCGCCTCCTGTCTCTGTAGGGCACTGCCAGAGGCCTTGTTAGGGTGCTTCAAGTAAGTCCGGTCCAATGTCCAAGCTCTGATTTGTGTCCCCTTCTCCCAGTGGATAAGAGATTAGCAGAATACGGCCAGTAGAACCCATAAATGCAAATTTAATCCACCCTGTGATTGGGGTAGCATGGATCCCTAGCTCTCAAGAGGGGAGGTAGCTTCTCTCCTTCTAGCTCCATGCCAGAGACCCCAACAGGGAGGCCTCAAGGGGATCACACTGGACTTCCCAGTTCTGAGTTGTTGCCCTCAGGAGGGGAGAGAGCTGCTCGCCTCCTTCTATCACAGCAGCTCACTGCCAGAAGCCCTGATGAAATCCTCTGATGAGTGGCTCCAACTGTCCCAGATCTGGTTTGCACTTCCTTCCTGCTGTGGGTCTGTGCTTGGCTGGTGGATCCGGCAGATTTGGGGAATGCAAATACAGATGGCCCTTTGATGGGAGTGGCACAGGCTCCTGGCCCACTTGCCATCTAGCTCAGCCATGCCCCTCCAGAGCTCTCGAAGGGAGGTTCCAAGGGGGTCACACTAGATTTCAGAGTGAGTTATGACCCCTTTATTCTGCAAGGCTTCACCTGTAGGATGGTGCAGGTGGTGCTTGGAATAATAGATCAAGGCTGCTCCCTCTGCTTGGGAAGGTGCTGGTTCTCCTCCTTGGGAGGAGAGATAGCTTACCATCCCCTCTATCTCTGCAGCTTGCTGCCAGAGGCCCTGTGGAGACCTCCAACCCAGTTCTGGTTTGCAATTCTTCCCCACTTTGGGTCTGTGCTTAGCTGATGGTGTGGGAAGGTTTGGGGTATGCAAATCCAGGTGTCCCTTTGTTGGGGGTGGTACAGATCCTCACCAGGGCTGTTAGCTGCTGGCTTTTTGTGTCGGTGATGCCCTGTCAGAGATACTAAAGCAAGGCTTGCAAGTGCATGCCTCCCATTAGCTCTGCAGCTGCCTGCAGTCTGAGACCTGACCATGGCGCCTTCTACTGGGGATGGTGCCAGCCTAACCCACGTGGAAGCAGTGAAGATTGGTTCATGTTTCCAAACCACTCAGTTCAATATTCATCTAAGACTGTCAATAGATTTTTCAGAGGAAAAAAAAAAGACACAGCTCAGGTTCTTTTTGGTACAGCCAAGAGTCCTTTCTGCTAGACTCATGCTTGGCAGGGTGGTGTTGCCAGTATTTGGAAGACAAGGTTAGTGCACTTTTTCCAGCTGGTTCTGTAAGAATAGAAGTGCTGGACCCTGGGAGATGGGGTCTGAGGGCCATGTGGAATGTTAGCTCAGGACTGGAACCTCCAAAGCTACCTTCCTGCTCTCCATTGCTATGCCAGCCAGATCTGCTCCTTATGGCTTCTGTATGCCCTGAGTCCCTGAGTCTCCTCCCTTCTACCAGAGCCCCACAAATAGAGATATAAAAGTGATCTTTAAAGTGCCCAAATACTAGTTCCTGTGAGTTAGCCTTTAGGAGAATGCTGGGATACAAGCCTCTGCCTCCCTTATCCAGTGGACTAAGTCCTTGCTTATTTTTGCTGCCAAATGTTATGCAGGCTCTTCTTCCAGGCCTTAATTTTCTGGGTTGGAGGTCCCAGCATGGGATTGAGACCTCACTTTCCTCTGGGGGTTTTTTGTAGCCACAATACTTCTCTGGCTTTTCAGCTACAGCCCCTGCATGTAGGGACCAATCCTCTCTGTGTCTCCACTTCTCTTATCAGTCTCTGTATAGCTTCCTCTTTTCAATCCTTGAACGCAATGTTTGAGTTCAGGTGTCCTTCTGTGGTTAATTCAGGTTATTGCTCTAAATTTTAATTGTAGGTCTACAGTTAAAACTATTTTTATTTTTGAAAGATCATACTGCTTAATTCCTTCACCCTCCCCAATCCCCACATAACATCTGTCAGACTGCTCTCGATCTATGAGTCTGTCTCTATTTTGCTTGTTAGTTCATTTTGTTCATTAGATTCCACATATGAGTACAATCATATGGTACTTGTCTTTCTCTTATGGACACAGACAACAGTATGGTGAATGCCCGGGGAGGTTGGGGTAGTGGGAGATAGAAGAGGGTATAGGGGAGATACATGGTGATGACAGAGACTTGACTTGGGATAGTCAACTTACAGTACAGTGTTCAGATGATGTGTTGTAGAATCGTGCACCTGAAACCTGTATAATTTTATTAATCAATGCCATCAAGGTCACTGGTTCAGCTCCTTGTCAGAGCACATGCCAGGTTGTTGGCTCCATCTTGCATGAGGGAAGCAACTGATTAGTGTTCCTCTCTTGCATCAGTGTTTCTCTCTCTCCCTCTCTCTACAAAAATCAATAAAAACATTTTAAAAATCATGTGGAATATTCACTTTGGTAGCACTTACACTAAAATTGAAATGATACAGAGAAGTTTAACATGGCTCCTGTGCAAGGATGATACCCAAATTCAAGGAAAAATCATGTGGGAAAACAAACATGTAGGAACAGACAAGACTACACTAAAAAGGAAAGACTGAAAAAAGACTGGCGCTATCAGACATATACTGTGAAGTTTTCATAATTAAAACAGGGTAGTACTGGTACATTTCTAATAATAAAAGCATAATATGCTAATTAGACTGGATGTCCTTCCAGGCATCCTTTCTTCCAGACAAAGCCACAGCGGGTGGGGCCATGGCCAAAATGGCAGAGGCCCCCTGCCGCAGTGGCAGTGGGCAGGGGCCAGGGACAAGGCCCTTACACAAATTTAGTGCATTGGGCCTCTAGTAAATAGGTAAACAGACAGAGAGAATAGATCAGAAAGCCCAGAAAGAAACCCAACTACCAATGGAAATTTAGTATATGATAAATGTAGTTTTTTGTGGCATCACAAATTACTAGGAAGAGTACTGCAATTTTAATCACATAGTTCTGTGAAAGCAGGATAACCATTTGGAATAAAATACATTTAGATCCATACCTCACACCACACATAGGCAGAAACTCCAAATAGAATAGGGCTTTAAATATAAAAATAATGGGGGGAGGGGGGGAAGAGGTGTACTAGAAGAAAAACATTGGCGATTTCTTCTTTAACCTTGGTATAGAAAAAGATTTCTAACTATGAATCAAATCCAGAAGCAATTTAAAAAAAAAAAACAACAGATGAAACTGGCTATATAAAAATGCAAGTTTTCTATATGACAAAAACAAAGTAAAAGACAACTGAAAAAATTTTTAAATGTTTGTATCAGATTTAACTGCGGATAAAGTACTAATATTGCTAATATACAAATATTTATTTAATTGAGAAGAAAAGGATTTTAAAACGTTAATTAATACAGGGAAAAGACACAGGCAGACAACTCACAAAGAAGATATAAAAATGACCTTTAAAGACAGGGAAAGATCTTTAATCTCTCTCACAATTAGAAAAAATTAGAATTAAAAACTGCACTGGGGAAATATTACCAGATGACAATTAAAAAGTATGATACATTCTGTAGAGAAACAGGCACTCTTATACATGGTTATTAGGAATGCAAACTGGTATAAGCATTTTGGAGAGAAATTAAGCAATATCTAAGAAAATTTATATACTTACCTTTTAACTCAGCAATTCCATTTCTGGGAATTTATCTAGAAGATACACCTCCAATAAAACAAAAATACACTTGAGTGGGGTTGTTAATTATAGCATTGTTTGTTTTTGCAAAATATTGGAAACAATAAAAATGTCTAAATACAGGAGAATGGTTGAATAAATTATGTTTATCTACATATACAGCTGTAAGCAGAAAAAATTAGAAGAGGATTTCAATGAGCTAATATGGATTGTTTTCTGGGATACATTATTAATTTAAAAAAAAAAGTCAAAGTGCAAAAAAGTTCCTATTGCATACCATTTCATGAAAGAAAGAAAAAGAAGTAAAATATACATGTATCTGCTCCTTTGTGCTAAAAGAAACACAGAAAGGATAACCAGAAACTAATAAGACTGCTTTTCCCTGCCAGGATAAAGGGGAGAGGCAAATGGTAGAAGGCATGAGTATAACTCTTAATACAGCTCTGACTTTTAAAAACTAGGGTAATGTTTCATAGGTCAAAAATATAAATAAATGACTCAAATTGAGCAGGATGAGAGGATAAACCAAAAATTCAATCCAAATAGTAACAAATTAGTTTAACTCTACAGTATTATAAATTACACTGAAGGGAGTGGGCCAATTTGAAAAAAAAAGTAAATGATGATAGTAATAGATTGTAACATATGAAATAAAGTAAGTGTTCATGACTCCATATCAATCTCATATAATAAAAGGTTACTATGCAAATTGACCGAACAGCGGGTCACTATAACACGCACTGACCACCAGGGGGCAGATTTTCAATGCAGGAGCTGCCCCCTGGTGGTCAGTGCACTCCCAAAGTGAGAACACCACTCAGTCAAAAGCCAGGCTCATGGCTGGAGAGTGCAGCAGTGGTGGCAGGAGAGTCTCTTGCCTCTGTGGCAGCACTAAGGATGTCTGAGCAGGTAGTGGGACATCCCCCTAAGGCTCCTGGACTATGAGAGGGTACAGGCCAGGCTGAGGGGTCCCCCCATCTTTGCCCTGAGTGCATGAATTTTGTTCACCAGACTCTAGTACATAAATAATTGAATAACCAATAAATGGAAGAGAAGAAAAACTCTCTACTTCACAGTAGAATTCTAATTAATAAATGACAAAGAAATTATGAGAATAAAACACCAGTTACTGAGTAGTGGCCAATAGAGCAAAAACAAACAAACAAACAAACAAAAAACAGTTTACATATTCCTAAACTAACTCTATGAAATACAAATTAAGTACAAAGGAAAAAATAGTTCCTTTAAAGTGGAGAAATCCAGCATACACTACTTTAACCAAGTAACTGAAATTAACATCTCCAATAATAAGATGCATACACTACTTTAACCAAGTAACTGAAATTAACATCTCCAATAATAAGATATTAACATCTTGGACTCCTTGATATGATACACTGAGACACAACATCACTTCTGTGATATTTTCACCATACTTGTATAATATGAATTTAATCACTATGAATTTAATTACAATCTGGAACCTGGACTATTAAAATAGACTATTAATGGGACAACTAGCAAAAATAATGTCTGTGTAGATTAGTTAATTTATAGCATCATCATTACTTTCCTGATTTTTAAAAGCATACTTAAGATGTTAACATTTGGGAATATTGGATAAATAGTATATGAGAATTTTACAGTATATTTTGTAAAAATTTTGCAATTTTTGCTAGTCTAAAATTATTTCAAAGAAAAACTTTAAAATAAAAAATATTAAAAAAGAAGCAAAGACATTTAACAATCTTGCCATCCAAGATTACAAACTTCTGTTTTAAAAAGGATGTTAACATTCTCTCAAAATAAAAAGATATTTTCTTTTCAAATGTTAAATATATTTTGCTTTATAAAAAGCCAGAAAACATGCATGGAAAATATATTTTTAACATAAATTTTCCCCAGATCAATATGTTTCCTCTCTCTGACTCCTTATTTTAATTTTCCGACGATTGCTCGTTTTCAGAGGACCTGATCCAGGTAATGAGGTAATACTTCTTGTAAATTAACTCCTAGTGATAATTTTACCCCAGTGGGTGTTGAGCGTCTTACAGTCTAATTTTATGTATATATTGTTTTAGGCAACAGATTTCAGGGAATTCCATTTCTACCCAAGCTCTTAGATGTAATTTAGCAAGAAAGAACTTACTTGGCTCACACTTAACAAGTATTCATGTGCAGTTATGAAGTTTTCTTCTGTATTTTACAAAGGAAGGTAGAGAAATGGAGGCCAAGATAAAGGCCTGGCAACTCTGCTCTAGAAAGTTTAGGCCACTTTTGCCAACCATAGGACTCTGCACTGATCTATAATTACTTCACAGCCTTAGTATCAAATGAACTATGTTAAAGCATTTTATTTCCTTAAAATATATTTATTTATAATACATAGCTAGTTATAATGAGTGTTGGGTTTGTTTGTTTTTTAATATTGTTGTAATGAAATGTTTTTCTTTGGAGAATTAAGATGAGAATACAGTAAGTCCCCTGATTTGGCCACCAGAGGGCATAAGATGTTAAGAAATACAGCAAACAAAGCCTTGCTTCTAAGATTTCATGGTCTGAAATTTTAGGTAACTATTTCCAGAAATGAACTCACTTGGAAGATAAGTAAGAAATATGCAATGAGGATAGGAAGAGGTTAGGAGTGAAACACTATCATTTTTGACAAGAATGAAATCTTCAACCATCTTCTCATGAGTGCTCATCTACATACATCTATTAACTATATTATTGATTTAGGTTAAACATTCAATTAAATATTGAAATAGGATGGCAATGATAAATTGTGATGTGTACAATGTTTCTTCACCCAGTGACATTTGAGAAAAATATAGGCTGATTAATGCAATCTTGTCTAGAAAATAAGGAATGAGATAGCTCAGAATCAATGAGGCCAAGGTGTTGAGTTCAATTTGTGTATGGATTCATGAGCATCTCTCTAAATTAAGGCTACTCCATCACTCTAACCAGGCAATGCACACCATGAGTCACAGGGGGAATTGTGAGAGGGTGTAGATACATAGGCATCAATCCAGCTCCACACCAGAGAACTGACTCCAAGTGATATTGGGTTGATGAGATCTCCTCACAGATGGTTGGTGTTTTGATTTTGAGATTAGAAATTAACTGGAGTAACATAAATCAGACTTCTCCTGTTTCTCCTTTCATCATTTCCTCAACTACTCCTTTCTCATCTAAATCCCAATCTTTATTTTTATCCCCTCTGATAGGGTACATATATTGAAGGGGTGGCGAATTACTAGATTTTAATGGTTTAAAAGACATTTCAATTCTGCCAATACTTTTGCTGAAACAGCTACATGGGCAACTGATATTAGGCTTGGACTAGAACACAACTGGTCTACTTCTATCCTATGCATGAGATGGCACCTTACCCATTACATTGAGTTCCTTTCTTCCCATTGCATCGAAATCCCTAGTACATTTTCACAGATGAGGAATTTGGAAGGAAACTGTGCATGTTAGTTGGAATCAATATGATATTTCTATATCAAAAACAGTCCTCATTGATTTGAGGGTAATCATAAGCAATATTGCATTTGCACAGCTGGACATACAAGTGCATCACACATTTTTCCATGTTGCTTCCAAATCTCTCTAAGCAGGTGAAAGTAAACTAGAGAGTTGTACCATCTTGACAGTTCAGTTCAAAATACCATATAATAATTCTCAATCTAAGGGCTCAGGACTGGGAAGGAGGATTTGCATTATTTAGAATGTTTATTCATATTATTTTAATATGTTTACAATGATTGTAATGTTCCTTGGTTGCCTTTTCAGAATAAACCCAGAAATAACTGTATTATATAGATGTTCTGCATTATCTTAAAATTATTAAAGTCTATTTTTGCTTAATATAGCTCATTTTTGTTATTTCTACTTCCTCATCTCCAGCTTTCTAATAACTTTTATTATTAGTTTTCCTTCTTAGATACCAAAATTGTTGAGCACCGGTTGTGTCTAATTGATACATGAAAATCATCAGGGAATCTGCCAATTCTGACTGTTCGTATTGCTGTGGTTTCTTTGGAAGCCAAATTTTTATTTAATGGAATTGAGTGGGTTTCATAAGTAAAACTTGCCTGCATCACATTTTGGCCACCCAGGATCTGCTGAGTCGGCCCATTGAAGTTGACCCTATATTTTTGCATTGATCATAAAAAAGTTCAAAGAAGAGTCCAATTTCCCCACTATCAGTGTCAGAGCTCTGGGAGGAAAGGGCCACACATAAATGACAGGGAAAAATAGACCACACCATGAGCTTAGCAGAGTTCACTTTCCCATCCCAGTCACTCCTTTGTGTGTCCATGTGCCTCAGGATTCACCTTCACATTCTCCTCTTTCTGTATGAGTCAGATGGGTTTACAAACTTGAACTTCTCCCTTGCTCTGATGCAAACAGAGGATTTTTTGAGGTTATTTAGGTTATAAGCAGCAACAGTTTGTAGGCTAGCATGGCTCTGATGAAGTCTAAGAGGAGGCTGGGTTATACTGGAAAATGCCCTGCCCTCGGGCTACAATTGAGATTGAGGTCACACTCCTCACACCAGGGTAAGTTTGGATAGGTTCCTTGGGTAGCATGGGTAGAAACTTCAAATACTACTTAGATATATGAAGTAATTGCAGCTTCTTTATCTTCTATAATGGATTTTCTCATAAACATCCACCTCACTGGGTAGCAGGAGGTGGAAATCACTCTTCTAAATTTGTCAATATTTGGTATTAAATTCTCTTCTCTTTTAACTGGCCTCTTCCATGATGCATTTTCTTTTGGACAAATGCTGAATTTTTCCAACTTCCCCTCTCTTCTCCTGCTCTTTCCAAAGATGAGGGACTGTTGGGTTGATGTGATTGCAGGGCTTAACGGTGAGGTATGCCAGAGACCCCTACTTCCTCAATGAATGATCTGCTCCCTTCCCACCTGAGGTGTCAGATGGGTTTCCAAACTTGAACTTTCTGTATGAGTCAGATGGGTTTCCAAACTTGAACTTCTCCCTTGCTCTGAAGGTTGTTCCAGACAAAATTAAGCTTGTACATATATAGATGCTTTGTGTAGTGATCCAGATGCATGAAAGGGACTTGGAGTAAAACAATGGGAGAAAAAGCAGTGACAAAAAATGAGGTCAACATTGTATGTTTAGTTAGTATATGAAGGATCTTGATTTGCCACATTGTGGAGTTTGATTTTTGCCCATAAGTGATGATAGGACAAAAGTGACTAGGTGACTTTAAGAAATGACCTGGAAAATTAATCAGCACAGAGCATTCACAATAATTTTTTAAAATTAATTTATTTATACTATCAACTTTCCTTCAATGAGAAGAGTTCTAGAAAAAGATTAAAGAAGCAAAATGTTACGGATAAAACTTTTAACAAGCCCTTGATATTTTTATAAGCTGAGATTGATGAGTCATATCCTAAAGGAAATATCATCTCATTGTAGAAGTATGATGGTATTTACCTGTCTTTTTCATTTATGAAAGAAGGCATCAGACATACCCATTGTGCCATTGTATCATAGGATTCTAGGATGGCCCCAGGATATCTGCCACTGGTGTTACACACATGATGAGTTTATATCTTGGATTAGATTACATTATATGGCAAGAGTGAAGGGATTGCACAGATCTAACTAAGGTCTCAAATTAGTTGACAAATTAATCAGAAAGGAGATTATCATAGGTGAACCTGATGATCAGTAGAATGTTCTTTAAAAGATGGTTTTGATTTCACTGAGATCAGAAAGAGATTTCTTTTCAGGCTTTGAAGAAGTGATCTGCCTTAATAAGTCAGTTAGTTATAAGGAAATGAGATATTCCGAGCTTGGAAGAGGAATTTGAAATTCCAATGAGACCTAAGAGCTGAGCAATACTTTGACTACAGCTTCATGACACCCCAAACAGAGGACCCAGCCAAACCCATGAAAACTGTGAGACAATAGTGTGTGTGAGCAATAGGAAACTAATATAACCATAGAATGGTAAGAAAAATCACATGAAATCAATACTTACCTACTCAAATAGACAATGTATACAATGGTCAAAGGCACAGAGCCTAAAGCCAGGTTCATGTCCCAACACCACCCCTACTTGCTATGTAACTTTCATGTTTCTGTGCCTCAATTTACACACTGTGAAATGAGAATAAACATGAGGCTTAACTCATAGGATTATTTTAAGGATTAAATAAGTTACTTTATACAAAGTTCCAGGAAGAGAGGTGCAATAAGCATGCTGTAAAACATTAGCTATTCTTATATATACTTCTTTACTAATTACCAATGGACTAAATATATCAAAGACTTTATTCATATATCTCTTAACAAATAACAGTGCCATCCTATTATAAACACCCAAGGCATTTGATAAAGAGATCAAACTTGCCACTGTATTGATTTTCAATAATCAATTTTAGTCAGAAAAAAATCATTCAATAAGGGATAAAATAACATAAAAAATTATGATCACAATCATAAAGTACAAAAATAGCTGGAGACAGCCTTATGATATCTGGAAATGCTTCTCTTCCTAAGATTTGGAGATGAGTCATAGTTCCAAACTAATTAGTAAAATGCATGAACAGCTGCTGAACTCTTGTGCTATAATTGCTATATGTTATTTCCAAGGAATTATGCAATCCTACAGCTATAAAGCAAAATTAAAAGAACATACTTTGGTAATTTAGCTGTGATAGGCAAAAAGATAAATAAGCAAATGGGTTGAAGATAAACAACCAATAGATAGGGAGGGAGGAGGAGGGGAGAAACAGGAAGGGAGGAAGGAATGCAGAAAACAGATGAACTGAAATCTTGATCATGAGAAGTACATCTTGAATTCCCAAATGGATTGAATTTAAAAGAAAATATCAAAAGTAAGTTATTGTTTTTGGATCAATAAAAATTGTTAGTCATTCAGAGAGCCAGTCTTTTCCATCTGGTGGCTCTCTCATACGAGGTCTTTATCATAAATTTACCCAGTGTATCAAGATACTGGAGACATAGTATGTGATATGGTCTGAGCAAAGAATTAGGTGTCTCAGTATAGAATATTTGAAGCTCACAGAAAGAAAAATTGCTCCAATTTAAAAATAAAAGTAATCTTAAAATATTAAGAAATTGAAAATGTTGGCAGTATAGCTCACAAGCTGAGATTTATAATAATTTCATTATTACATATTTCAATTTGGGGAACTTGAGATATTTTCAGGTTTAACTTTTGCCACCTGTAAAAGTGTCCCACTGCACCAAAGGACACTCAGGTTCAGAACTGGACCCATCCTGTACATTGCTTATCCTTTGAAGCAAGTGATACCATTATGAAGGGGCTGAATTCTGTATAACTGAAAGGATTAATACACAGACCCATCCTGAAGTCTGGATTGGTGTGAGGATGCTGTCTAATCAATGCAGTTATGTGTCTGAAGCAGAAATTGGCCCTTGGTTAGCATTTCTAAAAGTTGAGTTATGGACAGACTTCTTTCACGAGCAATTTATGTGCACAGACTTCTTTTACAACAATTTTCACTAAGCTATAAGAATATATCCCCAGTCATGTTTTCATATTCCAATTTGAGAAATACAGTCTTAGTCAAAATAACTAAGAGCAGCCTATTTCTCATTCTCTTGATTTCTCCACCATTTTTCAACTTTCGTGATTTCAAACCTCACATTTGTTACCCACTTGGCATGCTCACACATGCTGTTTCCCTCTCCTCCCCATCAATAAGCATCTCAAAACATGTCTCCTTCCTTCTGACTTCCCTGAGTTTATCCAAGTTCACCTCTCAGGCCTTGTTCTTGTTTGATGAACTCTTGCTGACCTGTTAGCCCATTAGCACCTGCCTCCTTCCCCTCACCATGTGCTTAATTCACAGTATGCTAGTTAATGTTCTCACACAAGTAGGCTTTTTGCTTCTGACTTCTTGCCTTGATAGACAACCTATTAGGGAAGTGGGGGGAGGCCATTTGAGGTACCTTCCATGTGCCAGGCTTCATGGTGTCATTTCATTCAATACCCTGATGCCATAGGGAATTTACTTGAACATTAATCCTAGACTCAAATAATAGCGAGTATTTACTTAGGTCTTTACTATGTGCTGGTTTTTTCAAAGGAAGATTAAGTGCCTCAATCAGTTTGAGCACAGTTCTTGGAGCTTTGGAGTTTCCAGATGATGTTGACTCAGTTGATTACTTGCTTCCTAAAGTATACTAATAACAGAAAACTATTATGAGTAGAGGCACATTTAGAGCAAACACCATTGTGTGCTCAGTTTAGCAGCACTTTAGTGGTGGTTCTTTGCCACACCAGCCCACTTTACCAAAAGTCAAGCAGCACAAACTTCAATTTGACCTAGTTTAATCAAAATGTGGGTTGTGGTTCAATTATTTGACAATTGATTACTAAGAATTTAAACAGTTTTTAACAACCACTATAAGTGCAGTCTTTCTTTTGTGGTCTCTCTCAGAAACTAATGTTGCTATTTCTCACTGCAATGTATACACTATAACTCCTCCCAAATAACCTGAATATGCAGAGGTAGCTATGCTCCTAAAGATACCACATTTCAAACGATGTGGATGTGGATTTGGAAGGATTCTGGAATAAATCTCGAGATGATGTTCCAGCCAATTCAAGCTCCAAGTGTCATTCCTTGAGTTTATTGCCTGCAGTTACTGCCAATAGGGTTGAAACCCTGCTGTTGCTCAATAAATAATAATCCATACTGTTTACTGCCAATTTAATAAATACACAAACATGAGTGAACCCAGATTGAACCCAGGAGTTGCTGGTGTCAAGAGGAAGTCAGACCATAGCAAGTCAACATCCATTGGCTATGGCTCCCGCCACCAATGGTACTATGTAGCCGAAGTGAGAAGATAAGAGATGCTTCAAACTTACAGGAGCCAAGAGTCATCCCTGCCTTGACCTGCTGGTCACACCCCTGCTTAGTCTACAAGGCAGAAGGCGTTTTCAATAGAAACAAGGTTTACATACCAGATTCCAAAGCAAGAGAGAGCTGTTGCCTTTCTGTTTCCTGTTTGGGTTTTACTCAGGGTTGTTAGAACAGTGATCTGTTTTGAGTTTGCATTTGGAAAGGTTTGAAGTTTCTTTATGTGGGGGTGTTCAATTCATTAGAAAAAGAAAAAAAAAGGCAGCCTCCTGCTCTCAGCAGCACAGTGTGGAAATGTAGCACATCCCACTCTGACATTTCTTTTCTGCATCCTTAGCCCCAGTCACTAGATTGCGGTTTCCAGGTTGTTTTGCTTTTTCTTTCTTTCTGATTGTTTTTACTCCTCATGCCAAGTGTCTTAAGTCACATTAACTAAAGATCTTGTATTTTTTAAGTAACAGGGAAAGCTGGTCTCAGCCACCTGCCAGAACAGGACAGATGGTTTGGCCAATGCTTTACCGTCATGCTTTGCCTGTGTGAGGCCCTTACTGATGCTCCCAGAGTGGTAGATTTCTATAGTGTTTTCCCCTCACCTCCACAGTTCCAGTCCCCCAACTTCAGACGGTTAAATCTACTGCCTCCTGCTTATCTCTCAGGAAAAGTCTGCCTTCCTAGACTCATCCTTTCTGACCCTTGTAGCAATGACCTTTAGGGACCCGCAGAGTGCCTAACTCATGAAGCTTAGAAGCTTCAACTCTGGCCACAACCCTGGCAAGTACCCCTACCTGGGCCCTAAGCTATTGTATGATAATTAAAAGTGTGAGAGACATTGATATTTTGGAGATGTTGGACACTCCATGTCAATGTCTGTTAAAACAAAACAAAACAAAAAATGCTTTTCTGCGTCTATGTCTGTCTTCTCAATCAAATAACATTGCCTGGCTCACTCAACATGTTTCTATCACCTGCCTGCTTTGGCTGCATTGCCATCATTGGGAGAATAAAAAGAATGCAAAGAAATGGTGGCCACTGGCCTTCGACATGTTTGAATACTTCCCAACTAGTCACTATTTGTACTTCTGTTTTACAAAGAAGGAGACTGAGGCCATGTGAGATAAAGGCCTTTGCCCAAAGTCACATGAAACTCTGGAGTCCACACTGCAACCACCATGCTATGTTCCCTCTGGAATGTTCTAGAGTCAGCACACTCTTGACTCCATGTCAGAGCATCATATTGGGTCTTTGCCTTTTGTTCTAACCTAAGTGGCCCAGGAGGAACCCTACCTCATGCCCAGCTCTCCCTTAAAGCCACGAATGAGCCCCAAGCCCCAAGCTTCCTTTCTATGCCATCCTCTTGGCCTCAAGTGTCAGGGCTACCTGCTCTGCCTTGGCCATGGCACCACCCAGCACCCGAAGAATCTTTTTGCTATTCCAAAGCCTCAGGAGACTTTACTCATTTCTGGTACCTGCTCCTTGGAACCCTCAGACCTCTAACATTCACTTCCATTCCTAGCCTGGGGCCAAACGTAGAGCTGAGGAAGAGAAGTCAGTGAGCTAGTCTTTCTCTCCCCAGTCACTGAAGGTCTTCATGGCCACTGAGGAGTTTTGTTCTGATGTTCCCACTGTAAGGCTTTGGCAGTTATCTCTTCACCTGTCCTGGGGGATGTTGGACTTAGGGAGAGTGCAAGGTCAATAATTGTCCTCTGAGGACAGATTGAAATGCTAAACTGTTTGGGTGTATCTACATGATTTAAGGGGAAATAAGTACAAGAAAGACAAACTACAATGAGTGAGAGGGATTTTAATGTTCTGAGATAGAAGAGTTCCGGTGGTTTCCAGATGTAGAGTCTGGTCATTGCTTCAGTGTAGAGATGAGCACCATCAGGAACTGAGACATCCAGGACAATGGACAGAGCTGAGATGGGACAAGATGGACAGTTAGGTCCTCTGCATTCAGAGGTGTTGCCTTGAGTTGGGGACATGACAGCAACTGGGTGGGGAGAGGAAATGGGTATTCAGATGTATCAGCCTCAGCAAGGAAGTGACTGTTGAAGAGGTGGAAGAAACTGTGCCTAACCAAGGGAATGCTGCTTCCACTTCTCCCTAAAATGGAGGAATGGCAGGAATGAGAGGAGAATACCAATCAGTGTTCTCTCCTGAGAACCTTTCAAGGGAAACGTGTCAAAATCATGGATCTAACCTGGGCCAAAGGTTCAAGGAGGTGGAGTCTGGATTCCCCCAGTTGATAAATCTTTTACAAATTCAGTTAAATTAAACAAGCATATATATGTACACCACTAATAATATCTATTTTCATCACCTCACATGCACAACATAATTCCAGCCTGTGGGTGGTTTAGTTAAGGAAAGACAACACTGATGGTGCATAGCACAGGTTGAGAAAGCCTTTGCCATCACATGCAGAAGGAAAACAGCATGCATTATATAAAAACAATGAAAGTTTTGCAATTTTCATGGCATATTTCATTTTGGTTTTGATTAGAGCTCTCTTAGGGATAGAGAAGAAGCATGGAGTAGTAAAAGATGGAAGTTAATGGCATGGGGCAGACCAGTGAAAGCAAAGTGGAAAGGAGAGAACAACTGGGATGGCCAAGCTTTGTCCCTGATAGCTCAGCCTCACCCAACACAGATGCTGGAACCATTTTGCCTGGGAGTTATTTGACAGCTCATGGACAGCTGAACATAAAATGGTTCTCTACTGGATTAGTTGGTAGCACATATTTTAGCACTTAGACAAATATTTCTGTGCAATTTAAATCTGAGTAACAAAATTCAGGATTTGAGACATATAGGGGAACAAGCCCAGCTCCACTTCCTACTAATGTATTGGTGGAGATCGGGGCTACCAAGTGAAGAACTACATGGGGTTGTCCTGCCAGTTCCTGGGGCAGCATTTATCAAAATAAGCAATTTCCCTGCCCTGAGGAATGTTCAAAGTCTTTAACAAATGAATGAAAATATGACACTCCAAGAGAAAGGGACAATAGGTGAGATACCAGAAATATATTTAACCATTGAACTGCTGCTCCTCTCCATTTTTTCCTGCCAACATGTTAACATCTAGAGTACTGATCTGCAGAGTCCAATTTGAAAATCAGTATGATGGTTAACTGTGTCAATTTGATGGGACAGTGCTCAAATATCTGGCCAAACATTATTCTGGGTGTTTCTGTGAGCATGTTCTTGGATGCAATGCACATTTAAATTAATGGACTTTGAATAAAGCACCTTGTCTTCCTTAATATTAGTGGAACTCATGTAATCTGTTGAAGGTCTAAATAGAACAAAAAATTGACTTTCCATGAGCAAGAGGGAATTCTGTCCCCAGATTGCCTTTGGGCCCAAAGTACAACTTTTTCTTGAGTCTAGCCTGCTGACCTTTCCCATCAGATTTTTGGCACACCAAACCTCACATGAACCATAAACTTAAGAGAAAATATTTTTATCAATATATAGATGCAATGGAGTCTTAGAGATATACTCTTTTATGAAACCTGGCATGGGAGTGATGCTCCACAAAGCAGAATCCCTGAAATGCTTGTTAAAACTAAAGATTTCTGTGCCCTTACTCACAACCTGTTTAATTTCAAACTCTTCCCTCCCCCCATTCATTTTAGAGAGAAAAGAAGGGTGAGGGAGGAGAGAGAGAGAGACATTGATGTTAGAGAAAAACATTGATCTGTTGCCTCCTGCATGCATCCTTATTGGGGATCAAACCTGCAACTGGGTATGTGCCATAACTGGAAATTGATCCCATGACCTCTTGGTGTACAGGATGACACTCCAACCAACTGAGCCACACCAGCCAGGACTAATTTCAGTCTCTTGATGGCAGCAGTTTTAATAAGCCACACACTGCCATGAAGAGCCAGTGACTTACTAATTAGGACCATGGACTCTGAAGTTAGGCCTGGGCCTGGTTTTGCTATGTTTTAGATATGTGACCATGGCATATTACTTAACCTTTTTGAGACTACCTTATCCAAAACATGGAGAGAACAGAACCTTATAAGGTTACTGTAATAATGAAATAAGGAATGCTTAGTGCAAGATCATGATCTGGAACATAGTGATTATTATTGTTTCTTCTATAAGACATTACCTTTATTTCCTCTTTGTTTTCTCATTCAGTTTTGGGATTCACTGTATTTGGTTGCTCTCTGATCACTCTACTGAAAACAGCCAAGCAAATATCATAAATGGTCTCCTTGCTAAATCCAATTACCTCATTTCCAATCTCTCATGCAGTTTTGTACCTTTTTTGTCCATTATTTATTCATTATAACTGTACTGTTCATCTCTGTGCCACACACAAGGTTGGGTATAAGGTGTACGATAGTGAATACAGCAGGTGCAATTCCTGTGCTTGTGGAACTTTCAAGCTTGTGTTGAGACAGTGATTTCAATACAAAACCACCTAGAAGATATCAATAAACTAGAGGCCGGGTGCATGATATTCATGCACAGGTATGTGTTTAGTGGTGTTCCTTAGCCTGACTTGTGCCCTGTCACAGTCCAGGACCCCTTGAGGGATGTCCATCTGATGTGAAGTCAGGAGAGGCTCCTGCTACCCCTGCTGCACTCACCAGCCATGAGCTGGCTTCTGGCTGAGTGGCACTCCCTCTGTGGGAGCACTCTGACCACCAGGGAACAGCTTCTGCATTGAGAATCTGCACACTGGTGGTCACTATGCTTCATAGCGACTGATCATTCTGCTGTTTGGTCCATTTGCATATTAGCCTTTTATTATATAGAATTATACAATTAAGGAAAAGATCAGCATGCCCTAAAAAGAGAATGTTAGAAGGGATGATTATAGAAGTCTGAGATCAGAGAAGTCAGGTATGGAAAGAATCATTCCCACAGAAAGAACAGCAGCATGTGGGAAGGCAATGAGGCAGAAAATATTTGTCACATTGAAGGAAATAAAAGAACATCTGTGTGGCTACACAAGAAGAAGGGTGATGTAAAAAGAACAAGCATGGGCTTAGCCATGCAGAGCCCTGTAAATCGTGAAGATTTGGTTTGAATTCCAAAGGCAATTCAGGGCCATTGGAGGACTTTGAGCCAATCATTATAGCTGTAATTTGGAGGATGGATTAGAAGGGGGCAAGAAGAGAAGTTAAAAGATCATTTGGTTTGGGGAGTTTGGGTTTGGATGCTGAAAGTGGATGCAAATACACAAGTAAGAGAATTTGAGTTAGATTTTCAGTGGAGAATTGAGAGAATTCAGAGATTAATTGGATGGGGAAAATAAAGAAGGTGCCACGAATTGCTCCCAAGCTTAGGTTTGAACAATTGTTCAGATAATAGAGCTATTTACCAAAAAAGAGGCACTAAATCACTCTCCGAGGGATCTGTGGTTCTAGAAATTGCCAGATTATTTGATGGCTAGCCCTAGTTGAGGAGAGACAGCCTAGAGAGGTGGCATAGAGAATAGTAGTTAAGTTAATGAATAATAATTATATTTCTTTGGAAAGAGCTTGCCTTGTTTAAATCTTATCACTAGCTAAATTTGGTTCTTCCTCTATAAAAGGGCAATAACAGCAAAATTTAACTCATAGGGCTGTTGTAAGGTATTAATCTTATAAAACATTTAGAGCACTTCTAAGCTAACATTTTTAGATAAGTCAGTTGAATAAGCCACATCTCTAAGCTCTTGCCTTCTCTTTGCTTGATGTGCTCATCTCCCTTTTCCATGTGGCAGTTTTCTCTATTCTCTTCAGAGACAGCTGTCCTTCACTATCTATATCCCCTATCACCACTGACCCCAATCAATTATCTGGGCCATTTCTCCTGCTTGCATGATTATAGAACTCAACTGTCATGTTAAAGTTACTTATTTGTTTGTCTCCTGAGCAAGGCTTAGAAGTCCTGGAGATAGCTGGCCTTGTTGAATACAAGTTTATATCCACAGAACATAGTCTGATGCCATAGCCTGAAGCCTAGAATGCATTTGTTGGATTTAATTGAACTTAGCAAAATTAAAAGAATGATAGCCTCAGGGAATGCATCTCACAAACTCTCTTGTTTAATTAATTATATGTATCATATGGATATAGACACAGCAAGTTATACCCAAAAGATATTAAAAAAAAAATTTACCCGAAATAGCTATTGAGGACCAACATTAAGCTTATACCAGTCATGCCAAACATAACACCTTTCTTATCTACCTCTCACCTCTGCTTTCGTCCTGACCAATGAGGGGCCCATTCCTCTCTGAGGAACAGAAGGAGGAAGGGGGTTGGAGAGGAAGAGATACACTCCTACAACTTTACAAGCATGCTCAAGCTAATTTGGTTCCTCCTAATCATGAGGCCTGGTATAGACAGTCCAAATACTAGTAGGCAAACACCAATAATATTATAGGCATTAACGAGTCACCTCAGAACAACCTTCGTAACAAAACCCGTGATTTTTACCACGTCCTGCATGGGAGCGGAATTGTATCTCTGTTATGCTAATGCTTCTTGAGCCTCCAACCTTCAAAAAGCATGAATGCCATACTGGTCATGCATTTTAAACCAAAATAATTTCATAGCTTTATCTCACTAGTGCTAATGCTTCTGGAACCTTCAATCTCCAGAAAAGATGCAGAAGGTACTGATCATATATTTTAAATTAAAATTGCCTAATAAAGGGTTTGTACCCACAAGCATATAAAAGTTGAAAAGAATTTTTCACTCTATTCTTTAATCTCAAGGCAATGGGCATAGTAGGGAGCACCTTGATATGTATGAACTGACAGTTTTTGGAACCAAACAGACCTGTGTCCAAATCCTGACTCATTCACTTTTTAGTTCTGTGCTCCTTAAAGTTGGTAACAATGATGATAATAATAACAATTAATACATGTTTACTACATGCCAGACTCTGTTCTATATGCCTCACACATATCAACTTAATTTATTCTCAAGAAAAATGAAACCCACAAGAAAGACACTACTATCATATTTTACAGTGAAGGAAACTGAGGCACAAAAAAAAGGTTCAGTAACTGGTATAAGATAGTAAATGGCAGAGCCAGATACAAACCCAGGCAGCATAGGACTTAACTCCCTAGGGTCTGGCTCCAGCACCCATGCTTGTATCCACTGCATTTTCCTACCCCGTATGCTCAGAGGCATGTAATCTGACTTTTGTAACCTGAGTCTTCTTATCTGTAAAATGGGTGTGATGAGGCTAACCTGAGTGAGGTCTGAAGAAGATGATGGATGTATCATCCTAGATCCCACAGATTAGGTCAAATGCCTTTAGTTTTCAACTTGCAGCCTCCTATTACCAGAACTCTATGAAAATGCTAATAAAATTCTGAGGTTTCTGAATGCACAAGAAGAGCAAGTATATTCATAGACTAGATAAGGTGGAGGTTTTAAAATTTGCTTTTCAGAAATGTTGATCCAGAAAACAGTCTTAGCCTATAAAATAACTCTCAATTCTTCTAAATAAACGGTGGCTTTTGCTACCAACAGAAACCTACCATCAGGTGACAAAAGCTGGGAGAGCCAATTATTTAGACCTGGAGGAGCCAGTTAGAAAAGTTCTTGAAGGGTGATGAAAACATTTCCAGGAAGAGAAGAAGGAAGACTAATGTAATGAGAGGAATTTGCATGATCACAGGCCCCACGTGTGAGAATTCACTTCATCCAGGGTTAGAGAAGAACAGGCACTGAACTACAAGAATGAAAAAGACCTGGGAAGCTGGACTGGGAAGGAATTCTTGAATGTCACACTATGAGAAGGGTGCTTGATTCTGGGAGCCATTAAGAGTTTTTTAAAGGAAAGGAAGTCATCTGGCCTGGGCTTTAGAAGACAACTTGTGGAATGTTGCCTGTAGATTAAAGTAAAGAGCATAGGCCTCAGGGAGAGTGCTTTTGAGGCAGAGGACCATTTGATTTTCTTTTATACTAATATATTAAAATATATACTAATATATGAAAACCTTAAGAGGGAAGGGCCAGAAGTTATTTGTCACTAGACCAGCGGTGGAAATAAATCTTTACTACCTCTAAAGAAGATTAAACTAAGAAATTGTAGTAGTTAGCAAAACTGCCACAGAAAAATTCAGAGATGCAAAGAAATGTAATTACGCACATATTTCCACCAGAGAACGGAATTTGAACACTGTGGATGAATTAAGCAAACAACTTGTTCAAAGCCTAAGAAGTACCTTGCTTTATTCATCAAGAAGAGCCAACGTATTTTTCTTTGAATTAGTTTTCATATTTCCTTAAAGAGAATTTGATAGTATTGTGGAAAACTTCAACCCAATATGAGTAAACTGGTTATGTCAAAATGACAAGTCAATGAACTTTTTTGACCTACACACCCAGAAAAGTGGAGTGAGAGAATGTTTAAGAAGATCAAGTTTAAATAGAAAATAGCTTATCACTTTCCCACCATGCACATTTGCCTCAGGAGAATGGAAGCTTGAGTAATTTAATGTCCATAGTGGATATTGATGTCCTTATATAACCCCAAACCTAGTACTATTTCTTCAAGATCCCTCTCAAGACAATTTCTAAGTGACATGTCTTTTTATTGAATTTCTTTCCCTGTACTATTCATTCTCAAGTATGCATATGGATAAGTGGTCTAAGTATTTATTTTTCTCAAAGATGGTCTTTTAACTATTTTTTTAAAATAATTTGTGTGTACATAGTTTGTTCCCACAATAAAACTGTAAGCATTTTAATAATGGGAATATTGGGGTATATTTCTGTATTTTTTTCCATCAGGTCTAAGCAGCATGTAAAAATAAAAACAACAAACAATAATAGTAATAATAGCTAGGACCTTTGGAATGCCAAGCATGTGTTCATCATTGTTTCAAGAGCTGTATGCATTTGAACCCACTTAGACATCATAATTACTTGAGATAGATACTGTTATTCTTATCATTTACACTTGAGGAAACTTAGTCACCGGAAGGTTAATGAGTTGCATAGCCAGTGAATATATGATCCCAGACAATTTGACATCAGAGCTGTGCTCCAATGTACCCTTTAATATATTTTTTTCCTTGAATTCAAATTCCAAGAGAAAAACAAACTTGAAAATCAGAGGCCCTAGTTAGAAAATGGAGATAAGATTTGGGGTCAAGTAAAGCTGCCTTTCAAAAAATTGAGAAATAAACTTCCATGATCTCTGCAAAATTTTGTGGTTCATCATAGCAAGTGTCACCAAAATAAACATGGCATCCTAGGCCTCTGCCTCCGCTGTCTTGATGTGCTATCATTTACTGATATTTGAAAATGGTTGTGAGTAAAGTAGATACAGTGGTAGAAAATAGAAGAAGCCTTTAGACAGAAGACATTTCCACTCTTTACTAAATAGTGAACTCTTCTCTCACTTTCTGCTTAGCTAAAGCTGTGATAGGTATGTGAAAAGAGGGATGAGGAACAGCCTAAATGTCCCAGAGGAGTTTAGAGCAGAAAATAGAGCAACAGCGGGTCTGGTACCAAGTTCCCCCTTCAACCACTGCAGTAAGTTCCTGCTTTCATTTGAGTCCTTTAAGCCAGTCCCACTGGAAAGTAGGCCTGAGCTGTGAGTACCCCAGGTACCCTCTGCACTTTGACCTAGTCTTTGAGGCTTTGTTTCTATGTAGTCTTTTCTCAGTGTTTGACTTAGATTTCTCCAATATATAGCTTTTCCTTGGCTTCTTTCCAGCTCTTAGGTCTCAGAATAGTCTCTTTGCTGGTTCTATCCCTCAGACTTGGTCCATTTGACCAGACACCCATATTCTCATGAAGGGAAATTTGACAATAGGTAATATAACATCAGAATACAAACTCTGCCCCAATCTGCTTCTTTATTTATTTTAATCTTTACCATATCTCACACATACCATGCATAAGGCTTATTTTGGGGGTAGGAAGAGTTTATATGTTTGAATTCCAATTTGGTAGCCCTTCAGTAATGACACATGAAATGTGCTATTGGACCATTGTTCAACTTTTTACAAAGATGGCTACAATTCTGATTCTTGTGTACATGCCTCTTTGTAATGCAACTTTGCCACTCCTTTTATTAAGATATAAAGTCTATTTCTCCATCCCTTGAACATAACCTGGCTCTGTGACTTGATTTAACCAACTACAGGCCCAATACATGAAGTTGGTGCACGGGGATGGTTCCCTAGCCTTGGCCTGTGATCAGAGCCATTTTCTCCGGCTGCCCACAGCCAACCCTGCCCCCCACCACCACTCAACCTCAGTTCCCCTTTCACCATCAGGCAATCAGAACCTGCTGGCCTGAGAAAGGGACTGACAGGTGGTCATTGCACCTCATAGTTACAGGTCCAGCAGTCCTTCTGGTTGCTCCACCTTTAGGGTCAATTTGCATATTACCCATTTATTATATAGGAATAGAGGCCTGGTTCATGGATGGGGACCAGCTGGCCTGCCCTATAGTGGCCTGGATCCGGATGGGAGGCTCCTGCTGGAGGCAGGGCCAGCCTGGGCGAGGGGCCAGGGCAGTTTGCAGAACAGCCATACTTCCATTGAGGTGGGAGTCCCCGCTGGGGATGGGGCCAGACTGGGCAAGGGGCCACCAGGAGTCTGCAGCTGTGGCCGATGGGAAATGTTATCCCAGCCCTCTGTATGTGAAACACTGCCTTAGCCCTGACCCTCCCACTATCCTTACCAGCTTCACTTCCAGCCATGGTCTCAGCCGCCCTGCCCTTCTTCCCACCCAACCACCCCCTAAAATGTATATTCTTGAAGGCAGACATTCCAAAAAGATGCAAAGAAATTAAAGACCCATGAATAATGGGTTCTTCTTTCAAACTGACCAATCAGTTATGTCAATCCTCCTCCCCTGGGGAAGAGTGACTAAGGGAACAGTGAGAAGTCAGGAGGTTTCTAGAGGAACAAAGAGACTGGGAAGTATGTGCTTCTCCTACAACAGGAATCATTTTTATGCTAATGACTTTTCATTGCAGCTCCAGCCTCTTCCTGAACTTCAGACTTATATATTTTTCTTCCTTCTTAGTTTCTCTGCTTGGAAGTTGAATAGGCATTTTAAACTCAACCTAATAAAATGTTTTCACCATTCTCTTCACTTCCCTTGAACATAACCCAGTATTAGTTTTCTAGGCTTGCTAGGACAGTATTGCTGTCATAATAAAATGCCACAGGCTGGGAGTCTTCAACTACAGAAATTTATTTTCTCACAGTTCTGGAGGCTCGGGGTATCATATCAAGGTACTAACATGGTTGTCTCTTGGCTTGCAGATGGCCTCCTTCTCACTGTGTCCTCACCTGCCTTTTCTCTGTGCACATGCATCCAGGCTGTTTCTTCTTATCAGGACACCAGTCATGCTGGATGAAAGCCTCAATTAACGTTAATTTAATCTTCATCACCTCCTTCAGTACCATATATCCAAACAGGGTTACACTGGGGATTAGGGTTTCAATACAGGATAATTCAGTTCTTAACAACTCCTTTTACAATATTCCCCATTTCAAGAAATAGCACCATCACTAACCAATTGCTTAGACTAAAACCTTTGGAATCATTTAGAATTCCTCTTTCCTTCACACCTCACATCCAGCCCATTAGTAAGTTATGTCAACTTTCCCACTTCCATGTCCTACCACCTCTATAGTTTCTGCTACCTTCTTATGCCTGCTCTGTTGCATAAGCCTCCTAATCGGTTTTCCTGCTTCCTTCCTTGCCCTGCCAGTCTATTTTTCATACATCTACTTGAGGAATATTAAAAAATAAGTCAGATACTATCGCTTTCTTGATTTGAATCCTTGATGGCATTTTGTTACACTTAAAATAAAACCCAACTAGAGTTTATGACTCACCATATCTATCCCTACCTACCTCTCTGTCCTTATTGCCTATCTGTTTTCCCCATCATTTACTTAACTCTAGGCATCCAGGCTTTTTGATTTTCTTAAAGCAGACAAAGCTCATTTCTGTCACAACCATAGCATGTTGAGATCTTTGTCTTTCTGCCTGGAACTCTGTAGAACTACCCCTCCCTTTTAATTTCACTCAGAGTTCCGCTCAAATGCAACTTCCTTAATAGAGCCTTTCCTGATCTCCCTATTTGAAACATACTCCACCCCATGGCTCTGGACTCCCTTTCCCTCCTTTATTTTCCTTCAAAGTAGTTATAACTACCTGAAACTATGATAACTTTTATTTGATTACTTGTTTATTGGTAGTCTTTTTTAAAAAAATCTTTATTGTTCAAAGTATTACATATGTCCACCTTCTTTCCTCCTATTGACTCCTTCTATCTCTCTCTCACCCTTCACCCCAGGCCTCCACCACCCTATTGTCTGTGTCCATGGGTTGTACACATGTGAATACTAGTTCTTTGGTTTATATCTTCCCACCCTACCAATCCACCCCTGCCTTCCCTGTGAAATTCGATAGCCTATTTCATGCTTCAATGTCTCTATAGATCTATTTTATTCAATAGTTTATTTTGTCCCTTAGATTTCACAGATGAGTGAGATCATGTGATACTTGTCTTTCTCTGACTGGTTTATTTCACTTAGCATAATACTTTTCAGATTCTTTTCAACTAGATTATGAGTTTCATGAAGTTTACTGTTATCTGCTGTACCTCAAAAATATTAGTTGAATGAAAATATTATATGCATTCTAAACAATTTTAATTTAAAAATTTGATGATGACTTTTTCCTTAAGCTTTCCAGTGACTTCAAGCATTTAGCATAGTGCCCAAGGCCCTATTACTGTTCAGTTTCCCCTCTCACCATACAGCTTGAGCTACAGCCTTAATAATCTGTTAAGGCCTTAGCTGTGTTCATGCACCTTGGTATCCTTGGACTCTAAAACAGTATCTGGCACAAAATGGCTACAAAGCAGCTGCTTGAATTGGAAGGAATTGTTATATAAACCAGAGAGTACAAAGATTCTTGATTTTATATTTTACTAGTTGGTTACTATGTTGATAAAATGATGATAATAAAACCAGGCTTACCTATCTCATAATTTTACTGGGTTTTTTAAAAGATCAAATTCATTTCATATTTATAAACTACATACTATGTGTTTGGTACTATTCCACTGTTCTGTTCCAGGTACTGGAAGATTACACTAATGAGTAAATAGGCAAAAAATTCAATCTTGCTGAAATTTATGCTCTACCTAAGGTAAGATGTTTAGTCTCTTTCTCTCTCTCTCTCTCTCTCTCTCTCTCTCTCTCACCCACCCACACACACACACACACACACACACACACACACGTGCAATAAAGAGAACTAAATCAAGAGGGTGAAGAGCTGGTAATGCAATGCATGTGCACACTTTATATTTGGTGGTCATGGAAGGCCTCACAGTGATGATGACATTTGAACAGAGTTAAGGGGAAGGAGCCATGTGGCCATCTGGGGGAGAACATTCCAGTCAGAGGGTCAAGTGCAAAGGCGCTGAGATAAGAGAATGTTTACAGTGTGCAAAGTCATCTTCTAAGCCATGAAGTAAGTTTCAGTAAATTGAAAAATAATCAATTCATTAAAAATATGTTCTCAGACCACAGTGGACATAAAATAAAATAAATTCAATAAATAAAGATATATAACACAAAGCACTTCTGGATAATCCCCAAATATTTTGAAACTAAGCAACACTTCTAAACCACCCATGAATCAAAGAAGAAATAAAAAGAGAAGTTAGAAAATATTTTAAACTGAATGAAAATGAAAACACATAATACCCAAATCTGTAATATGGTTAAATTTATAGAACTAAATCACCTATATTAAGGGGGGAAAGGTTTGAAATTAATTACCTCAGCTTCTACCTTAAGAAACTAGTAAAAAACAAAACAAACAGTAAACCACAAAGTAAGGAGGAGAAAGTATATAATAAAGATCAAAGTAGAAGATAATGAAACAGAAAAATAATTTTTAAAAAATCAATTAAATAAAAAACTTGTTCTTGAGAAAAAAAAATAACTGACAAACCTTTCAAAAGAGAGATCAGAAAAAGAGAAAAGAAACAACCAACCAAAATCAGGAATGAGAGAAGTGACTCTATAAATTCTACTAATATCAAAAGTAAAATAAAGAGATGTCATGAACATTTTGCCAATACATTTAAAAAATGCAATGAGATGTATAATTTTTTAAATAATATGAGCTACTAGAGTTCATTCACAAAAAAATAGAAAATGAATAGACCTATACCTATGAAGAAATTAATACTATTTTTAAATGCAATTTATTCAAAAAGTTGAATGAAAATCATTTTCACGAAGAAAACCCTAGAATCAAATGGTTTCACTGGTGTAGTTTATAAAATATTTAAGCAAGATATGATACCTCTTATAAACAAACTATTCTAAAAAGTTGAAGAGAACATAAAACTTTCCAACTCATTCTATGAAGCTAGAGAGAAAGAGACTAAACATCTTACTGAGATACCAAAACCAGGCAAAGACAGTAATGAAAACTAAAAACCAACATTCCCTTTGAGCACAGATGTAAAAATTCTTAACAAAACTTTAGCAAATTGAATGTGGCAGTATAAAAAGAGGATAAGAGCTCAGGACCAAGTGGGATTTATCCCAGGAGTACATTTTGGAGTAGCAAGGAAGATGGTGTGGTTAGACTCAGTGATCTGGGGAAGTAAAATGAGGTTTGAGAAGTAAAGGGAATCAGACCATGTGTTATAGATCATGTGACTTAACGGGTGTTAATGGCCTTAAAATAAATGAGGCATACTAATGGTGAGAATTTGGGGTCCCTTAATAGGCAGGCAGGGAAGATCTGGGCAGACGAGAGTGAATTTCACAGAGAAAATTGTCACCCTCATTGTAAGGACATGGACTTTTAATCTGACTGAGAAACTTGGGAAAACATTACAGGATTTTGTACACTGGAATGATCAATCATTTGACTGTGTTTTAACCATGTATTTTGTTGAAAAACATATTTTACTAGAGTATGGTTGGACTCAGAGGGGGCCAAATAATAATATGTAAATCAAAGTATTTTGTAAATTATAAACAAGTAAATTATTAATATTTAATTAATATTGCAATAACTTAGTCACTTTCTTAGTTGTAGTGTACTATTTCTGATGAGCTATTTCACATATACTCCTTACAATTAAGAGTCTTCTGATAGAATACATTATAGTGAAGAGGGTTTCAGAGGAATGTGGAGATCCCTGCTTGGTTGTGAGCAACCATGCAATTGAGTTCACCAAACCCTTTTATTGCATGACCCTGAGTTTTATTTTCAAAAGAAAATGTCATGCTGAATGGTGGGGCCCTAGAATGATACGCCATTCCTTAACATACTATGCTAGGTCCTGACTTGACTTTGATGAAGAAAACCACACTATTTAACATTTCCCAAAGAGCTGGTCTCCCCTGAACCAGCCACCTGCAGCCCTTGCTCTCCTGGCTGATGGTATGAGAGAGGTCTTGCAGGGTTTAATTCCAAGTGCCAGAGTAAGCCAGAAGCTTCCTCCATCCACTACTGGGCACAACAGGGAAGTAAGTTCTCAGGGCCTGAACATACTGAAAATGATGTTTATCTACAATGGCCAGAGATAACTTAAAAGCTTCCAGGAAGTGGAGAACTAAAAAGACTGAGAAAGAAGAACCAAGGCTATAATCAGGTAAATGAAGTCAAGGATCAAACCCAAGATGTAAAGCCTCAGAGGCTAACAAGCTCATGTCCAAGAGGGTTGGACTCAGGATTGTGTTATGGACAAGGTTGTGGATATGAAATACACAATATAGTTTTGTTTTTTTTACAAAGCATTTGGAATAGGCTTGGGGCTGGAGTGGCCATTTGTACCAAATGATTTGAAAATGCACATAATCCAACATATGCCTACTTTAATGTTCTAGACCATAATTTAATTTATTATTAGCATTCTAAAAAAACACACACACACACACAATACAACACTGAGAGTATCAGGATCCTTTGCAGGTGGACAGGAAAGGTTTCTTTGGGAGGGAGTAAATACCGTGCAAAGAACTGTCAACCTCATCCACACAGCAAGTCAATAGTGCTGACATGTAAACGTTTTTCACAGGTAGACACTGCAGTTTCTGTTTAGCACCCAGGCCTTCCACCTGGGAAAGTCCAGCTTGGCAGTGACCTTTCATTCCAGCTCACAACGTTATCTATTGGCTGCCGTGCGCCTTAGATTGATGTTTTCTACAGCTGAGCTTTATTTGGAAAACAAAAGTGGTGAGCCCACAAATCCACACATGTCATAGTGAAATTGTGGGAGGAAATTACTGCCTACAAACACATTTACATACACACACACACAAGCACGCACACAATCCATATTTAGCATTTTTTAGTTTCATCAAGTTTTATTGAATAGCTTCAGAATGCTTGAAGCATATCAAAAATTAGTATTTTCCTTCAGAAATGTTTGTGAAATAGAAATCTTTCCTTTTATTGATTTGTATACAGCCACTTAGCAGGTATTGAAGTAAATCCTCAATACTTAGTACTCAAACAGTTTATTCCAATGAAAAACCTAGATCCCTACACTCAAGAACTTCAATTTAGTGACAGATAGAGGCATATACAAGTAGCTGCAATTCCTAGAGACAAGCTGATTTGAAAAGTATAAGCACAGTAACCCGGGGTTAAAGATAAAGAAGGGACTAACTGCCACGGATTTTTGCAAATTGAGAGAATATTACCTATGCCCTGGATTGGGGCAGATTGGAAATAATTTATGAAGGGGACAAGCAGAAAGAGTGACTCTTCAGGCATAAATGAGCACAATAAACCTTGTGTGCCATATTGAAGAAGTCTCTGCCTTCTGCTATCCCTAATACCTGGCACCTATCAGTGATGAATTTCAGCCTGTTGAACTTGTAGTTGTAGTGAGAATGATATGATCATTTTATGCTTACTGTTAAATTATGATGGTAATAATAATGATGACAAATAGGAACTTGTGGAAGTTGTGGTTTTGCAAAGATTAATTTACTATATTAACCAACCTGTTTGCATTTTTCATTCTAAATCTTAGTGTAACTCTGAGTAACACTGTCATATATCATGGTTAGTTGTTGAGTCTGAAAGATTACAAAAAAGATTTTTTTCTTTGACTTATAAAGATACCAGTTCTTCTGACATAAATTTATGTATTCAAAATAATTCCTACCAAAACAAAATTTCACTGATACACACACACACACACACACACAACTAAATTGTTCTAAAATAAATCAGAAATGTAACAGAGATGAGAAAATAAAGAATAAAGAACAAAAACTGAGATTTGATTAATCTTATCAGATGTAACCTATTAATATATGTTCTAAAGCCTCTGAAATAAAAATAATTTCTTGTTGGGCTAGAAATAAACAGAATGTATAGTCCAGAACCAGAACTTATTGTATACGCACTACTGTATTCAATAAAGGAAACACCATTATTCAAAGGGAAAGTGAAGTTTCATCAATAAGGCTGTCTGAGTGATCAGTTAGCAATTTGGAAAAAATCTACTTATAATTATTTTATTGTACACATCAAAATAAATTTCAGATAAATTAAAAAAGTAAGTATACAAAACAAACAACAGAAAATAGAATGTCTAGAAGCAAAAATATTTACTAAGCTTAGAAACGATAAAAGATATAAGGAGAAAATTAAGGATTATACTACGTGAAAATATAAAACTTCAATGAATGAGCTCTGAAAATCATGATTCTAATATAAAATTGTGGAAATGCCTGCAGAAAATAATAAAAACATTAATATCTTTACTATATTCTGCATTTGTATTACTTGACCAAAAACTCCCCAGGAAAAAAACAAAGACAGGGGAAATACAAATAAATACAAAACTAGCTAAATACAAAATAAAATTAAAATAACTGTATTTATTGATTATAAACAATAATCATAAAAAACACATTAATTACTAATAATGTAAGCACAAAATAAAACAATACTGAGATAGTATTGCTTTGCTGATATCAATAATATTTCAATACACATGCAAAGATGACACAATGGAGATCTTTGTGTTTGAATAATGGGGCTGTGATTACTTTTCTGGTCTAGATTTTTAAAATATCTTTAATGATAACTTATTTTTATAATTGATAGAAAAAGTTACAACACACCTATAGCAATTAAGAAAAATATCTTTCCCAGTTTGCGGTTAGTTTAAATCCTGTACACTGGGCCAACTGCCATCAGAACTTCAACTGCCTGTTGTGAGGATTCTGCTTGAACAACAGCATTTTAGGGAGGAAGGATGATTTCCATCCACTGGGATCTGCTGAGCCAGCAGAGCAGAGCAATACCCTTGGTCCATCAGTTTAAAATGCTTACTAACAAAACAGGTGTTATTACACAGCCATCATGAGTCAAAACCAGAATAATACAGCAAAGAATGAACAAACAATTGAAATGTGTATTTTCAGCAGAGACATATGCTGCAGAATTCTAGGCAATGCAACTGAAGAAACAGTGTGACTGAATTACTAGGAACTTTGCCTGGAGGGGGATCAGGTGTGTGACATGTGCTTTAGAAAAAAATTCCATCTATTTCTCTTTTCTTTAAAGAATAAGTAGTTCATGGAGGTATTTGAGTTTATTTCAATTCTGGAGGCCCAGTGCACAAAATTCATGCACAGGGGGAAGGATGGTCCCTCAGCCCAGCCTGCACCCTCTCATAATCCAGGACAACTGGCTTTTAACTGTTCGCCTGCTTGTCTGCCTGATAGCCCCTAACCACTTGCCCGCCTGCCTGATCATCCCTAACTATTTTCCTGCCTGCCTGATCATCACTAACTGCCTCTGCCTCCCTGCCTCATGCCCCTAACTGCTTGCCTGCCTGCCTCATCACCCCTAACCACTCTGCATGTCTGCCTGATTGCCCCTAACCACTCTGCCTGCCTGTCTGCTGACCCCTAATGGCTCGTCTGCCTGCCTGATCACCTCTGCCTCAGCCCCCACCATCACAGCTTCGTCTGGAAGGATGTCCAGAAGGTCATTCAACTGTCTAATCTAATTAGCATATTATGCTTTTATTATTATAGTTTTAAATATTTATAAAATAACTCCATCTCTACACAATTTGTTGGTGATGGTTGTGGCGGGTGTGTTATGGGGATGATTCCTGACAGCTCTCTGAAATCTATGTGAATGGATGAATAGAATGAAGAATAATAGATACAACATGCGTATGGGACAAAGGCCACAAAGTGCAGCACAGGGGTTAGGGGAAGAGAAGTGTCATGAAGTCAATTCCACATGCTAATTTAATTCCTTGGACAAAAAAGCATTGTTTCCCTTTGTTCTTCTGGCTTACACAAAACATGTACAAAATAAAATCAAAGTTTTGACCTTGAAATTAGTTTACAAAATTGTTGAGTCAGCTACACTAAATAAAATTACATCTCTCTTTCTGAAAAATCTTTTTGGAGACCACTGTCTTGTGAAGATGTATGTAGAATCTATGACCATCAGGTTCAGGTCATTAAAATTTGTATAATAAGTGGAGAATCAGTAGTATTGAGAAGGGCGAAGCTGGCCTCCAGATACCTAATTTAACTACTTAAATCAGCTCTGTAAGATTGAAACCCACTTACCTTTCCCAGCACCTATCCACTTGGTGTGGATCCTTATGCATCAGCTGCTCGTTTGTTCCCTCAACTCACCATGGGAAACTCCAGTTCAGGAGTTTGGCGGTCATGTTGTGCTGGACAGAATGAGAGGAGGAGGGCTCAACAACTCATATATTGTTTTCTTCTCCTCCATCCCTTGGAGGTTGGAAAGGGGCTTTAGGAGTGGTGAAAATAAAACATAAGAGTGAAACTCATTTAAGCCTGACTATAAGAGGGTTTTTTATTTGCTATATCCTTTATGAATCTAACTCAAGGTTAAAAGAAACCACAAAAATTTTCCAACAAAGCTGGTGGAGAATCAGCAAAACAATAAAAAATATCAGAACAAATAAGAGTTTATTAAGTGCTTCATATAAAATAAATAAATGAAAATCAATAGCTTTCCTTTATAGCAGCATTAACAGTTAGAAAACAAAAGGAGGCTTGCTGGGTAGCCCAGTTGATTAGAGCACTATTCCTAGACACCAAGATTGCAGGTTTAATCCCTGGTCAGGGGGCAGACAGTAATCAACCACTGAATGCATAACTAAGTGGAACAACAAAATGATGTGTTTCACTCTATCCCATTCTCTCTGTATAATCAATAAGTACAAATTAAAATAAAAAAGAGAGAGAAATAGCCTATCCTCTCCCCTCGCCCCCGAGAGCAATGGACGTATAGAAAACCTATAAGAAGAGTATTTTGAGGGACAGTTATCAGGAAAACATTTCTATAACATTATAAATCCTGCTCAAATTAACTAATATATAATACAATTTCAATATTTGGGCTTATAAAAACCAACTAGATAAATCCATAAATTAATCTATATATATAAACCCTAATATGCAAATAGATGGAATCATGGAACAACCAAACAACTGAACCACCAAACAACCAGTTGCTATGATGTTCACTGACCACCAGGGGATGTGTGTGGACATGAAGGACAAAGGCAGAAGGTGGTAGAGAGTAGAACATAGCAAACATCAGCCACAGCGGGTTGATAGAGCAGATGAGTGGGGGCTCCAGACCAAGGTGGGTCACTGGTTGCTGTCATCAGGGCAAGCCTCTAGTGGTTACTGAAAATTCTTTGCTCCCCCATACCGTGGTTCCACCTGGTGCTTTCACCTGCTGCCAGTGCCAGAGCCACCTCTCACACCCACTGCTGGCATCCAGCACCAGCCCTGATCACTCAGTGCTGTGAGTGGGTGTGAGCGGGGCTGGCATGGTGAGCTCATGGGAGCAGCGGCAATGGGTGCAGGGTTGTAGGCAGAGAGGGGACTGGGCCCTGTGACGGGAAGGGCCAGATGGAGGCACAGAGGATAATCTGAGACCCGCCCCTGTGCCCACCAAAGCCTTGTGGATCACAGCTTTTTTCAAGGTGCATGAATTCGTGTACTGGACCCCTGGTATAAAAATAAATATAGGAGATTGTCTGGACATTTTTATATAAAAGGAAATTGAGTATGGCAGAATGGAATAGCTATTAAAATTATCCACAAAGTTACTATCCACAAAGATTAGTGTGATATTACCAAAGAAAAAGACAAATTAGTAGCATCCAGAAAAAGAAATCCAATTATCTATGTTAATTTGATAAATAACAAATTAACATTTTCAATTTACTGGGGAGATTATGGTTGTTGATATAGCTAGAAGAAAACAAAGTTTAATTATCTAATCTCTACCTCACAATTTTCATAATTAAATATAAAAATGCAAATATACATAGCATGTATGTATCTGTATGTACATATAAAGTGTTTAATATACAATTTGCTTTTTTATATACATCTTAAATATGAATCTATTTGCATCATTACATATGGATCTGTCTTGCTAGTTTAATATCTCTTGAAATGTAACAATTTATTTAACTAATTTTTTGATGGACATAGGGCTTGATTTCCTTTTTTTTTCTTTTTTTTTTCTTTTTATTGTCTAAAGTTTTGCATATGTCAACTTTTTCTCATTTACCACCACCCCTCACTAGCCATTCCCACCCCAGGCAAGTGCCACACTGCCCCAGTGTCTGTGTCCATTGGCTATGCTAATATGCATGCATACAAGTCCTTTGGTTGCTTTCTAACCCCCCTCTCCCCAACCATTTGTCTCTGGATCTATTCATCAAATTATGTTGATCATTAAAGCCCACATATGAGTGAGATCATGTGATATTTATCTATCTCTGACTGGCTTATTTCGATTAGCGTAATGCTCTCCAGTAACATTCATGCTGTTGCAAATGGTAAAAGTTCCTTCTTTTTTATAGTAGCACTAGAGGCCTGATGCATGAAAATTCATGCACTGGAGGGGGTGTCCCTCAGCCCAGTCTGTCCCTCTCACAGTCTGGGAGTTCTCAGGGGTGGGAAGCGACCTGGTGATCAGGAGAAGACGATGCCCCATCGCACCTCTGCTGCTGCCACAGCCAGCAGTGCAAGCCTTAGCCAGCCCTGGTTACCTGAGCCTCATGCAGCTGCCATCTAAGGCTTGTCTGCACCTCAGGCCAGCCCTGGGCAGCTGGGGGGCTCAGGGGACTAGGAGACTCCAGAGGCAGACACACTTGCTCCCCGCCTGCCACCCCAGGTGGGCACCACCATCTTTGAGGGCAGGGCAGTCAATTAGCATATTCCCTCCTTATTAGTTGTGAGCACCACCATTTGGGGGACAATTTGAGAGTCAATTAGCATATTCCCTCTTTATTAGATAGGATAGTGTAGATGTTCCAGTTTTTTAACCCAATCATCTGCTGATAGGCACTTAGGTGTTTTCAAATCTTAGCTATTGTAAATTGTGCTGCTATGAACGTAGGGGTGCATATATCCTTTCTGATTGGTATTTCTGGTTTCTTGGGATATAGTTCTAGAAGTGGGATCACTAGGTCAAATGGCAGTTCCACTTTTAATTTTTTGAGGAAACTCCATCCTGTCTTCCACAATAGCTGCACCAGTCTGCATTCCCATCAGCAGTGCAAGAGGGTTCCTTTTTCTCTGCATCCTCATTAGCACTTGTCACTCATTCATTTGTTGATGACAGCCATTCTGACAGGTGTGAGATGGTATCTCATTGTTTTGATTTGCATCTCTTGAATGATTAGTGACTTTGAGCATGTTTTCATATGGCTCTATGCCTTTTGTATGTCTTCTTTAGAAAAATTTCTATTTAGACCCTTTGCCCATGTTTTGATTGGATCACTTATATTCCTTTTGTTGAGTTGTTGAGTTCTCTTTAAATTTTGGAGATTTAACCCTTATCGGAAATATCATTGGCAAATATGTTCTCCCATTCAGTGGGCTTTCTTGTTGTTCTGTTGACGGTTTCTGTTGCTATGCAGTTTTTTATTTTCTTTTTTTGTTTTGTTTTGTTTTTTTGGATGTATTTTCTCCTTAGTCTCCATTACACTAGGAGCTGTGTCTGTAAAGGTATTGCTATGACATATTTGTTGCTGATGCAGTCTTGTAGGATTTTTGTGGTTTCCCAATCTTACATTGAAGTCCTTTAGCCATTTTGAGTTTCTTTTTGTGTATGATGTAAGTTGGTGATCTAGTTTCATTTTTTTGCATGTATCTGTCTAAATTTCCCTGCACCATTTATTAAAGAAACTGTTTTTATTTCATTGTATGTTTTTGCCTCCTTTGTTACATACTAATTGAGCATAATGGCTTGGGTAAATTTTTGGATTCTCTGTTTTGTTTCATTGATCTATATGTCTGTTCTTGTGCCAGTACCAGGCAACTTTGAGAACCATGGTTTGGTAATATAGCTTGATATCTGGTAATGTGCTCCCTCCCACTTTATTATTCTTTCTCAGGATTGCTGTGGCTATTTGGGGTCTTTTTTTATTCCAGATGAATTTTTGGAGAGTTCATCTTAGGCCTGTGAAATATGACATCGCTATTTTAACGGGAAGTGCATTGAATTTATAGATTGCTTTGGGTAGTCTGGACATTTTGATGACATTGATTTTACCAATCCATGAACACAGTATGTTCTTCCATCTGTTTATGTCTTCCTCTATCTCTTTTTTAAGTGCCCTATAGTTTTCTGAGTACAGGTCTTTTATATCCTTAATTAAGTTTATTCCTCGGTATCTTAATTTTTTTAGTGCAATAGTAAATGGGATTTTTTTTTTGTTTCTCTTTCTGTAAATTTATTATTGGTGTATCAAAAGGCCATAGATTTCTGGGTGTTAATATTGTATCCTGCTATATTGCCAAATTCATTTATTAGGTCTAGTAGTTTGTTGAAGGAGTCTGGGTTTTTTATATAAAGACAGTTTTACTTCTTTTCCAATTTGGATGCCTTTTATTTCTTCTTGTCTGATAGCTATGGCTAGCACTTTCAATACTATATCAAACAGGAGTGGTGAAAGTGGACATTCCTGTCTTGTTCCTGTTTTGAGGGAAAATGAGCTTAATTTTTGCCCATTGAGTATGATGTTGGCTGTAGATTTGTCATATAAGGCTTTTATTATGTTGAGGTATGATCCCTCTATTCCCACTTTGCTGAGAGTTTTTATCAAGAAAGATTGTTGGATGTTGTCAAATGCTTTTTTCTGCATTGATTGATATGCCTATGTGATTTTTCTCTCTCAATTTGTTTATGTGATGAATCACATTTATTGATTTGCAGATATTGTATCATCCTTGCATCCTCGGAATAAATCCCACTTGGTCATGGTGTATGATCTTTCTAATGTGATGCTGAATCCAATTTGCTAAAATTTTGTTAAGGATTTTATCATCTATTTTCATCAAGAATATTAGCCTGTAGTTTCTCTCTCTCTCTCTCTCTCTCTTAGTGGTGTCTTTATCCGGTTTTTGGAATAGGGTAATAATGCTGGCTTCATAGAAAGAGCTTGAAAGTGTTCTTTCCTCTTGAATTTTCTGAAATAGTCTGAGGAAGATAGGTTTTAGTTCTTTGAATGCTTGGTAGAATTTTCCTGTAAAACCATCCAGATCAGGGCTTTTTAATCACTGCTTCAATTCCCTTGGTAGTTATCAACCGATTCAGGTTTTTTATTCCCCTTGATTGAGTTTTTGAGCTTGTATTTTTCTTAAAAAAATGTCCATTTCATCTAGGTTGTCCATTTTGTTGGAATAGAGCTGTTCATAGTATTTTTTCATAATCATTTGTATTTCTGTAGGATCAGTTGTTACTTCACCTCTTTCATTTCTGATTTTGTTATTTTGGGTCCTCTCTCTTTGTTTCTTAGTGAGCCTGGCCAGAGGTTCATCAATCTTGTTTACCCTTTTAAAGAACCAGCTCTTGGTTTTGTTGATCTTTTGGGTTTGTTTGTTTGTTTGTTTTTTGGTTTGTTTTTGTTTTTGTTTTGGTCTCTATGTCATTTATCTCCACTCTGATCTTTACTGTTTCCTTCCTTCTGCTTATGGTGGGCTTTTCTTGTTATTCTTTTTCTAATTCTTTGAGTTGTAAGTTTAGATAATTTATTACCTTTTTTTTTTGTTTTTTTGTTTTTTTTTAGATGGGCCTGTAGAGCTATGAACTTCTTTCTCAAGACTGCTTAAACTGTATCCCATAGATTTTGGATTTTTGTGTTTTCATTGTCATTTGTTGCCATGATGCTCTTTATTTCTTCTTTGATCTTTTTGGTCACCCAATCATTGTTTAATAGCATGCTATTTAGCCTCCAGGTGTTTTATTTTTTTATTATGATTTTTATTGTAGTTGATTTCTTTTTTTATGCCATTATGATCTGAGAAGATGCTGATATAATTTCTATTTTCTTGAATTTGAAGAGACTTTGTCTGTGTTCCAATATATGATGTATCTTTGAAAATGACCCATGTGCATTTGAGATGAATGCATATTCTGTGGGTTTGGGGGAAAAATGTTCTGAAGATGTCAAGTTTTTCTAGTGAGTCATTTTGGATTGATGTTTCTTTGCTGATTTTTTGTTTAGAGGATTTGTTCAGTGGTGTTAATGGGTATTAAAGTCCCCTACTATGACTGTATTACTGTCAATCTCTCCCTTGATATCCTCCAGAACAGTGGTTCTCAACCTTCCTAATGCTGGGACCCTTTAATACATTTCCTCATGTTGTGGAGACCCCTAACCATAAAATTATTTTCTTTGCTACTTCCTAACAGTAATTTTGCTACTGTTGTGAATCGTAATGTAAATATCTGTGTTTTCTGATGGTCTTAGGTGACCCCTGTGATGGGGTTGATGGACCCCCAAAGGGATCATGACCCACAGGTTGAGAACCACTGCTCTAGAAGATTTTTTTTTTATGTATACGGGTGCTCCTGAATTGGTTGCATATATGTTTACCAGAGTTATATCTTCCTGTTGAATTGTTCCCTTAAGTATTATAAAGGGGCCTTCCTTATCTCTTGTTAAGGCCTTCACTTTGAGATCTAATTTGTCATATATAAATATTACTACCCCAGCTTTTTTTTTTTCACTTTCACTCGTCTAAAAAACCGTTTTCCATCCTTTTGTCATCAGTCTGTGTGAGTCCTTTGTTCTTAGGTGGGTTCCCTGTAGACAGCATATATATGGGCCATGAATTTTTATCCATTCAGCTACCCTATGTCTTTTGATTGGAACATTTAATCCATTTACATTTAAGTCATTATTGATAGGTACTTGTTTGTCACCATTTTTATTCTTTATGCCTATGTTTCTTCTTTCCTTCCTATTTCTTCTTTTTACAGCAGTCCCTTCAGCATTTCTTATATTGTTGGTTTGGTGGTAAAAAAAACTCCCTTAGTCCTTTTTTGTCTGTGAAGCCCCTGATTTCACCCTCAATTTTGATTGATAGTCTTGCTGAGTACAGTATTCTTGGATTCAGACCCTTGCTTTGCATGACTTTGTATATTTCATTACATTCTCTTCTGGACTGATGTGTTTCTGTTGAGAAATCAGTCATTAGTCTGATGGGGGATCCTTTGTAGGTAATTTTCTGTCTCTCTCTGGCAGCCTTTAAGATTCTTACTTTGTTGTTAGTGTTTACCAATATAATTATAATGTGTCTTGATGTTGGTCTTTTGGGGTTCATCTTGTTTGGGACTCTGTGATCTTCTTGGACATGTGTGAGATTTTTCTTCCCTGTAGCAGGGAAGTTTTCTGTCATTATTTCTTCAAACAAGTTTTATATTCCTTGCTCAGTTCCCTATCCTTCTGGCACCCTTCATTATGTGGATGTTGTTTTGTTTCATGTTGTCCCAAAGTTCCCTTAGGCTCTCCTCCTATTTTTTAAGTTTTTTTCCTGGATGCTGCTCTGCTTGGATATTTTTTCTAATCTTGTCTTCTAGCTCATTGATGTGGTCCTCTACTTCTTCTAGTCTACTGTTGATGTTTTCTATTGAGTTCTTTATTGCAGTGATTTCATTTTTTCATTTCTTCTTGGTTCTTCTTCATTTCTTCTTGCTTCTTACACATATTGTTGAATTTGTCTTCAATCCTTTTCAATGACAATTTTTTTGAATTCTTTCTTTTACATATTGCTTGCCTTCATTTCATTTACTTCCTTTTCTGGTGATTCATCCTTTTTTTCCTATTTGGGCTGTTTCTTTGTCTCCCCATGATTTCTCCTCTCTGGGTGTCTGGTTTTGTAGCTCCCTCTCTCCTGCATTGGCTTTCTCTAGGCAATATCTGACCTGTCTGTCCACAGATTATCTCACTGTCTGTGTTTAATTTGCCAATTCTGGGTGGATGTTATTCGATTAAGCTATTCTTTCTATCTGCTCTGTGAGAAAGTACCAGGTTCATCCACATATTCGCACTGCTTTGCCATCCCCTGGACAGACTTTTTAGGTGCCTGTAGTCAGGATGGCTGGAGTCCCAGTGTTCCTGGATTGACAGCTGAGGCAGCTGGTCCCTGGGCATTATGGTTGCAGGATCCCAGGAGATATCTGAAGTCTCCTCAGTTGAAGATAAGGCTGGGCTTCAAATAACAGCCACGCCATGATTTCCATTTTTAAAAACACATTCAAAATATGTCTTTATTGATTTTTACAGAGGAATAGAGAGAAACATTGATGAAATTGAAACATCCATTGGCTGCCTCCTGTACACTCCCTACCAGTGATGAAGCCCAAACCTGGGCATGTGTCCTGACCAGGAATCAAACCAGTGACCTCTAGTTCATGGGTCAACACTCATCCACTGAACCACTCCAGCCAGGCATTAATTTTAAAGATATAGAACAATGACTTTATTACACGGATTTAAAAAATACAGTCTGTAATCTCTCATGTATCCCTACTTCTGTCTGAAGGAATAATTTTATGGAAAGTTAGAATGGATGGCCCTGAAGTGGGTTAGTCAAGTGCTTCCCTATTAAAGGCATCCTTTAGCTTTGACCAGTCTGGTTCAGTGGATAAAGCATTGGCCTGCAGATCAAGGGGTCCCAGGTTCAATTCTGGTCAAGGGCACATACCTTGGCTGCAGGCTCCTTTGGCCTTGGCCCTGGTCAGAGGCAACCAATTGATGTGTTTCTCTCACATTGACATTTCTCTCTTTCTTTCCCTCTCTCTTTCTCTCCCTAAAATTCAATGGAAAGATATCCTCAGGTAGGGAGGATTAAAAATCAATCAATCAAGTGAATAAAAGCAGTCTTTGGCAATTCCTCTTAGGGAACTATTTAGGCACTTGACTTCTATTCTCTTTAGGATCTGCCTTTTTTGTTGAATCTGGCTAAATGTGCCAATCTTAATGTACCAGTTCTTAAAATGGGAATAATATCACCCATCTCAAAGAGTCATTATGAAGATTAGAAATTGTTAGATCTGACAAATAGAAATAGGAGCAGGATCTCAAGTTCTTTTTATCTTAGGTTGGATTTAGAATAAGTGACTCACTGAGGGAATGCTCTTCAGGAAAAGCCTATAGTGGAGAGATGGAGACAACACAGGAAAGGGCACATTGCTCATCACAGAAACAGTTGTAGGAAAAGTCAGTCTTGGCCTGACCAACTGGGACTCTGAGCATAAATGGCAAATTAGAATTTTTATGCTTTGAGGAAGACTGGCATCTGTGTTCCATATGAGTCAGCCAATGGTGCCCAGGGAGCTGGGGGCAAGAAGGGGTGGGCAGCTGGAGCTGTGTTGTGGTAGGATAACCTCAGGCAATTCTAGGTGAGGTGGCTTCAATCATCCAATGGCCATTCTCATGTACCTTTAACCTCTGTTCCTCAAAGGAAAACTAATAATCACAAGGATTGTGTCTCTGAAAACTCCATTCTGTTCTTAGCACTTCCTGCTTTGAGATCTATTTAGAAGGTATCTTTGTGCTCTCTGAGTATTGAGTGTGAATGAAAGAGAAGCAATGTGCTTCACAATTCTAGCACAATGCTTGATCACAGGAAGGACTTTCTAGATGCTAACTTTTCTATTTTAATCTTCTGTCTTTAAAACTGTCTCTCATTTCAGAGAATTGCTGGTAAACTATTCTCCTTCCAAGTAATGCCAGAAGTACAAAAATAAAAATAAATAATTAAATAAAATAAAAATAAGAGGAGACTGTAATCAAAGTACCTGGCACATGTTATATGGTCAGTAAGTGTTGGGTACATTTCTTCCTTCCTTTTCATTAGCATTGCCTCGGGATCACTCATGTTTTGAACTTTCTTACAATTTCAGATTAACAAATTCTAATCATTATGATTCTTAGAGTGTAAAAGAACTTATTTTAGTCAGTCAATTATCATGGGCAGTGTTATTAACAATAATCATCATAAATACCAAGATTCAAATGGTTTTTGGAGTTATAATCATGTGGGGGAATATATTAGCAGAAAATAGCCAATTTTATTTATTTATTAATCTTTAATCTATTTTATCTGATTTTTTAAAATCTCATGGACATTACCTTCCAATTTGGTACTTAAATATCTCTGTTTCTTTCCTTTTTTAATACTCCTAAGAGTAAGGACTATCTATGGTATCCCTTGATCATCTCCACACTTCTTGTCCCAGTCCTTAGTTCACTGTCAAGTGGTCAAATAATACAAGTTATCATGATCAAGTATAAGAATTTAACAATAGCTACTAATACTCATATTTTTGCCTACTAACTCATATTTTTGCCTACATATTTTTGCCACATATTTATGCTAAATATTGTTCAAATTAAAATATGTCTAAGGCCCTACCAATTTGGTTCAGTGGATAGAGCATCGGCCTGCAGACTGGACAGTCCCAGGTTTGATTCCATTCAAGGGCATGTCCCTTGGTTTGGGCACATTCCCATTAGGAGGTGTGCAGGAGGCAGCTGATTGATGTTTCTCTCTCATCGATGTTTCTAACTCTCTATCCCTCTCTTTTCCTCTCTGTAAAAAAATCAATAAAATATATTTTAAAAAATATGTCTAAGGACTCCAGGATCTAAATAGGAGTCTCATTTTTTAAACTTGGAGTCTTTGTTATTTGCTCTTTCCCAGAGCTAGAACACATATCTCTGTTCCCTGAATGCTGGTAACATTTTTATGCCTTCCCTTCCAATTGGATGGGTTAGGACCAACAATAAATTCATAAATATACAAGCCTGGAAATCTGAGACTAAACTCTAAATGGGTTTAATATTTCTGGGCCATTCTTCCAACCTTGAGGGAAGCCTTCATATGACTGATAAGAATGGCAAATGGACAACTATATCAAACTTGACCAAGTGGAAAAAACTTAATTGAACACAGAGTATAATTTTCTAAGTTTACATTATGGTGTGTTATGGTCCACTGGTGGCCATTAATGAAAGTATTTACCTATTAACATTGATAACTAAATCTGGTCTTCTCTCTAGAAAGCTACCAAATTAGGCCTTACCATTTGAATTTCATAAGTCTTAGTGACCCCTTGAAGGACTGCCTCTACGTCAAACTTGATGTCTTATAACTCTATGATCTGGAAAAATAAAGTGTAGAGGCTGGGAAGAGCACTTCATTAGGAGATAACCCATCACTCTACCTTAGCACTTTCAAGACTTTTCCACCGATGAGCTGCAGAATTATAAATGTAGTGGAACACTGAAAACAAGTGCTTCATAAGACTTTTGAAAATTCCTTGTGGCACTACATTCATAAGGCAGTGCCCTTGTCTTCAACTATTTCAACATCTCAAATTTTCTGAGACTTTCAGTGCATGCTTGTTATGCCTTTAACCCAATAAGATGTGTATTTTTCCCCTTCTGAGTTATTTCCTTACAGAGGTCATTACAGAGCAGGGATGTCGAAGGTAAAAGTAATTATATTGTCACAAAAATATCAATTTTTTTCTTCCAATGCTGGGAGGCAGAGACAGGAACAAACCATGGCATCAGTCTAAGAGACATGATATTTATAAATACAGGTTTTCAAAGCTCATAATAGAATATGAAGAGGAGGTGAATCCATTTGGAGTGTATTATACAATGAAGCAAGAATAAATAATTTGTGTCTGTCAAAACAATCCTCAGAGTCAATGTGATCATAGTAATTTGTTTTTCCCAAGGTCTCAAGCCTATGTTTAAACATACACACAAACACACACACACACTAACTTGGGAGGAACTCAAATGACCAATATTAAAAGAATAACACAGAAAATAATGTTAATACTATTTTTAATAAGTTCCAATTTCTCTTGCCAACCTATATGTCAGCATTGCTTGCATGAGATCTGCTTGCATCAGAATCACCCAGAAGGTTTCTAAAAACAAGCAGATAACTATCCATTTAATAATAAGGGAATATTTATCTAAAATCATCTCCCTCAGTGATCTAGAATCACACTGAAGTAAAACAGTGATTTTGCTCTCCGCAACAAGGACTGGAAAGACAGGAGCTTAGGGGATGGTATTTCAATTTAAGAACTTTTAGTGACTTTCTTGCTGCTTCTTTTGACTCTTTTCACTCTTTTTTGTATACCAGCTGACAAATCTGATGCACAGCTGATTCCAGAAAAGACCCCTGAACACACTCTTTTTTTAAAAAAAATATATGTTTTTTTACTGATTTCAGAGAGGAAAGGCAAAGGCGTGTTCAAAACATTAATGATGAGAGAGAATCATTGATTGGCTGCTTCCTGCACACCCACTATTGGGAATTGAACCTGCAACCTGGGCATGTGCTCTGACTTGGGATAGAAACATGACCTCCTGGTTCACAGATCAACACTCAACCACTGAGCCACACTTGCTGGGCCAGATGCACTTTCAATAAGCTAAATTCTCAATTGCAGCTTTCCCCCGATTTGTGCCTACCAGGCAAGGGGGCTTAAACCTCAGAAGAGTCTCTTATTGCATAGAGTGAAAAACCAAAGGACCAAAACTGGAGGTTATGTCTGGAAGGTGCCAAAGTTCTAGAACTCCCTGGTGAGGCCATTGGTAACTTTATAGGAATCAGAGAATGTGAGAAACAAGTACAAATACTGATTACAGATTTGGGACTGGCAACTTCTCTCCCCACCCCTTTCTATTGCTGGTAATTGCTCTTCATCACACACATGAACCTGAGCCCAAGAAGTTTCTCAGCTTTGCTTACAAAGTCTTTGCAGCTGGCCAAGCACATACTCCCTTCATTTGATGCTCACTATTCAACTCGCGCAGCTTTATCATTTTACATGTTCATTCTGTTTCAAGTTGTACTTAAGATTATACTGCACACACTGATTCAGGTTTTGAAAATTATTTTGATCTCAGGAGTCACAGGTCTATTCTATAAAAACATTCCCAACCCTGTGCCATGTTAACTGTGTGATTTTAACCTAGAGCTCTATTTTGTAATGTGGAATGTCTTCTCCTAAAATAGAGAAGATGTGCTTTGTTCCTTACAGGATCAGTGTGATGGTGAACAATCTAAAGGCTAAAGGCACTCAGAGATAAACACTGCATATTATAACTGTGATGACCACACATTAATAGACTCTATTTTAGATTGTGGTTTCAGAGTGTTAGAATATTTGAACCTCATTAGCTTAGCTGACTAATCTAGCCCTTTGCTAAAAATGGTTTTTATATTTTTCTCTATACATATATAGAGAAGAGGTGAAAAGATAAAGTATTCTTTAGCTCATGTATTCCCTTATCACTTTTTAAAAGATCATTCTGGTTACTATGGAGACAAGAGTAGGTGAGAAAAGGCTAGCAATGGGGAGAATAGTTAGGCAGCTATTGCCATAATCCAGATAGGAGGTAAAAATCCACATTGCAAAGCAAATTTATTTTTACAAGTTATGGAGACAAACAAGTCTCACATAGATACCTAAGGAGTTTGCTTTGCCATAATGAAGGAGATAGGGATGTTGCAACACATAAGCTCTAGAACAAGAATTTGTTGGTTCAAATTCCAGCTTTGGCCATTGTAGGACCTTGGACAAATTACTTGATTCTTGTATCTCTGTTTTATCATCTTTAAAGTGAGGCTAAAAGTAATACCTACCTCATAAGATTGCTAGAATAAATGAGTTTTACATGTGAAGTGTTTAGAGTACTTCCCACCAGGTATTAAGTGCCAATTGTTTTTTGATTGGCACATCAAGGTTCTAAATGGAGCAATGTGGTTAGTGGCCACTAGAGGGCACAAGAGAAATAAGAACAGAGTGAATGCCAGATTCATATTAGTTATCAAAGATGTACTCTTCTATGAAGGAGGTAGGAAACAAAACAAAACAAAACAAAACAAGAAAACAGGGAGAAAGGTTCTAGGAATCATGAAAAATGAAGGCACTGATAGCTTGAAATTTTATTCTTTGAGTCTTAGCCTGATCTAATTAAATAAAAGCACATTTGACATTGTCCTGCACTACAGATTGAGAGGCATAGCAGATCTTCTTAAAGTATAGTGACAAAGCCAAGCAGCTTAGCCAAAATAAGGAGACAAATAAACAACTCCCAATTAAAATAATAGTTCAAGACACCAATGTAAATAAAATCAATGACTGGAACAAGTCTAGCAATAAGAAAAATTGGGTTTCCTTCAGGAATGTACTTCCAAGATGGCTCACTCAAGATGATCAGCAGCTTTTGTTTTTTTCATGTGGCCTGGGCTTCCTCACAGCATGGTGGCTGAGATACCAAGGTGAGCATCTCACAGAGAAAAACAGGCAGAAGTGGCATCACTTCTTATGATCTAACATGTGTCACTTCTACCATATTCCAATATTGGAGTTGTAATAAAAGCCCACCCAGTTTCAAGGGGACAGGACATAGATGCCACCACCTAATGGGGAAGTGGCAAGGTTAAGTAGAAAAGCATCTGAAATAGGATATATTGTTATATCCATTTTTGCAGAAAACAATCAACCATAAAGTAAATTCCTAGAAATTCGTACTGGATGCTTTCCATCTCTCATTTATACATGCAATGTCAACCTGTTTCTCTACCTGAATTACAGCAAAATCCCCCAAGAGTCTCCCTCATTTCCAGTTTAACTCTGTGTAATCTATTATTTATATACAGTGAAAACTCTTTAAAAACGTAAATCTGATCATGTCACACTATTCATGTTAAAACCACTCAATGGTTTTCTATTATCCTTAGAATAAAAACCCAACCTCTAACAGTGGCCTACAAGACCCTCACTATTTTGACCTATTTATTCTTTTCATTTTATCTTCAAGCCTTTTTTCTACCACCCTGGTCTTTCTCTGATTCCAACACCTGGGTGTGTTTTGTATCACCAAATCTCTTCAAACTTGCTGTGTCCCAATTAGTCAGATTTCTACTCAAATATGACCTTCCAAATTACCCAGTATAAACCAGAACTTTCTATCCCTTAACCCTGCTTTAGGTTCTCTCCCATGCATATCACTATCTGAGTTTGTTACTTATATATATTATGATTTATGTTCATCGGGAATACAAGCACTTTGTGAACAGGTATTTGGTTTTGTTGACTGCTTTCATTAATGGTGTTTAGCTCTATTTAATAAATAGTTAAATTGAATACTGAATAAAGAATAAAATAGGAAAAGAAAACAATTAAGTAGACTTTTTATGGACTTTCCTACTGGTGGTAGTCTAAACTAATACTTTCACTGTAATGAAAATAAGTCCATGCTCTCTTTTAGTTATGGATGGCCTTATTCTAGTCCCCTGTGGTTTTATAGACACTAGCTTGCACATGGTTTGTTGTTTTAATGTATACACTTAAGGAAATTTCATCTTGAGCCTGGGGGCTGCTCTATTGGGGTTGTCAGACTCCGCATGTCTGGTGAGTTGGTGGTGACAGGCCTTGAAGCATTCAATGCTAATGCAGTTTTTGGTTTTCAATATAGAGAGAAGGGAGGCTATGGTTGTGGGTGAGGGAGGTAGGGAGTGAGGAAAAGGGAATCTGAGGATAGTAATGGTCAAGTGAACCTGTTGTTACTCTTTGGGACTTCTCAGTGCAAACATGTGTTTCCAACATTTGGAGAATTCCCCACCTCCTTTGCAGCTAATACTCTGGGCTGTGACTCAGAGCCCAACAATAACATTCACCCAGCAAGGTTTTGAATCAGAAGCATGTGTTGCAGAAAAATAAATGCCATCTGGCGTGCAATCTGGTGAGAATGGCATCAGGTAAGTCCCAAAGAGTGGCTAAGGTCATGCACCAACCAAGAGCCAGCACCTTCAGAGGCTTCAGAGCAATTTCTACCAGAGCAGATCTTTCATGTGATTCTGGGCATTGGTCCTGGCTGGGAGCCACCCCGCTGGTTTCTGGCCTCCTGGGGAATCTTACAGTCTCTAATAAGTTCTTTTTCTCTTATTTATTAGAATAGTCACACTAGAATTAAATTAGTTGCAACTGAGGACTCTGATAGAGACTGGTGGGTGTTTATTCTCAGTCTAACCCATGGATCAGGCCTGATACCTTTGGAAAAGGGAGCTGGAAGCTAGAATGGCAGAAATATTTTAATAAATAATTTTGTGAGATTCTGGATTTGAATAGCTGTACTTTGTTCCCTAGGAGATAAAGTTCTACTTTATAGCATGATAATGAACCCTCACCCATTTTTCCCTGAAACACAGTAGAGTACCGGCTCCAAGGAGGCTCCTGAGAAAGTCTTCAAAATACTATTTGAAATTTAAATTTTTCTTTAATAAAATCCAACATAGAGACAACCCTTTTATGAACCAGATAAAATTGGACTGCTTTGGTTGAGGTGAGCCTTGGAGCTCCTACCATGTTCCTAAGGGCACTTATAGATCTCTATGCCCACTTTGAAGTCAATCTCCAGGACTCAATGGTGAAGCCTGGCAGGAGGCCCACAGAATCTTCAGGAGACCATGAAGAATCCTCTGTCTGGACACCTGACTGACGCACGTCAGAAAGGTTCCTGGTGTGCAGATTCATCTCTGAGCGAGTTCTCCCCAAAAGCTTGTGAGAGGAAAACTTCAGGAAGTAGGAACAGTTAACCAGAGAAATTTGAATATTACTGTCTTTTCTAACACAATTTAGTGAAACCTGGGGAAATTTTGGTTGTATACCTATTTACTGAATTATATCTTATGAGTGGTAAAGCATATATATTTAAGTTATTTAAGTGGTCCTAAACATCAGTAAATTTGTTCACTAATTTATTTTGTAATCAGCCTTATGGGAGAGCAACTTTAGTTGACCACAACTGCCTCTCTGCTTGCATCTTCGAGAGTTGTCCATGCCCTTCCACGTACTCCACTGTAGGGACACACTTCTCAGAGAGCCTTGGGCATCTTCTGGCACCATGTTCTCCTGATTCATTATTTACTGACTAGATTAGATGTCCTTACATCTCCTTAGCTGCCTTTTTAAACCAAACCCCTGTAGTATTGTCAAAAGGGCATAAGTGTGAGATAGATTTTGGGGTCATATCCTTACTCCAATGGGACTTTAGAAAGTTGTTCAGTGTCTCTGAGCATGCAAATGGATATTACAATACTAATCTTGTTATGAGACAAAGTATTTAAAGTAACAAGTCAGAAGCCTAGCACCTACAAGCTATACAAAAACATTACCCATTTCAGGAGGGCATTTATGTTCTCAAGATCACACTCACCATCCAAATTTGGACCATCTTACTGCCTGTAATCTCTAACCTGATAACCAAGACCAAGTGACAGCAAATCCCAGAGATTTAAAAGACATTTGATCAAGAAGATCTAATGCAAATTCAAAAAGAACAGAAGTCTCTAAGCAAGGAAGCTTGCCCAACTGAGGAAATGTACAAAATCTAGCCATTAAGAGAGGGTTGGGAGAATCAGAAGCTTGTCAAGTTGCTTATAGGAAGCAAACAGACACAAATAAAAAGATAAAGCACTATCAATGAAGCTGGAGTGACCATATGTCACCCTTTTCCCCAGAGATAATCCTGGTTTAGCCTTGTTGCACAGAATAATTGCTAATAGCACTTGATATCACTCTCAAAAGAGGTTCAGTTTGAATGGTGAATTATATGACCATTCCAGTCATAATGCAGGCAGGCAGAGAGACCACACAGATGGTCTAGTTAAGGACGAGGTTTGGAAGCTAGGCAGGAGATGGGTAAGGCCAGAGGCGGTAAGCTACTAGAGGTGAAAAGACCTTAAAAATGAAGCAATTTATGCCTCAGCCAGGAAGGCTCTTATGTGATTTCTTGAGGAGCAGAAACTAGAGAATATAACTAGATGCTGCATAAAGATGAAAATGAGCCACATTTGAAAGTAAAAGATGGGTAAGATGCCTAGGGGGATGAGTGTGGGTACAGAGCTAAAACTCTGAAGACCCTCCCACCCCCACAACCTTAACATAAAGTCCAAACTCCTTTGCATGGCAGGATCCAGCTCCTGCTTACTGCTACAATCTGTGCATACAATAAAATAATACAAAATAAAATAAAATTAAAAATAAATAAATAAATAAAATAGTTTCCCTACACTCCAATTAGGCATCAGCCATGAAGGAGCAACTCAGTGTTTCAAATGCAGCAGCAGCCTCACCACTCATCCTTGCCTTTCCAGAATTTGTAGTCTTTGCCTAGAAAGAGTTTTTTTACTGTTTCTTCTCCTAAATAACTTCTACTTCTCAAAATAGGAAGGTTCAGGTATCTGCTTCTCCAGAAGGCCCCAGCGGGTGAATTAGATGTCCCTTCTCTGACTTCTAAGCACCTTTGTGCTAATCCTCATTATTATGCTGATGCACTGCAGCTGTAGCTGTCAGTAACTTGATGTTCTCCCTTCACTGAGAAGAGAGCTCTGTATTTCATCCTTATATTCCTGCTGCTTAACATAGATATGGCACTTGGCACATAGTCTGTTCTCAATATATATTTATTGTTTGAATAAATGAATTCCAGCTCATGCTATGGATGCTGGAATTATTTTTAATATGCTCTTCCACCTTAATAACCAAGTACAGTGACTTATTTCACTTAGCCTAACACTCCATAGGTCCATCCATTCTGTTTCAAGCACCATGATGATTTGACTTATATGTAGAATCTAATGGACAAAATAAACTAACAAAGTGGAGACAGACTCAAAGATACAGAGAACAGATCGACAGCTGTCAGAGGGGAGAGGTTTGGGGGCTGGGTGAGAGGGTGGAAGGGATTATGCAAAGAAAAAAAAGTCCCATGGACATAGATAGCAGTATGGTGATTACCAGAGGGGAGAGGTATGGGTATGGCGGGCAGGTAGAAGGTAAAGGGGGAATAAACGGTGATGGAAAGAGATTTGACTTGAGGTGGTAAACACCCAATACAATAAACAGATGATGTGTTGTAGAATTGTATACCTGGAACCTGTATAATATTATTAATCAATGTCACCCAAATAAGTTAAATAAAAATATAACCAAATATAATGACTTAGTCAATGAAACCCATCACTTACCCTCTAAATTATATACAGTCTTTACCTGAGGATATTTTTTCATTGATTTTTTGAGAGAGAGTTAAGGTGGAGGGGAGAGACAGAGAGAGAGAGAAACATCACTGTGAGAGACACATCAATTGGTTGCCTCCCACAGGGGGCCAAAGATAGTGTCCTTGACCAGAATTGAACCTGGGAGGAATATGCTTTTGATTGAAATTGAACCTGGGACCTTTCAGTCCACAAGCCAATGCTCTATCCACTGAGTCAAACAGGCTAGGGCTAAATTAGGATCTTAATTCAGACCTGGAGTACTTTTATGGCCTTCTTATTGTATTTCCAATTTAAGTCTCTACTTCAAATCCATCCTACATACAAATATCAACTGTCTCTTCTCAAAATGTCACTTTGTTAGGTCATTCCCCTGCCCAAAATCTTGAGGAAATCACAAAACTTATTGTGTCCCACAACAGTGGGAAAATAAAATGGTAACATACACTCTGGAAAACAATTTTACCTGAGAAAGGAATTATCCACACTCTATGACCCTGCATTTCCATTCCTGGATGAATATCCTAAAAAAAATGTTTGCAAAAGGCACAGGAGAGAAACACATTTTTGTAATGAAAAAGAAAAAAGGACAAAACCTCTACCAATATGAAAGTGCACCAACAGAATAAAAAATAAAAACTGTTATAGTCATGAATGAACATGTCATGCAGTAGTGAAAATGGGCAACATTAATATGTCTTAATTAGGTAATAGATGGAAAAGCAAGTCCCAAAACCTACAAACAGTATGCCACCATTTCAATACATCTCAAAACAAGCACAACTGCATGGCTATCTGTGACTGTGCTGAAATCATCAAAGGAATGATAACAACAATGTGTAGAGAAATGGTTGTCTTTTGGGGAGAGACATAGGGAAGCACATGATACAAATAAGACATTAGTAATATGTTATTTTTTAGTTGGGAGGAAGGGTAACAGGTATATGTTTTATTACGTTGCTATATTATTTTGTAAATTTTGAAAATATTTAAAGGATAGCCAATAGAGCCAGAGTATTTAATTAAAATCAGTAGGAAACAGACAACCTTCTGAAAATTTCAGATTCTATGTCCCCTTAGGGAAGACTGCCTGGATCCAGTCTTTCACTTCCAAGTTGGAGATTTGTTCTTACTCACGCTCACTAAAACATGCATGAGCCGGAGGAAGACCTTAGAACACCAATGGACATGTTTCTAATAAGAACTATGACTCTCAAACACTGGACATGCTCATCGATCATGATTAGCACATCCTCTCTCTGTAGGCAGACTAAATGGAAGTCAAAGTATAATCAGAAGCTTCATTATTGACATTTCATACAAATTCTTGGTCAGAGGATCTGGCTTATTGGTTTTAGCAACATATCCTACAGCTGTGAAAGTAACCACGTGGAATCATACAAAAATATCTTAGAAATATACGTAAAACAAAAAGCTAGCTTCACACTCACAAATGTAACCATGAGAATCATGGGAATGATTCATGGGACTCAAACATTTGCTTCGTGAGCATGAATCACAATGAAAGAATTGAGCAAAATGAGAGAAAAACAAAGCAAAGACTGAGCTTCCCACTATCTTCAGCAGAGCCCATTATACCACAGCACACCTGGTGCCACTCTTGATTCTCATGCCCTGGACAGACACCGTTCACTGAGCATGGTGTTCTTACAGGACTTGCCTCATGATCCAGAAGCCATTATCATTTGGGTTGGCACACAAACTAAATGATATTGTTTTTAATTCTGGACTAACAGCTAAAATAAAATTTACTTATACTGTCATAAAAGGCCTTCTACTATCTGGTCACAAACTACCATAACTCCCTTGACTTCATTTGGATTGATGTCAGTGCCCCCTGAGATGTATACTGTTTCCACATGCTCATCTGTGCTCACTCAAGTGCCCCTTCCATACACACACACACACACACACACACACACACCAACCTGGAACGTTCTTCCTTCCTTCTCTGTTCTTCTTGCATTCAGCCTCCACCATAAAGTTTCCTGGGCCAACCTTGTTAAAACTGTTGTTTTCCCATTTCTGAAATGTATATGACATTTGCATTCATGATCAGACATGGCTAGTTTTATTTCCAAGTATTTCTATATTATAAAACAGGTGGTTATTAAGCTTCTTGAGAGTAGGAACATACTTCTTTGTATTCCCTACAAAACTTGCACAGCTTTTCACATTACAGTTACTCATTGAATAACTGTTGATTGATTTTTTCTCCCAGCACTTAATATCCAACCAGAAGCATGAAAAGAAATAATAATCTCATTAATCATAAGAAAGTCCCATGTATTTCTTCTCTCTAACAAGAGATGAAAGAAATAAGTAAAAAAAAGCAGAACATTTCAGAGTATATATGTTCTAATTGCATTTTTTGAGTTTTTCATTAGTAAATTGGTGGGACTGTTCAGGGGGATGGTGTGCAGTGTGATAGATATCACATTTATTAAAACATTTGAGAAAGTAAATGCAACAAGTCCCTGAAATTTTATAAGTAATTTCTTTATTATCTCTCCAATATAAAATATATTGTGAATGCAAATATCAGGTAAGGGGAAGTTATGCTTATTCTTTTGTATGTAAAATATTTATGATCTTTATAATGTTCACTATAGAAAAATAAAAAAATACAGAAAAGGTAAAGGAAAAACAAAGCAAAAAAGGATTTCTCAGAAATCTTACCACTCACAGATAAAACTAGTTTGGCATATTTTTCCATTCCTTTCTAAATGCATGTATATATTTGAAATATATACTCTTTTATATGTAAGGTTATATTTGTTTACAACTTTCTTTTCTACCCAGATATATATTATGGAGCTCTTAGTTCATCCATAAAGCACTCTTTCTACATTGTATTATCTTGTATGTGCCTTTGGTTTCAAGTTACAGAACCCAAATATAAGACTTTAACAAAAGTGTAAGTTAATCAGATTGTGAAATTCAAGGAGAAGATGAATGTTTGAGGAAAGGGCAAGAATGCAGTGGAACCCACCCTGTGCTCTCAGTCCTTTTCCCTCTTGTTGACTGAGTGATATGTCCTAGCCCTTGTCTTCTCCTCCTCCTTCATCCACAACTTTTTCTTCAATAATGGAGTATTTTTATTAGTCTCTAAAAATTTTTACTATCCTAAAAGAATTTTTAACCCCACTTCTCCTCCCACCTCTATTCCTAATTCTTTGCTTACCTTGAAAGCAAAACCTAGCAAAGAAGTTGCTTGTACTCAAAGCCCTCCAATTATTTTCTTCCCATTCCTTCTTGATTCTGCTCTATTTAGAGATAAGTATTGGGGAGACAGGATGTGGTACTCTTGTAAGACATTTTACTTGGGGTTCATTACATTACCCCAGGGGCAAGGTCTGAAATAAGTGAACTTTGTCACTTTTATTTACTAAAAAGTAATTGTAAGAAATGTATCTCATTGCTTCTTGGTCTTTGGGCTAAGATCAAGTAAAGAAATGAATCTCTTACCCAGAAGACCTCATGTGAATATTCAGGTTTAAATTAATAAAGGTGAGTATTAAAAACCCAAGAGTTACTTCAAAATTATAAAAAGATAGTCTATATTTGGTAATGTATAATTTTTATTTCATACATTTAACTGTTGATTCATTGGTACTTTATTTGGTATGGATAAAGTGAGATAGGTTTTTCCTCACAAATGGCTCTTCAATTTCCATTAACCCATTTTCAGAAATAAGCAAATTTTTCTCTGTGATTTGAAATCTCTGTGGAGTGGGAAGCATAGGCAGCAACATTTTACTCCTACTTTCTAATTAGGAACTCCAATGACCAAAAGGATTAAAGGATTTAAAGTTATCAAGAAATATTGGTAAGCCAGAATTAGAGTTCGTTTGTTTTTTAAATAAGTATTTTCATAATTTCTTTCCAGCAACCAATGGCTTATTGTACCTAAAAATAATCCACAGAAATAAAAATGTTTAGATGATAAAATAGAGTGATATATAGCCTTGATTGGAAGTTTTAGAGCAAAACACAATATCAGTAGGAATTTCTCTTTACTACTTATTCTCAGAACCAATTCCAAAGTGTCTCTGTACATTTTTCTATCAGTTGTCTCTCCAATGATAAAAGCTTGGGAAATTTGTAAATATATAAATAAATCATGATGCCTACTTAAAAATAAGATTAAAGAGGAAAACTGCTGCAGAAAACAAAAACTTTGACTTCTATATATAAAAAGTAAGCTATATCCTATCTAATAAAGAAGGATTATGCAAATTTACCATCACACCATAACAAGCTGTCTGCACCCACAGCTGAGGCCGAGTTCCCTTACCAAGCCTAATGAGCAATCAACAGGGACCTAAGACTGTGTGGTGCTAGACCAGGACAGGGGACCTGAGGCTGTGCCCCCACCCCGTGGGACTTGATAGGGGATCTCAGGCCACACTCTCCATCCCAGCACCGGGCAAGGAAACCTCTGGCAGTACCCCTCACCTGGCAGGACTTGATGCGGGACCTCAGGCGGTTCTCTGACCAGCTGGGCTTGATAGGGGTGTGGCCAGCTGGGTCTGGGTCTCACTCGATTTCAAGATGCACATAGGTGGGCAGGGACTTCACTCTGGTTCCCATGGCACGCCCCAGACAGGAGGAAGATTTTCATATACATTTTACTAACTTTCTTTCATCTCTGACATTTCTATTATAGAGAAAGGGCAAATAGCAATATTAAAATATTTCCTCTAATTAATTCCCTTTTAATGTGTAAAAATTTTATGCACCTGTCACTAATGATAAAATAGTTTATTTCTCCACAGCATATAACTTGTTTACCTTTTCCCTCTTGTGTTTATTTAAATTTCTTTCAGATTTCTGCTAATGTAAAAACTGTTACAGTATGCATTAAGCTATTAGCTCATTGAAGTCACTTTTCCAATAATTAATTTAGAATGAATTTTCAGAACTGATATCAGTGGGTCAAATATTTTGCACTTTTTCCTGGCTATTAAGACCAATTATTTTTCAAAGACTGATACCATTTGTAGAGCAACCAACAATGTATGAATATATCCATTTCCTGGTAAATTATGGATGTTGGATTTTAATTATTCTTTTGAAATTTTAAAATAATTCTTTATGGTTTAAATTACTATTTTTATTACTGGAAAATTGAGCTAATTTCCCAAATATTTATTTTCCAAACTTTATTTTAAGTGAATTATCCAAGTGTTTTTCCCCATGTATCTAATGGAATATTGTTAGGTTTCATGGTCAATTTCATGAGCTTTTCACATACTATAAAGCAGAATTTCTCACCATTGGCACTACTGATATTTGGGGGTGGACAATTCTTTGTTGTGGATCTGTTCTGTGATTGTAGCTCTCTATCAACTAGAAGCCATTTACAACAACCAAAAATGTCTTAGAAACTGCCAAATGTCCCCTAGAGGTAAAATTCTCCCAGGTTAGGAAGCACTGCCATCCACACTAATAAAAGAGAAATATGCAAATTGACAATACCTCCATGACACTTACCAGCCAATGAAAGGTGAGTATGCAAATTAACCCAACAAAAAATGTTGGGTTAATGTGCATATGCTGGCACAGAGGGAAGACTGAAGACTGAAGATGACTGAAGACTGAAGATAACTGAAGACTGAAGGCTGAAGAAGTTTGGCTTCTCTGCTGTGGCCAGAGCAGAGAAGCCAAACCTCGCTGCCGCCAGAGTAGAGAAGTCTAGCCTCGAGGCTTGGCTTCTCCTCTGAGGCTGGACCAAAGGCCTGGGTACCAGGTGCCAGAGGAAAATGGGTGCTGGCAGCTAGGGGAAGGAAGGTCTATTGCAAGAATCTTCATGCAATGGGCCTCTAGTATGTGTCATAACAATAATAGTTATCAATTACTAAATAGTCACTACATGTCTGGAACTGTTCTAAGTGCTCTATCTATATTCATGCACCTCATACCTACAATGCTACAGTTAGCCTCCCTTTACAGAAAGAGAAACTGAAGCTCAGATGAGATAAGTAACTTGAATGTGTTTGTTCACATATGTGACAAAAGCACAATTTGCCCTCATTGATGTGACTTCAAAGCCCATACTTTAACCACCACTCCTGAATGTTTTCCTTTCCATCATAGACTGCCATTTTTTTCATCATATCAAATCCTTTTTTGTTAATTTTATAAACAATATTATATAATCAAAACTGTTCACTTTCCCCTTCATGATTTCTTCTATTGCTTTAATTATCTCAAAAGCATCCATCTCTGAGAATATTCTTTCTACTTAAAAAAAAATTATTTTACTCTTATATGCCTTATTGGGGCACATAGCTCTAACTTAAATTTTCTGCCCACTTACTATTTACTATTATATTATTTAACAAAGCTTTTTTCATTGATTTGATTATACAATTGGTTAGAATCTGCACTATATTTCATTCAACACATCTTTATAAGATTAAGGCTTATTATCCAAATATACTGGACAATTTTTAAAAATAAAGATAATAAATAATGGCATTCATTCAGGAACTGAAAATGATATTATTCTACCTGGAAATTTCATCTCCACTGTGTGTCAATACATATAAATGCCTGACTTACAAATCTGAGTTTTGAATACTCATTTGCAATTTAATATTTTGTTCTAAAAATAAAGTATTATATCAATGTTAAGTGGGTTCCTGAATAGCCCACAAGAAAACCTCTCCCTTTTCACAGAACCACTACTCTGTGAAAAAGGTGCTCAGTGAAATGCATATCATTTGGGTAATGCATTTCATTAACAAAAATGAAAGTCGCATCTTGGAATGGGGCAGGGGCATGGGGATAGGGGACCCTTGTGGTTCAGCAACATTGCCCCAAAGAATTCCATGAACACTGTCTTAGTCAGACCCAGTTTGGAGACCTCCATACTCCAGAATTAAATCAAAGAGCAGAGGTCCAATGGAACTCCTGTTACACTCTCGGGATCATTAGTCCAGGACACATGACTGGAAAAGTTCAATAAAGCTTCAAAAGTTTTTTAATTGCCCCAAATTATATTTGTTACCTTCCAATTTTTTTATTGTGATTAGAGAAACCCTTAAAATGAAGAGAGAATTTCATTGGAGCACTTATGTACCACTTTCACAGCATGATTAAAAGAGGCTGAGGGCCAGGTGAAGCTCTGGAGACCCAGTGAATGGTGGTCCCCACCAAAGATGGAAAAGTTGATGTGGCTCTTGGGCCTGTGGCAAACAAGTATAATGATACTACTCACCTCACAAAGTTTCAGTGATGTTTAAACCAGTTAATGTTTAATTAACTGACTTTGTCACATAATCTGGGTTCCATTACATTAGTTGGAGTTCCTTAGGAGTAATCATGAGCACTTGAGAGCAAAAAATATTTTCCTGATTCCCTCCAAGATAACTGAAATTAATTTTTACTCACCCTTGAAGTTGACCCAGCAGAACTGTGGCTGCTTAAGTTAGAGAAGAGGGAAAGCCAAATGAGCCCAAATGTATTGATGTGTGAAGTTTTGTAGTTGGCACTGATTTTGTTAGCTCATTTATTTTCTACTAGAGGCCTGGTGCACAAATTCAAGCAAGGGTGGGGTCCCTCAGGGTGGCCTTCAGGGATCGGGCCAAAACCCACAGTCAATGCCACCTGTCACTTCTGCCTGCTGCTCCTGTTCATCCTAGCCCCAGTGCACCTGCCCTGGGCTCATGCTCAGTCAGCCCCAATTGGGAGAGGCTCACACCACAGTAGTGGCACTGGCCAGCCATGAGACCTGCATCTGGCACCCATCCTGAGGGGGTTTGAGGGGAAGACAGAACACAATCGGCTCTCTGGGCAAATTGTGGAATGCCCTTGCTGGCCTGGAATCCGGATCCCTCCTGCTGACATTCACACTGGTTGTCAGGAGCCACCTGGTGGCCACTTTTATATTGTTTCTTCCTTGCAAAGAGTCTAGGGAGGGGAAGCGGCTGTGGGGCCCGAGATTGGACCTGCAGGATTACTGAAGAAGTAAGTGGCTGACACACAGCTGGTGGGCTGCTGGAATGGATTGATCAGCTGAGTGGTGTTCCCCATGTGGGAGTGCACTGATCACCAGGGGGAAGCTTCTGCATTAAGTATCTGCCTCTTGGTGGTCAGTGCCTGTCATAACTACTGGTTGACTATTGGTTCAGTCATTTGGTTGCTTAGGCTTTTACATATAGAGGTCTGGTGTATGAAATTTGTGCACTCGGGGGGAGGAGGGGTCTTGCACCCTCTCACAGTATGGGAGCCCTCAGGGGATGTCCGACTGCCAGCCTGGGGAGAGGGTCTAAGTCAGCAGTCAGACATCCTTAGCACTGCTGCAGAGGTGGGAGAGGTTCCCACCACTACCACTGTGCTCACCAGCCATAAGCCTGGCTTCTGGCTGAGTGGTAGCACACTGACCACCAGGGGACAGCTCCTGAGTTGAGCATCTGCCCTCTTGTGGTCAGTGTGCATCATAACAACTAGTCATTCCACCATCAGGCCGAAACTGGTTCTCCAACATCTGGATTGTGAGAGGGCACAGGCCAGCCGGAGGGACCCCACCAGTGTATGATGGGGAGGGACACAGGAGGTTGGCCAGCTGGGGAGGGATTATGGGAGGGCTCCAAGACGTGTCTGACCTATCTTGCTCAGTCCCAATTTGCCACACCCTAGAAACAAGCTAACCTACCCATCGAAGCATCTGCCCCCTGGTGGCCAGTGCCCATCATAATGACTGGTTGACTAGTTGACTGTCTACCCCTGGTGGTCAGTGCAGATCAGTGAGTGGTTGAGCAGCCTTAGCATATCGTTAGCATATTACACTTTGATTGGTTGAATGGACAACTAGACTTCCAGACACTTAGCGTATTAGGCTTTTATTATATAGGATGACCTCACTTCGCTCAAATGCCTCATCTTACCTCTTCTCTGAAGCTTAGCATAATCAGTCATACCTAGTCCTTGATAGGAACTCATCCTCACGGGAAGACCATATGGATTAGTGCATAAGTGCAGCTGCATGGCCATCAGTAAGTTACTAAACCTCTCTGCCTCAATTTCTTCACCTGAAAAATGAGTCTAACAAAGTTACCCAATCATGGGGTTCTTGTTGGGACTAAGTGAAACAATTTACATGGCTGCTGTATTCCCTATAGCCAGGAAAGGCTAGCTATTCTTTTCATCCTCATTATTCTACAATTCCAGAAGTTGGAAATCATTATTTCCACTTACAGAAGAGGGAATAGGCTCAGAAAAGTTAAATAAACTAATAAAGTCACCTAAGCATTAGGAAGATAAAACTAGTGTTTGTTTTTCTTTTCTTTACTCAAAGCTTCCTTAAGAGAAGACTTGCAGAAGATGTGAGAGGTCTGTGCAGATGCTCTAAGTATAGGCTGGCAAATGGTTAGGACCGGACTGTCATTTTTGCCTTCAAAAAGAAATCTGTGTCCTTTGAGTAGAAGCTGCAGAGAAACTCTTTTGGGCTGATTATAAGGAAAAACATTTAACTAAAAGGAAAGATGTTACGGCAGATTGATCTCTTTAAAAGGCAATACACCCTACTATGTAATTCCTTAACCACTTCACCTCTCTTGGTATGGTTTAGATGGAAGCTTGTTGAAGATAATGCAGAAGAAATTCATGTAACTGCCTCGAGGAGCTCTGTTCCTCTGCCCTTAGCAATATCTTGGGAACACACTTTTTACTGACCAATACACCTTTTGCCCTCTGTTTGAAGAGTAGGTGGACTTCTTGGCCAGCATCTAGGACCAAGGATGAGTGAGGCTTCCATGGCATCTGCAGGAAGAGATGTCTTTCTCTTTTGTTCACTTTAGATCATTTTTCTATATCACCAATTGAATGACTGAGGTATTGTATCCAAACGTCCAAGGGTCCTCTAAGTCATGTGTAGAAATCTTTACATCTCTTGTCTCATCAGCACAATATCAGAACCTTTCTTGTTAGCAACTACAGCTCTGACCCTTATTGTAATGAACCCTAGAAGAAAGAATCCCAGATCTCAGGACCAGTCTATTCCTACACTTTGTTCTCTCACCAGCTCCTGAAAAAGATGTCATGAGGACTCCTGTGGGTACAGAGAATGCTGCCAGGTCAGAGCTGTCCTCAGGAAATGACCATCCCAAGCCCCCAGACAACCAAAGGGTCCACTTGAGCCAATTAAGGCCAGACAGTGTGAAATCATATATATCATATATGAGCATTTACTTCAATAATGCCAGCAGTATGGGAGAGCAGCAAGTCATCCACAAAAATCTGCTCTGCTTCTCCCCATAAGCCAGTTGCTTATATTGGGTACAAGGACAAAGATTGCATGGGAAAGTAGGACAGGTATGGGAAAGTAGGCATGGAATAATCATTACAGTTTACAAATCATGCAGGCTAGGCACCTCCAGGTGCCCCAGGACCAGATTACAGGTAATAGGGCCGGGATTGTAAAGAACCTCCAGGACTAGATTGTTTCAGCCATAAGATTATAAATCTTCCCATAATGATAGGCAGGCAGTTCTTGGGACAGGATGATGGACTGCATTCTGATGTTAGCTCCCATGTCCAAGGATATACAACTCTCAAGACGGGTGAAAATGTGCTTTCTCTAATCAGAATAGAACAATCATGGTTAACAGAGCATGATTAATATTTCTTATATTTGTAGATGGTCCACAATATTCTATTTCTACCCCGAACACTATGATTTGGGGTTGGGAGGGGGGTGAGGGCAGGAAAAGAATGGCCCACTGCACACTCTGTGTTAATCTTTGTCATAGGTACTCCAAAGTGACACTGTTTGAGCTCAGACACCCACTAAGCCTTATACTGATGTGGCCTCTTAGTGTTCACAAAGTGTTTCCTAATATTCCCTCTCTTATTCTTCTTCACTCACACAGTATTATTACAGATAAAGTATCCATCAATATGATTAAGTTAGATACATATAAGAGAAAACTCAACCAACAATAGCTTAATCAAAATAGGATTGTGTTTTCATCTCATGTAAACAGGAGGCCTAAGAGTGCAAGTCTGATCTGGTGGCTCTGTCAACGTCAGAGACTCATTTTTTCTTTCTGCTTCATCATTGTCAGTGGGTGGTTTCTGTTCTCAGGGTGACCTTATGATAACCTATAGTTGCAGCATTACAGCTATCACAGTCTTGCTCTGGGTAGAAGGAGGAAGCAAAGAGAAAAGAGAAAGGATATTCTCTGCCAGGTGAATTACTTTCATTTAGAGATTTCCCATTTGCCTTGTACAGGAAGACTAGAAAATGTACTTCGAATTTTTTAAAAATCTGAACACAAATTTACCACTGTCAACACAGCGATCCATTAATAAGGAAATAAGGGAGAATAATTATTGGATAGAAAAATAGTAGTCTCTAGTCAAGGAAATCAAGGCTAATCAGAGTTCAACAACTTGGCTGGAATAACAAAACAAATCAGTTTCTTATATCTTAAGGAATCTTTATGACTACTATTGCTGCACAAAGATCAGAGACATATTGATTGACAGTATATTCTATGTAAATAAAGGCCTTGTACATCTTACATTAGTAAAGCACAGGACATCATACATGGCATGTGGTGAACCTGTCTCCTCCTCTGCACTTAGTGGAATTTTGTAATAGTGCCTTCCCTGCACTAATCATTTGGAACCTAATATCTTTTACTGCATATTTTGCTAGAGAAGTTAGGTCATTGTACATTTGTTGAAGACCCTTTTTCTGTCCAAGGAGCAATAATCCCTCTTCAAGCTTTTGCACACTTGCTCAGGGCCTTTCCTGATTAGGAATAGAAGTGGGAAGAAGTGACCACCTTTTCATGTCATATAACCAGATGGCTAAGTGAAGAAGTTGGCCGGCAGGCCTGTTTTCTTCTGTTTGTATGAAAGAAAGTACACATTAAACATTGTTTTTTGAGATCTACTCTTGTTTACTAGAACCTCTTCATTTTAGGCATTAGAGAACTTTTGCTAATGTTAATAAAGTGATATTTTAATTTTCATCTGAGTATGATCCTTGTGTGTATGTTTCCTTATGTAGAACCCTAAAGGATTGTATAAAACTGCTAAAAATACCAATTTATTACAAATAAAGGGAAGTAAGTTTGGAGTCCTCTTTTTAAAATTGAGTATTGTAGATAATGATGATATATCATAATACAATATTTTTAAAGTAAGTAAATATATTTTTTAAATAGTTGCTCTTCTCTTTTCCTAAAAATTGAAATTAATATTGGGTTAGGTGGGTTCAATTTTGGAGGATTCATTGTATTAGGTCATAAATGCAATAAATTGGGATCTTCCTCCCCTGGTAGAATAGGACCTGGGTATACTTTCCTAAATAGAATTCTGTTTTAGAAGATGTGATCACTGCAGCCAAAGTCAGGAAATGAAGAGGCGAACTGTCTTCCTCATCTTCCTTGATCATCCAGGGGTCTTTCAGGAAATTGAAAGTAATTGAATGAGAAAAGACTCTCCAAGAGAGGCCAGGGTTGCCACCAGCCCACCCGTACAGACAAGTTCAAAGCCAAGCTACTCACAGAGAAAGAAATGCTCAACCACAGGGCGGATGTGCTATTTTTCACACCCAAGTCATTTACTTGAAAAGCAAAGGCAGTAAATTTTCGAAGTCTTCACATGTTAGGGTCACTCCAGCAGGAAGGAGAAGAAGATAAAGAAACACCCAGCTTCCCCTTTTACTGTCGTCCTTGCTCACTTGCTTCTCCCAGGCAGAGTCCTAAGCCTCATTTCCTTACTTTTCAAGAGGAACTATATGTCACTATATGTCTATTATGAAAATAGGAAGGATTCCCTGGAAGTGAGCACAAGTTCCATGAAGACAAATGACAGGAGTATGAATTAGCTAACCATGGCACTAGGGCTTTAATTCTAAGAATCTAAAAAATGTGTAATAAGAGATTATTAAAAGCTTTAGACTATGCCTTAGAGAATAGCATAATCAATTAAGACCCCTCCCAAAAATGAGCCGATTAAGTGAAAAAAATAAGACCCAGAAATATCTCAATGTCCTTTGGCACATTGGTATCATCAAGTGTTCACTGTGTCTTCTTACTTACTGCCTAAGAATTCATGTTAAAACATCCTCAAGGTCATCCTAAACCTGCATCCTGTTTAGAAAAGGCAGATGTCTGTTAAATTATTTCCCCCCTTCAAATAAGGCTTAAACCCTACTCAAAATATTTCTGTTGAAATCATATTCAAATGAGAAGGCACTGGAAAAAAAAAAAACACTTCTGGTCAGGATGTTTGAGGCATAACCTATCACTGGACAGTTTTAGCACCATTAATTTCTTGCTGCAACCACACTGTTGGGTATGGAAATTCTATACAATCAGTTAAATTATTTGCATACTGGAGCAGTTTGCAAATGCTGCACCTGAGGCCCCACTTGCATTTCCCACACTCTTCTCTGAAATTACATCTCACTTATGGTCAATATCATACTCTTTACTGCTCTGTCATGTAATGCTCCCACGCAGAATTTAAGCTCCAGATGCAACAGAGATGTGTTATATTTCCTATCATGAATCTCCCACAATGTCTTTTACCAAAGTGACTGTACTTGGAGGATTCATTGTATTTGGTCATAAATGCAATAAATTGGGATCTTCCTCCCAATTCTTACTTACATTCATTCATCTATTCATTCAACTAATGTGTATTGGGAGTCCATTATGTGCAAGAATCTATTCTATATTTATGCTAAAGCTGTGAACAGTTCTCTTCTCCTAAATGGCTTACATTTGAATGAGGTGAGGTGGAAAAACAAAACAAACAAACAGAAAAAATAACAAGAAAAATACCAGAGGTGACAAATAATGCTAGAGAGAATTGCAATAGGGTAATAAGATAGAGAGGAACTGAGTGGCTACATTGAATTGAGTGGTAAAAGATCTTTCTAAGAAGGTGATATCTAGAAAGATACCTGAGTGGCCAAGGGCCTAATAAGCAAAGGAACCAGCAGAAGCACAGTGTGGCCAGAGCACAGTGAGAGAGAAGGAGCACTATATAAAATAAGGTGGGAGAATAGCATAGAAGCATTCTTAGGATTTTTGGAATCCACAGTTTGACACATGAATTTTATTCTAAATGAGGCATGGTTTCACCTAAGAAAATTACATGATCTGTTTTACATTTTTAAATATTGCTGTAGCTATTGTGTGCATTATAATGCAGAAAATGAACCAGGAAGAGTAATCAAATTATTGCAATTGCCCAAAAGAAAGATTGTTACTTGGATGAGGGCAGAATTAACAGAAATGGAGAAATATAAATTGAGGAGATATATTGGTGGTACAAACAAGAGGTTTTCTGATGAATCAAATGTGGGAGAATAATGAAAAGAAGGAAATCAAAGATTACTCAGATTTTTGACTTAAGCAACTGAATAAATTATGATGACTTTCACTGAGATGGATGAGGAATAGGTGTGAAGGAGATGAGGAGAAGGGGGATCAAGAGCTCTTTTTAGATTGAGATGGTAATGGAAGACATCCAGGTTGAAAGGCTAATTAAGCAGTTGAAATTTTTGAAAAGGTTCAGGGTAAAATTATAGATCTAGGTCTCATCACTCCATACATGGTATTTAAACCATGGGACTGGATGAGATCACACCAATAGTTGGGTAGAGAAGCTAAGAGCATCCTGCTTAGAGGCTGAGGTCCCTTCCTATTTATATTCATTGTTAGCAGAGGAACAGGGAAAACAAATAAGAGGATAGAGCAATTGGTTTTCACAACAATATCAAAAGGCAGAGAAAGAGTTTCAGGTTCCCTTCCCCCTTTTAGGATAAAAGGACACTTATTCATAAGTGATGATTTGCTGTCTTCAACCAAAACAGTCAACAAAAGAAACTGATTAGAGTCACTGACTGAGTATTGAAAGAATGAACATGATATATTCATTGGATTTCTATGTTAGTAAATATATGTATATGCTTCTTATATTTCACAAATTGAACTGTGAATAATGATCACATTATTAATAGAAACTTGAAAAGACATCTGCCCAAGAAAAACTGTCCTGTGATTGTCTTGACTTATGAAATACAAAAAAACAAACAAACAAACAAAAACAAACAAACAAACAAAAAACACCTCACTGGAATCTTAATGTGGTTCCTTGAATAAATTTTATTTGAAATAAATATAAGAAAGTCAAGGAAGACTTGATGGGATGGGATAATGGAATTCTCTTCTATGTGAGAAAGTAAAATGTTTCTTCTTAAAAGCTTATTTTCTAATCACATAAGTAATATAACATATTAGATTATTGAAAAAAGCAAATGTAAAAACCAAAGCCACCTTGACAACACCTATCAATCTCGGGCCTGTCCCTAGAAGTAACCATATTACCAATTTTATGTGAATTCCTTGAGTCTTTAGCCTGTACGGGTATGTTTGTGCACAGTGTGCATGTGTATAAATGTGAATACATGTGTATGTGCATATATATGTATACTCACATATGTGTGCATATGCCAAGATTCACTTTTCTTGGGCTGCAAGAATTAGCTGATAGTAACTCAGAGTTTCCCCTTTCTCTGGAGAATTGTCCTTGACTAAATAGGAGCTATGACTATTGCCCATCCTCCAGGGGTTAGGGGCAGGCTACTTGTTCAATAAAGGACTGACACAGGGATAAAAAATGCCTCAAGGTGGAATCCATTCTGGCAACACTATGGAATCAGACCCAGAACCACATTCTTGCTTTATCTTCTCGCCCTCTTCTATCCTGTTTTTCTCACTGCCCTTCTCCTGAGAGCATTTTCCCAGTAACTCTTGAACAAGAATCAGCATCTCAGGCTCTGCTTCTATGAACACAAATAAGACAATGTATTTCTATATATCATATATGTGTGAGAGAGCAAGTTTTACATAATGTGCATATCATTAGATAGTTTTCTTAAATAAGAATGTTCTTGGAAAGCTTTTGTATTGATATGCATAGATTTATTCCACTGTTTTTAACTGTAGTGCTATATTACATTGTAGGGAAAAGAGATAATTTATCAAACTTAAAAAATTTTCCAATGCAGTAAACAAATGCCAACATTGTTGGTTACATTTCTTTGATTACCAGTAGAGTCATCTTGTATGTTTACGGTCCATTTGTAACTCCTACTCTGTGAATTGTTTTTATATCCTTTGCCTATTTTTCCTATTGGATTAAATGTCTTTATACATTATCATTGTCTTTTTATAAATTCTGAATATTGTTTATTTGTCTTTGGTATGTTGCAAATAGTTTTTCTAGTTATTCTTTTATTTTTGTGTGTATAATCTCTTGTGTTATTCAGAAGTTTGATAATTTGTTGAAAAATATATTTTATTTGTAATATGTTCACATATTTACTTTAGAAAGATCACTCTACCACAAAGTCATAAATATATGCTCATATTTTTTCTAATATTTTCTGGTTGTTAGAATTATTTATTTAACCCATGAGAATTTTGTATGAATGCTATTAGGTGTTCATATAATTTTATTGTATTTTCTATAACAGATAGCTTATTGTCCCATGTATACACAGCTCATTCTTAGATTCTCAATTCGTTACATTTATCTCTTTGATTTCTTTCTCTACTGAATACCATATTATTTTTATTATCATAAGTTTGTTAATTATCTTGATTTCTGGCAAGGTATAATCTCTGTGTTCATGTTTGTTTTTCATTTTCTTGGATATTCTTGTTCATTTATCCTTCCATATTAATTTTTAAAATTAGCTTATAAAATTCTATGAAATTTCTTTTTAGAATTTTGATTGTATTGAATTCATAATGTAATTTAGATAGCCATGACATCTGTAAAATACTGAGTTTTCCATGCTCAAATATTATATTTATTTTTAATACATCAGATTTTCTTTTATATTCTTTAGTAAATTTTTATTAGCTTTTCCATAAATATCTTACATGTCCCTTACTGGTTTATTTATAGATATTTCATTTTTTCTGCAATGGTGAATAAAATATTTTGAAATACATTTTTAATTTGTCATTGCTGATATTTTTTAAAGCTGGTGATTCTTATATGCTGATCCACACCCCTTCTAAATCTCTCCAATTAGTTCTGATAATTTTTTCCATCTTTTTTTATTATTCAGATTATTACATTTGTTTCTCTTTTTTCCCCTCCATAGCTCCCCTCCACCCCTCCCTCTACCCTTACCTCCCCCCCAATTGATGAGTCCATAGGTGTATGATTTTTGTCCAGTCACTTCCTGAACACCCCTCTCCCCTTTTCCCCTGAGAATTATCAGTCCACTCCCTTTCTGTGCTCCTGATTCTATTATATTCACCAGTTTATTCTGTTGATCAAATTTTTAATTCACTTACTTTTTAGATTCACTTGTTGATAAATATGTATTTGTTGTTCATAATTTTTTGGCTTTTACCTTTTTCTTTTTCCTCTTCTAAAAGAGTACCCTTCAGCATTTCATATAATACTGGTTTGGAGTTGATGAACTCCTTTAGCTTTTTCTACTCTGTGAAGCTCTTTATCTGCCTTTCAATTCTGAATGATAGCTTTGCTGGATAGATTATTCTTGGTTGTAGGTTCTTGCTATTCATCACGTTGAATATTTCTTGCCACTCCCGTTTGGCCTGCAACGTTTCTGTTGAGAAATCAGCTGATAGTTGTATGGGTGCTCCCTTGTAGGTAATTAATTGTTTTTCTCTTGCTTCTTTTAATATTCTCTCTTTGTCTTTTGCTCTTGGTATTTTAATTATGATGTGTCTTGGTGTAGTCCTCTTTGGATTCCTTTTATATGGTGTTCTGTTTGCTTCCTGTACTTGTCAGTCTATTTCTTTTACCAGATGTGGGAAGTTTTCAGTCATTATTTCATTAAGTAGGTTTTCAGTATCTTGCTCTCTCTCTTCTTCTGGCACCCCCACAATTCTGATGTTAGTACGCTTGAAACTGTCCCAGAGGCTCCTTACATTATCTTCACATTTTTGGATTCTTTTCTCTTCTTGCTTTTCCAGTTGAGTGTTTTCTGATTCTTTATATTTCAAATTTTTTACTTGATTTTTGCCTTCTGCTAGTCTGCTGTTAGGTCTCTGTATAATGTTTTTTATTTCAGTCAGTGTATGTTTAATTTCTATTTGGTCCTTTATCATCTCTAGTTGGATCTTTTGCATCTCTAGTTGGTCCTTTTTCATCTCCTCTTGGGACTCGCTAACTTTACCCAACTTTTCTAGGATATTCTTGAAAAAACTTATAAGTGTGGTTTTGAACTCTATATCCAGTCATTTGTTTTCCTCCATTTCTTTTGTTTGTGATCCCTTCCCTTGTCTCGGCATTTTCACTATGCCAGGAGAACTTCTGTGTTGGATTCAGCCTTATGATACCAGACTTGAAAATCCATAAAAGCCTCTCTGTTGAGCTTGGGATGGGTGGAGTCTCAGGGTTTAAGGGACCGCCTTGCCTTCCAGTCGGCCCCACTCTCCACAGCCCCTGAGTCTCATGTGACTGGGTAATTGCTGAAGCTGTCCCTGTGTGTGCACGCTCTCTCGAAGTGCCTCTAGACTGCTGCCCCTCTGGCTCCCCTGTGCTCCAGGACCACACAAGTCTGGGTCCCCAGGGTTTCGCCAGAAACTGGGGTTTAGTGGAGTTAGAAGTGGCACAGTTGGGAGGGTCTGTCTCCTGCCCACTCATGAAAGCCAGCAGCACAATCAGCAGTCGTTCCTCTGTGCACAGTGCCATGCATGCCACCAGACTTCTGATTTTTCGAGGCTCCCCCAAATTTCCGTGCACTTCTCCCCCCTCACAGTCCAAACTCCCCCCGAATGAGTTTTGGCTGGATCTGGGATTTAATGTCGTAGGATAAGGAATTCAATGCCTTTGAGAGTCTCCATTTCCCTCCTGCCAGAGAAAGCCAGCCAGATTGGCCGTCACTTGCTCTCTCGATGCACGGTCTCTGTACCTCAGCTTTTTGCAGCTCTTCTGGGTCTCTGTGAGCCCCTCTCTTTCCTTCTAGTTGTAGAATTTCCACTCCACTAGCTTTCCTGTGGTTCTGGATGATGTCCGTTTTGTCTTTTAGTTGTAGTTTTGAAATTGTTGTGCGAGGCAGCAGTGTAGGTGTTTACCTAGGCCGCCATCTTGGATTCACTCAGTTCTGATAATTTTTTATTGGTTCTCTTGGAATTTATACCTAGGCGGTCATACATTTCTGTATATGTGGCATCATTAAGCATAATGCTAATTGTAGGTTTTTGGTGTACTTTTTATGAATTTTTTTTTGTTTCTAGCTTACTAAGAAATTTTTGTTAGAAAAATTGAACAAATGTTGAAGTTTAACAAATACTTGTTTGATATTGATTAAAATTATTGTAGTTTTTTCATCTATTTAATGTAAGGAATTCCACTAATAAATTGTTTTTACAAAAGTTAATATAATTTATTAATCCATATGCAATTTTTTTCAAGTTCTTAACATGGAACTTATCATCTATTTAAATGGTTATCTAAAACATTGCATCCCCACAATGATAAATAATTATCTAATCCATGTAGATATTTATGTATAAATCAATACCTGCCTTTTCTTCTTTATTGCACTCCAGGAATTTTTGTTTATTCCAGATTCCCTCTTTGGAATAGACACAAAATTTATAGGGAATGCTTTCCCTGCAGGCAAGTAATTAGAAAAGAGAATTCAAGTTAATTAATATTTTAGTTTAAAATTTTTAAGTTTCTCACAAATTTGTTTTTTAAAACTTCATAAATTATATTCACTTAAGTAAAGCTAATGATTAATAACACCCAGAATCAGCATAAACATTTTTACTTATGCTGAAAATTGACTGTACAAAAGGATTGATTTAAAGATCTATTAGAAATCTATATTCTGAGCAGCTTAGCTTCTAGAAATAAAAAGTTTTTATATCTGATAAAGATTTCCAATTTCATCCAAATAGGTTGGTGTCTAAAGTAACATTTTGAAATATCTGCCAGCTAAGCTGGGGTTTTCTTTTATTCTTCAGCCACTCTGTTGTTCTTACATTCAGATCTTTTTTCTGAGAAACACTTCCCTACTTCCTGAAATGAGTCATTCCAACAGTTATTTAAGAGTGGTCTACATAAGGTGATAAACTCTCTCAGCTCTTCTGAAAATGTATTTATTTCTTCTTTTTTTAAAAAAAAATGGTTTTGCTTTCTTTCTTGCAGTACTTTAAAGATATTACTCCATCTCTTCTGGCTTCCACTGTTGCTCTTGAAAAGTCATCTATAAGTCTAACTGTTAATCATTTATAGGTAATTTGTCTTTTTTACCTACTTTCCTTTACTTTAAAAATTGGAGTGCTCAGGGATCAGGCCTTAGACCCCTTTTCTTGTCACCCCCTCTCTCTGAGTGGTGTCCCTCACCAGTCTCAACCAGTCTCATGACTATAAATACCAACTGCATGATGCTGATTCCCAAACTTATTTCTAATCCAATCTTCTCTCCTAGCTCCAGGCTGTTGGACCCAGCTGTCTACTGACCTGCTCTTCTTAACACATTCCAAATGCAACATGCCCAAATCTGATCATATGATTTTTAGCTCTTTCTCCAAATATGTTTCTTCAGCAGTCTTCCCCATTTTAGTAAATGGCAACACTATTTTTCCATTAAACCAATGAGGACAAAAAGTACTCATTGGTTTAGACTCCACATTTAGATCTTTAGAAATTCTATCAGCTCTACATTCAAAATGTATACAAAATTCAACCGCTTCTTGCTATCTTACTATCATCTTTTGTGTGGTTTATAACAATATCTTTCTAGTTGTTCTTCTTGCTTTTATATGTCATATCCCTCCAGTTGATTTATTCTCAGCATAGGAACCAGAAAGAAGGTGTTACTTATGAATCAGATAATATCACTCATCTGCTTAAAAGCCTTCAATGGTTTTACATTTATCTCTGAGTAAAAGCCAAAGTCATTTCAATGATCCACTAGACTCATCTGTAATCTGGCTCCCTCTATCTTTCTGGTTTTATTCTTATTTCTCTTCACCTTAATTATTCAGATCTAGGCACACTAGATCCTTGCTATTCATTCAGCATACAAAACATATTTATTCCTCATGACCTTTGCATATGGATTTGCATATGGCTCACTTTCTCATCTCTTTGAGATCCTTGTTCAGTTTTCAAGTTCTCAAAAAAACCTTTTCTGATAACTATATTTAAAATTATAGCTACTACCCCTCCAGCATTCCCTACCTCTTTCTCTGCTCAATATTTTGCATACCATTTAGACACACCATCAGACATAACTATATATTTTAACTAGAGGCCCATTGCAGGAAGATTCCTGCAATAGGACTTCCTGTGGCCTTCTCCGCTGCCCCACCTGCTTCCAGCCCTTCTCTCCCGCCCCACTTGCTTGCTTCTCCACAGCTTAGCTCCCTTCTGCAGTGCTTTGCTTCCTTCTAGGCTGTCTTCAGTCTTTGTTCTGAGCCTAGATATGCAAATCAACTGACATCTTGATTGTGTTAATTTGCATAATCATCACTCCTGATTGGCTGGTGGACATGGCTTGTGGGCATAGGGAAGGTATGGTCAATTTGCATGTTTCTCTTTTATTAAATGGATTATTTATTTATTTAGTGCCTAATGCCTCCTCCCCCACCACATACACATTAGAATGTAAATTCTATGTAGGCAGGGTTTGTTTTGTTTTTCCTTCTATTTCAGCATTGTTGTATCCTTAATGTTATAAAATTGTGTGACACATGGTGTAGTTCCCCCTTTTATGTGGGTAAAAGGTCCAAGACTCCCAATGGATGCCTGAAATCTCAGATAGTACCAAACCCTAATCAACTTCTTCAACTCTGTCAGAAATATGGCAATAGCTTCTTCATCAATAGATAGTGCCTCTCCAGTAATTTTTATATTTTTCATTTCAAACTTATTTCTGAATCTGTGTCACCATCCCTTATTTGAAATAAAAGGCTTGGTGTTGCTTGTCTCAGAGGATCCCTTGCTGAAGTCTTTCTCAAGGCTCAATACTTTCTGGCACAATACGTTGCCATCACTGTGAACACATTTTCTGTTTATGTCTTCCACCCACAAGTTTAATGCCTTTTGTTAATTATTAATCATTAATGTTAATTGTTAATCATTTATAGATCATTTGTTTAATGCCTTAACCAAGCATTTCTTGCACACTGTGGCCACAACTTTTGCTGTGTGAGGTAGTACATAAAAAATAACATAATTATTTTTCTTTCTCACAAATTCATGAATAAAAAAAAATTCATTCTTATAGATATTAGCAGCTCAGCATACATTTTTTTGCTTTCCCTATTAAGTGCAGAACTTACACCTTTTCACATAAAGGAAGCACTTTACATCTTCTCTTTCATATCTGAATGCCCAGCATCATTACTCTTGCTCTTTGGGACCAAGTTTAGTGAAATAAAGATTATATTTAAACACAAGCATTGTGATGCCCAACAGTCGATCTGATAATGGAGTTCACTACTAGTAAGTGACTAATGAGCAGGAAGGGAATACATCATGGAAATGGTGAGAAAAGGGATGATTTATATCTCACAGCAGAACAGAGCAGGACAGCATGAGATTTCATGATCTACTCAGATGGTACACAACTTAAAATTTATGAATTGCTTATTTTTGGAATCTTTCATTTAATATTTTGGGACCACAGTTGGGCACTGGTAACTGAAACCCTGGAAAGCGAAACCTAAAATAAAGGGGGACTACTGTAGTAAGCGCTACACTCATATTCATTCAATTAATAAATAAACAGTGTTTTGCAGTTTCTCTACAATATGTTCAGGTATGAATTTTTTAAACTTAATCTTTTTTAAGATTACTGAATGCAAATCTGTATTTTATCAAGATCACCAGATGATTCATATAAATGTTAAATTTTTGAGAAGCACTTCTCTAAGATATATAATTCATGGGCCATGGACTAAGCATAACTTTACAAAATAATGCTAATGGTTTTCAAAGTGATTAGGCTACTTTACATCCTTTCTAATGTTTAGTACCATTAGACTTAATTTTTTCCAAATTAAGTGTAAAAAGATATCTCACTATGGTTCTAATTTGCTTTTTCTTATTACTAATGAGGTTAAGCACTCATTTTTTCATAGGATTATTCACAATAAATATTTCTTCTGTAAAGTACCTACTTTTTTCTTGTTCTTATTTACTTATCAGTTATTTTCTTACCAGTTTAATGATTTATATATTTGAGATACTAAGGCTGTATTTGTAATACTGGAGTTAGTGGCTCTTTCCTAGTTAATCTATCCTTTACTTTCTTATAAATTCTTTGATGAGTAGAAATTCTTAATTTTAATGTTATTTTTCTTTCCTTTCATATCTAATGCTTTTACTTTAGAAATTTAAGATTTCATTTAAAAAATTATTTTATACCAAGAAGTGATAAAATTTTTTCATATATTTTTAAAATATTTAAAAGCATTGTTTTCATAAGTAAGCCCATAATTCATCTGAAAAATAATTTTATGTAAGGTAGCTAGAAATCAAACTTCTATTTAAGCAATTGTCCCTAAAACATTTCTTATACAGTCCCTCCTCTCCCCAGTGATCTGAAATGCTAACTCTGTCATATATCAAGTTTTCACACATAGTTTGGTTTGTTGCTGGAGCCTCTGCCATTGGTCTTTCTTTGCCATGCACAAATATCCCTTAATTATTATATGCGTATAAGTCATGATATCTTTTAACCCATCTAGTTGTTGTTCTGCCATAGTGTTTTCATTTTCATTGGCCCTAACTTGCCATATTTATTTTAAAATGGCTTTGTCAAGATCCATTTAAAAATTCTGTGAGCCGAAACCAGTTTGGCTCAGTGAATAGAGCCTGCAGACTGAAAGGTCTCTGGTTCTATTCCAGTCAAGGGCATATATTCTGGTTGCGGACACATCCCCAGTGGGGGGAGTGCAGGAGGCAGCTGATAGATGTTTCTCTCATTGATCTTTCTAACTCTCTATCCCTCTCCCTTCCTCTCTGTAAAAAATCAATAAAATATAAATAAATAAATAAATAAATAAATAAATAAATAAATAAATAATAAAAAATCTGTGAGATAGTGACTGAACTTGCATTTATTTTATAGATCAATTTGAAAAAAAATGACATCTTCGAAGTGATGAGTCTTCTAGTTTATAAATTTTAATACTGTAAAAATACAGTATATTTCTATTTACTTACATTTTTTATTATTATTTCTGTTCGTTAATCCTCACCTGAGGGTATTTTTCCATTGATTTTTAGAGAAAGTGGAAAAGACAGAGAGAGAAACATCAACTGGTTGCCTCCTGCACATGCCCTAGCCTAGGGCTAGGGATCCAGCCTGCAACCCAGGTACATTCCCTTGATCAGAATCAAACCTGTGACTCTGTCTGCAGATAGATGCTCTATCCACTGAGCCAAACTGGCCAGGCCTAAGTAAATCTTTTTAATGTAAAGTTTTATAACTTTTTTAAACTGGTTTTATATATGTTTTTGTAACAAAATTTCCGATAATCTTTATACCTCTGATTTTCATTTGCTTATTTCTCCTATTCATTGGTATCCCATCAACCTTCCTAAACTATTCAAATTTTACCATATTAACTCCAGACTCACAGATCTGTGGTAACTACTTATTGCCTATGGGATCAAATACAAACATCTCAAGCTTAGATTTAAACAGCTATCTTTACCCAGCCAACATAAAATCTTGGGAGCATTTGACTCCATTTTCATACGTAGAGCAGAAATACATGTAGAAGTAAAGAGCGCATTTAGGTAATAGAATCTAAACAAAATTAGAGTAAACCCTGGTTTATGGCTTAGACAGAGTGACTTAGTTGTCTTAGTTCCTCTTCTATAAAATAAGAAAAATATGAATACATACTGCATAGAATGCTCAGAAAAATGAATGAGACAGAGCATGTAAGCTATGCAACATTTAAGTCATTAGCACTTATGTAAGTTATTTACTGGAATTAATTGCTATTATTGACACATTAAAAACAAACATATGATGGCACATCTTCTGTGAGTGAATACCATCATCATGTCTACATTTAGCTCTTTACTGATTATTAAAGTGTTTTCTACCCCTTTTCTAAGTGCTGATCTTAATCTGGAAGAGGAAATGAACGTTCTCTAGATGGCTTTGTTCCCCATAGTGAACAGGTAGGTGGTGAAGAGAGGAAACTAGAAAGAGGTAGGAAGGCATAGGGTGTGGAGACCAAGCTAGCTTATCCATGACCCCGCTGACCTGCAGGCAGCCCAAATTATACAGTAGAACTTTGGTTCTCCAACTTAATTTGTTCTAGAGGACTGTTCAAAAACCAAATTATATTTTCCCATTCAAAACAATGTAAGTTGAATTAATCCATTCCAGACACCAAATGATTCCCTGTTTTACCCTTTCTTATATGTATTAAACCTTCCTTTAATCTATAAACAAATACTTTAAAAACAAAAAAAGACAGGACATGTAAATTAAAATTTAACAAAAAGGAAATAAAATGTACAGTAAAAAATGAAAATTTAATACTAATAAGCAGCAAAAACAAAACAAAATACAAAAATATTCACAGCACAGTTCCTGAGACGTGAACAGCCTGAGGGTTAGCAGTAAACTGATTCATACTCTCTCTTTCTCTCCTTTGTTTGTCACCTGAAACAGGTATCAGCATGAAAGGGTTATTGAGTTGAGAAGCAAATTGTTTGAGATGGAAACTGTTGGAGAACTGAGGTTTGACTGAGGGAGCAGACATGACGAATACAGAGGGAGTCAAATTGACATCAGCGAACAAAAGAAGCCAGCAACAAAGGGGCGAATTTAAAATGCTAAGAGCTTGGAGAGTGGGGACATTGGTGTTCTGAGATATGCTTGAATGAAAGAGTGTCCTGTCCCATGCTATGAACTGGGAATGGCCAGGCAATTTGCCAGGCTCCCTTCCAAGTTGGATTAGTTCAAAGTAGATCTCTCACAAAGGAAACCATTGTACCATTTTTTTTCTTTAAAATGGCAATTGCTCAGTCATTCAGACCTAACAATCCCAGCAGAGGGATAGATAAAGATTGAAGCTACTGTGAATGCCAAAGCTTATCACTCCCTTGCTTAGTATTTAAATCAGAGAGGAAAAAAATGGATTAGTAAAACCCTAATATTATTTTTTGTTTAGTAATAACATTATCCACATAGTAGTTACTCTATATTTTGATAACATGATTGATATGCCATATGAAATTTTGTATGACATGTGTAACACTCAGTCTGACAATGGTATTCTCCAGGAAATCTTCCCATATATGACAGGTATTTTCACCAGAGGCAAAATAAGAATCCAGACCTATGGAAAGGGAACTTGCAAGAGCTAATCGAGGCCCTGGAGTTCTGCTCCCTATAGGATTTGTGGTGGGCCATCCATCATAGAAGGGACCCTGAGCCACCAGACAAAGAGTCAGACAGACTAGAATTAGGGAAGAAGCCTAAGTCTACATTCTGAGCTCAGTTAACATGAGGTCAAATTAGTTTGTGAGTCAAACACTCTGACAGCATGCAGGCCCATCTGACATAGAGATACACTAATACAGCAGGTACAGTGTCTGGTTAGTGCACTAGAAACATCCTTCTCCTTAGATAGTGATGCTACTTCAGTTTGATATTTAAGATGTTTTTGGTGGACATGTAGGAAGATCATTTGTCCATCTGCTTTGCCTGTGTATTTTAAGATGAGGGAGACCAGAGCATATTCGCAGGGTCAGAGGAATGATCTGTTCAGAATCCTGAGAAAGTCAGAGATGTGGACAGACTCTCTGAGGATGAGCCCTAAACAGAAGGGAAGAAACCTCATTGTCACCAGGGCTAATTAAGCACCACTTCACAAATTAATCTTTCCAGTAGGACTAGGGATGTGCAGCCACTGATCAAGAATTATAGTAGATTTATACAATAGTAGCATCCTAACTTGTGCAAAGATGCTGGCTCTCTTATTTATTTGAAAGTCGGGAGACTAAAACTCAAACTGATACGGATTCTTGGTCTTCGGACAGTAACTTAAATCCACATTTTAAAACAGAGCAGTTTCATATAATTGCTGTGAATATGTCAGTAAATAGAATCCAAATTGATGGCCTAACCCCAACAACTGGGGTTAGGGATTTTCCTCTGCACCTTACTTTGACCTTTCATCAGTAATATGAGAAACCTCAAGCACAAATATTTTTGGTTGGTTTTTAAAAATCCCATAAGATTTTTTAATCTTCAGATATTACCTGGCCCTTATAACCCTGTTACAGTGAGAGCAACTCAGGGGCAATAGCTGGGGTGGTGGTTGGTAATTTTTCTCCTTTGCAAGCTTAAGGCCAGAGCACCATGGTGGGACCCACTAAAAAGTTTGCTTCCTGTCAGTGCAGTTTTCTATAAGCAACCCTTTCTCTGGGCTGCCAGGGCCTGTGGTCTGAACTGTGTGTCACTAACATTCAATTACGGTAAAATGTCTCTTGAACAACTGACATTTCCAGTAAACTTGCTGTGGGTTCAATAAACCTTGAGGCCAATTAGTGAAGTTTCAGAGGATGGTAAGAAATACCTTATTGACAAATAATTCACACTCCTTCTGATTTATTCTGACCCAAAGTATTAAGGATTCTTCTTGGAGTCTCTTTACACATCACTGGGAAAGATACAGTAAAACTTTAGTGTTTAAATCCTGGGAGTTAGGAGCTTAGCACTATTTTTGTTGGGAGGAAATTATTTTCAGCTGCTGAGTTTAAGTCCGAGAAGCACCTAAGAAGTTCTTTCAGGTTTTCCATGACCTGGTAACAAATACATATCTCTTCATGTTTATCTTCATTTTAACGAAACCACAGTGGTTTTTAGCAACACTCTGCCCTCAATCATCAGCTGAGTTTAACTTCAAAATCAAAACTCTGAGACTCTTCCAGTTGATGTAATCCATGGAGGACTTGTTTCTTTTGGAATTAATGTTAAGTTTTTCCACAAACTTATCAGGTTCTAGCTAACAACATGATTTAAAATATCTATCTTGTAAACTCTGAGTTTTCTTGGGTAGTACATTTGAATCATTTTTCTTTTCTTTTAATCATCTTAGAGAGGGAGAAAGTTGTCTCTTCTACATCTTCCAAATTTGATGGCATAAATACCAAGTCATAGAGAGTCCATCAGAACTATCTACATAAACCCATGCATCTCGGCTTCAAAAATCCAAGTGTTAAGCTAATCAAAATGTCCTCTAAAAGCATAAAACTTTGTGGGTCAATCTGTGGAGTTTAAATATTGTCTTTGATCAGTTGGGAATAATATATTATATTATACTAGAGGCCCAGTGCACAAAATTCATGCATGGAGGGATTGTCCCTTAGCCCAGCCTGCATCATCTCCCCTGGGGAGATGTTCGATGGCCGGCTTAGAACTGATCCCTGCAGGCTCCTAACCACTCACCTGCCTGCCTGATCACCCCTAACTGCCTTTACCTGCCTGCCTGATCGCCCCCTAACTGCCCTCTCCTGCCAGCATGATCGCCTCTAACTGCCTCTGCCCCAGCCCCTGCCACCCTGGCTTTGTCCAAAAGGAAGTCGGACATCTAGAAGATGTCCAGGTGATCTGATCTAATTAGCATATTACCCTTTTATTAGTATACATATCCTTCACAGTTTGCCTGTCAAATATACTGTTTCATTTGAAGCTCCAATATCCTGGTAGATAAGCAAGACACATTATTAACATTAAATGTCACACAGTGGATGAAGTATCTTTCTTAGCCTGGTATTCTTGGGCTCTTTCAGTGATGACACAAATAGCAATAATATCAGAGTTCTGATATATTTTAAACTTCTGCTTTTTACTCTGTATACCAGTCCTATCCAATAGCTTTCAATAATGATGGAAATGCTCCATAATCTGGACTTGTCCATTAAGGTAGCCACAAACCACATGTAGTCTTTTAGCACTTGATTATGGCTAGTATGAATGACAAGCTGAATTTAAAAAAATTTTTATTGTCTAAAGTTTTAAATATGTCTTTTTCCCCAATTGACCCTCCACCCATCCAGCCATTCCCACTCTGGACAAGCTCCTACCACCCCAGTATCTGTGTCCATTGGTTATGCTAATATGCATACATACAAGTCCTTTGGTTGCTCTCTAACTACCCTCTTCCTCTGCCATTTGTCTCTGGATCTATTCTTGTTCATCAAATTATGTTGATCATTATATCCCACATATTAGTGAGATCATGTGATATTTATCTTTTTCCAACTAGCTTATTTCGCTTAACATAATGCTCTCCAGTTCCACCCATGCTGTTGCAAAAGGTAAAAGTTTCTTCTTTTTTTATAGCGGCATAGTATTCCATTGTGAAATTTTAATTTTATTTAATTTTAATTAATTCATGCTTAAATTGAAATGATCCCATATGACTAGTGGCTACTGTATTGAACATTGCAGCTGTATATTCCTCTTTGTAGCTTCATACCACCCCATGACCTTGGGATTCCCAGCCTCATATTCCAGCCTTGTTTCCACCTACCTTTTAGCCATAACTGTGAATATCACAGATACTTGTAATTCATCATGTTCATAACTGAATTCATCCTGTTTTCCTTCAAACTTGCTGTTCCTCCTAGCCCTTTATTCCAATGTTTTGGACAACTTGATGTAGGGGAGATAAGAAATCTTTGGTGAGCTACATGACTACCAAATGCTGAAACACAAAAAAAATGGGCTCAAAAATGTTGCAAGGGAGTACAGCTTGGTTTTGCAATGCATTTGCAAATGATAATTGAATATTATGGCAGAGTCAATGTACAGACTTTCATGGAATGACAGTGTTTTGATAAATGATAATGTCATAAACAATTGGATGTTTATCACAGGTCAGGAACTTCACACCCATCATCTTACTCCATCATGACAATGCTTTAGTGGAATTGATATTCCTATGCCCATTTCACAGCAGGAAACTCATGCTCTCAGATGCTGGGTATCTTTCCTAGTCAGCAGCTAATAAGTGAGAGCCTGAGGACACAAATTACAGTCATTTGATTAAAGAAGCAAGATGATATGGTGATTTAAACAGCCAATTCTGGACCCAGATTACTTACACAAAATTCTCAGCTCTGCCAACACTAGCTGTATGACCTTGGTCACATCACTATGCCTCAGTTTCTTCATCTGTAAAATAGGAATCATATCTAGCACATGATACCATTCACTTATTATATTGTTATTGTAAGGACTGAATTAGTTGATAAGCATAAAACACAATGTCTGACATATATACTATATGGGCATTATCAATTATTATTATTGATTTCAAACCCGCTGATGTTTTATTTCTACCCACCTCTCTACTGTGTGTGTGTGTGTGTGTGTGTGTGTGTGTGTGTGTGTGTCTGATTCTAAAATCTGGGATGAATCTGGAAGGCAAAACAGAGAGAAGAGAGGACTGAGATGGTAGCAGAGAGCTTCTGGCAGATGTGTTTCAGCTCACCTGGTCCTTGACTAAAAAAAGCTTGTGCAGCTCTCTGAAGAGTAGAGAGTAAGAAAATTTTAAGCATTGCAGTCCTGTTTGGGTATTAAATCAATATAATGTCTTCTCCCAAACAGAAAATAGATGGAAATTCCAACACTTACGATGTAGGTCTATGCTGAGGTTTCTCAGTCCATTCACAGTAGAGTCTAAATGAGATCTCTAGAAGCTATGAAAACCCTAGTTACAATTCAGGTCAGAAGTCAACATTCTAACCTCCTAAGTTCAATATGTGTGCCTTATCCTGAACTCTTTACCCACTTGTATGTACAGAAATCTTTGTTGACATATCTCTGATTATTTTAGACTAAAGGCCCAGCACACAAAATTGTGTGCAGGTAGGGTCCCTAGGCCTAGCCTGAAATCAGGGCCATCTTCTGCCCACTCACCAGTCCCCAGTCCAGCCCCACCACTACCACCGGAACCTGTGGGCCAGGGGGAGGGACCAAGAGGTCAGCCATTCCACCCGCTTACCAGTCCCACCCCACTGCCACTAACCTCAGCTCGCCATGGTTCCTCGTTCACCATGCTGTAATCAGAGCCTGCAGGCCAGGACAGGGTTACCAAGAGGTGGTCAATGCACCTCATGGCTACTCGTCAAGCAGTATTCTGGTTGTTACACTTACAGTCACTGGCCTTTTATTATACAGGATTATATCTCTAGAAATAGAATTAACTAAAAGGAGTTAACATGTTAAACTTCATCATGCATGTTGACAAAGCGTTTTCCAGAGAAGTTTTGACAATTTGCATAGGTTCAGCAACACCCACTGACACTAAGTATTAGGATTAAAGTATGTTAATATTAGAGGAGCAAATACTACCTGGTTGATTTAAATTGCATTGTTTTCATTACTACTGAAGTCAGTATTTTAAAAGCCATTTGGATTATTTATTTTAAAGTATTTCTTATATCTTCAATATGTTTTTATTCTGTAAGAAGATTCAGCTTTATTTAATAATTTATTCAATATATCTATCTAGTAACAAATTATTCTTTGATTAGTTAGATGAAAAATGCTTTCCCAGTAAGTTGTTTGCCTGTCAATTTATTTCCTCTTAAAATATTTTGTAACAGAAGCTTTGGAGGCCTTCTCATTAAAAATTCCTATATTAAACTGAAGTATTTAAGAAACATATTATTTATTTTATTTTGATGAAAAGAATATACTTCCTAAAAGAACACACAGAAATGTAAGTTTTACTAGAATACCAGCTCTTTGAGAAAAGAGATCTAACCTGTTTGCTTCTCACAATTCTCCACCCCCATAACTATTCCTAGCATATAGTAGGTGTTCCATTTGTAGTACAAATAAGTGTATCATTATTTTGCAATTTGCATGAAAGCAGCAAATCAGATTCTCAAAGACTTTCCAGGAATAATTGCTTACATTCAAGATCTACAGTGAGAATGCCTGATTTTCTAGCTAAAATATATTTCATCGTTAGAATTTGAGAAGGTATAATCTGGGGCTTTTGTTTGCTTTGCATTTTTAAGTTTTTTACAACATAGACAAATGAAAATTCTGTATACCACCTAAGGTCTACCTAATGAAAATATTTTAAAAACACACCTGCCCTTTTTTGATCTCACTAGTAGTGATTGTCACCACTCTAGCCTGAGCCAGCACCATTCCGACCTGGATTCCCACAATGGCCTCTCAGTTGGTCCCCCATTCCTCATCTGACCTATTCCAATATCTTTCCAATACCTTTCTATCCGTTTTTTCCACCGTGTGTGTGTGTGTGTGTGTGTGTGTGTGTGTGTGTGTGTGTGTGTTAGAGCATGAGCATCATAACCATCAATCATGACACTGCTGATTTGAAACATTTAATTGCTTCTTGGTGTTTTTAGGATAAAATTTAAAATTTGAAACTTTACATAATCTGCTACAGCCCCATTTGGGGAAGTTCCACCTTATCTCCCCAATCTATTTTCACTTTCCTCCATTACACAGATTGTATTTTGGTTCCTTGAGCAGGCCTGGCCCTTTCTATCGGCTGCTGCCTTTGGCACACCTCTGCCTAGCCAGCTCTCAGCCATCTAGTCAATTCCTGAGTGTCAACTTTCCCATGACCAACCCAGGTTACATTAGATTTTAGACTCCTCCAGCACCATGTGCTACACTGTACTTGTAGAACATTCTTCACAGTTTAGAATTATATAATTCTAAAGAATTGTGCAATTCTTTGCTTTATTTCTGTCTCCCCAACTAGGTAGTAAGTTCATGGTCACAGAGTTTGGTTCGGTCTTCTCATCATTATATCTCTACCACCTACACAGAGCCTGACAATAAATACAAGATGGGTAAGTAAGTGAATGAGAACAATTCACACCATCCTCTTGGAGGAAGACTTCCTCACTTATGCCCAAGCTACAGGAAGAGTTCTCTTTTTAAGTATTTAATAGCATCTTGTTTATGATAATTTATTTTGTTCTGGATGATATACTATGCTGTAATCCATGATGTTTTTATTTTTCTCTTGTTTCCCCAACTATGGTATTCTTCAACGATAGGATCTGACCCTGAGCTGTCTACAACCTGATTTCTGCACACATTTTCCCATCACTGCTTTCCAGATGCACTAGCCTCCTAGCTGGTTCTTAAACACTCTTGCCTCACTCCTATCCAAATGCTTTGAATTTGCTGTTCTCATTTAGAATATTTCTCCTACAGATATTTGAATGATCACACACACACACACACACACACACACACACACACACACACTTCATTCAACCCCTGCTCAAAGCTCATTTCCTCAGATAGACTTTGCCTTCTCTCTAATAACTGATCCTGCTTTAGCATTATTCCTGACATTCATGACTACCACCCAATAAAGTACAAGTTTACACTCTGGTTTGCTAACTGGTTCCTTTACCAGAACACAGACCAATGAGGATATAAGAATTTTCCATTTGATTCCCACCATGTACTTGGCCTAACACCTGGCATATAGTACTTACCACATACCTGTTATATAAATATTTACTGAATGACTGAATCTCACTTCCAGTGAATATCTAAAACTTCAGCTCAGACCAAAAAGAACATAAGTGGATTTCAGCTGGCTTAAGAAGCTAATCCCAACTTCACTTTAGGATCCTAATTCAGGGATGGAGATAGGCATTCCTTAACTGATGCAAAGAGACAACTAAAGGGAAGGAGATCCTTCTTTTTTTATAGCAGTGTAGTATTCCATTGTGTAGATGTACCACAGTTTTCTAATCCACTCATTACTGCTGGGCACTTAGGCTGTTTCCAAATATTAGCTATGGTGAATTGTGCAGCTATGAACATAGGGGTACATATATCCTTTCTGATTGATGTTTCTAGTGTCTTAGGATATAGTCCTAGAAGTGGGGTTACTGGGTCAAATAAGAGTTCCATTTTTAGCTTTTTTAAGAAACTCCATGCTGTTTTCCACAGGGGCTACACCAGTCTGCATTCCCACCAGCAATGCAGGAGGGTTCCTTTTTCTCCACATCCTTGCCAGCACTTGTCATCTGTTGATTTGTTGATGAGAGCCATTCTGATAGGTGCGAGATGGTACCTCATTGTCTTTTTTATTTGCATCTCTAAAGGGAAGAAGAAAGTTGATGAAAAAAGGCAGAGAATAGTAGAGGGGAGAAGTCAACTGACTTAAGTAAAAGGAGCAATGTTAGAATTCTAAGGTTTTGAAATCCTTTCAGCTGCTACATGTCAACCAGAAAGTCACAGTTCTAAGTTGTTCTTCTCTTTGATAAATGTGGTTCTGCATGAAATGCCACCTCTCTGTGCTGGTAAACCAGCTCAGTGCTCATGTATTTGATATGATGCTATGGAAGGATAGTAATCAAAGAAAACTCCAGAATATAAATATAAGAAGAATAAAAAACAGAAAGTGAGAGAAAATTATAGATGGTAATAAAAAAGAATTTAGATGCTTTTGTGGAGAGAAACAAAAAGTCTCACAATAAAAGTGAGAAGCTATTTCCTCGTTAAACAGAACTAATATTATACCATAAATGGACTGATCTGCCCAGAGTTCCCAAAAGGAAATGGCATTGAGATGTTTCCACTTGAAACAACCAAAAAATCAACACATTTACATTTGTATGTACATGCAAATATAAATAAGGTGTAGGTGGTAAGGCTGTGTTACAACAGTAACAACTCTGATGAGTTGTGAGGGGGTGTCTGTTGATTGATTGTCTGACACAGAAGGCAAAACCTGACACAGTTCTTCCTCTGTACCTGATCACAAGAGATTAGAATTATGCTGGTTATCTGAAACAGGCTTCACCACAAGCAAATTAACTAAGTTACATATCCAAAAATTAACTCTTATCTAGAATGGTCTTTATATTCTCATTTTTATAATAAACTAAAAATTGAGGCTATAAAAAAATCACAAAATAAAACTGAGAAAAAAGTTCCCTTTGTTAATATGAGGTTGATATTTACATCACAAATCAAGACTTAAAAAATGCCTGGCCATTGTGGCTCAGTGATTGAGTCTTGACCTATGAATCAGTAGGTCATGGTTCAATTCCCAGTGAGGGCACATGCCCATTATGTGACTTCAATCCCCAGTAGGGGTCATGCAGCAGGCAGCCAATCAATTATTCTCCCTCATTATTGATTTTTCTATCTCTCCTTCCTTATTCTCTGAAACCCATAAGAACATATATTTTTTTAATATAAAAAAATTAGAAAAGAAAAAGTCAAATTCAATAACTGAAGAAAAGGGAAAATATAGGAAAGGACAGTGGAGAAATCAATATTAATAATGTGGTAGGCAGTTAGATAGACATGAGCAAAGCAAGGACAATGGGTCCTGGCAGAAAGCCCTTGGGCCCTAGCAAAAGATGATTGTAGGGCAAGAGCTCATCCCCAGGGTGACCTTTCCTCCCTTAGCCTATCACTAGTCATGCAGGGTCCGAGTTATTGTCTCTGTCTGGACTAGCAACAGGTCATCAGTAATCTTCCCTGATCCCTTATAGTTTCCTTGTCTTTTAAAACACCTTTTTGGTATACTCCAAGGTTCCTGAAACCCGGGAACAGGCCCACCCTCAACTCCTTCTATACTCTTCTAACCCTCTTTGCTTTATTTCCTCGAGAGCCTCAGGAATAACTTAACAAGGACTCTCCCTTCCCTTTGAGGTGCAGCTGCTCTCTCTCTCCTAGGCCTCCAGAAGAGTCAGGGCTTTGGGGAACATGAACGGCAGAGAAACTGGTCACTAGCCTGACAATTGGAAACTACAGTTGTAGGATGAATTTTCTGTCCAAGGCCACAGAGATATTAGGCATCCCTAATGGGGACACCTTCAGTAAAGCTGGCTATGTCTAGAGGCAGACAAGCAAGGATGTCTTGCTTGAGATTGGCTTTGTGTTGAGTGGAGTCCACCTGTCTGAGCAAAGTAAGTCCACCCTCCCCAGGACTGGCCAAAATGGGAATCACAGATAAGCCTACTCTCAGAGCACAGGGTATGCTCTCCACACTCCGGGTAGTTCCCAGGTGATAGTGAACCTACCCTACAGTGGTTCTCATACCATAGATGTCCCAGGACAGCCCAGAGACTAGCAGGAATGCCTCTAACTCTCAGTTTGGTACTTATCTTTCTTTCCATAGATGGAGAACCAGTACACAGTGCCTTGAGATACCCCTTTGGGTGAAATTTGATCCTGAGTCCCCCTCCTGCTTCTTTGGCAAAATAGCCTGGCCCCACTATAAAGTGGGCAATGAAGAGGCAAGTTAATGGTACCATTAATTTAATATGATCCTCAGCTAGACCTGTAAGTGGAAAAGGAGGCCTTTTTAGATCAATGTGTCTTTTCCATATAGCCAAGTTTTTATGGCTCTCAGAAATGACCCTCAGCTATGTGAACTAGATATCTATAATTGCTACAGAGCCTGAAAGAAAAATATAGCCAAATGGAAAGACACATCCCAAAAATGGATGAAGTTGTTAGTCCTTTGCCAATATTTGCCAGTCCTTGAGGTATTAAAAATGACTATCCTTATTTTACAGACAGTCTTTACAGAGCCGGGGGTATGGCTCCAGAACATCAAAACCCTCTAAATCATTTTACCTTCATCAAAACCTGGGCTCAAACTGTTTATAGATAATTGGCTTTATGAAACTAATATCCTAGGAGAAGCTTGCATTTCTTTCCCTGTACCTTTGAGATACAAAAACCTGGTCTTCTTCAATAACTCTTATCTGAGCCATCTTTTAAAATGAAAGTTTCTGGGAGATAATCCTTATTGAAGAAAAAAAAAAACCTTAACCATTAAGCAGATCCAATTAACTTATTTCAGCTGTTAAATATTAATTGCTAGACAAGTCTTACGTTCACCTACTTTTACCTTTTTTTTAAAGGAAAGCTGGAAAATACACTTGAGGCTTTTAGTAAATGTCTTATACTTTATTAGAAGTATGTCTTTTAAAAGTCTGAGTGTAGCCCTAATAAAATTGATAGAGTGTTGAATTGAAGGGTCTCAAATTTGATTCCAGTCAAGGGCACATGCCCGGGTTTCGGACTTGATTCCCAGTAGTGGGTGTGCAGGAGGAAGCGGATCAGTGATTCTCTCTTATCATTGACCTATCTATCTCTTCCTCTTCCTTCTTCTCTGAAATCAATAAAAATATTTAAATAAATAAATGTGTGAGTGTGTTTGGCAATGGAAAAGCCTATATTTCTAAAAGTTATGAAATGTACTTACCAATCTAAAGAATACTAATATACTTACTTTTTAGTGGTTACTAAAATGTTTTTTCCTCCTCCCAGAGCATTTGTCATAATTCTTATAGTTCTAGTTCTGGTCCCAATAACATTAACTTTTATTTTTATTTATTTAATAAATCTTTATTGTTCAGATTGTTACAATTACTCCTCTTCCCCCCCCCCCATAGCTCCCTTCCACCTTGCTCTCACTCCACCCTCTCCCCTTTCCTCCCCCCTATTATCCTCATCCATAGATGTATGATTTTTGTCCACTCTCTCCCTGCACAACTCCTCACCTCTTTGGTCCTGAGAATTATCAGTCCACTCCCTTCCTATGCCCCTAATTCTATTATATTCACCAGTTTATTCTGTTCCTCAGATTTTCAATTCACTTGATTTTTAGATTCACTTGTTGATATATATGTATTTGTTGTTCATAATTTTTACCTTTACCATTTTCTCCTTCCTCTTCTTAAAGAATACTTTCAGCATTTCATATAATACTGGTACGGTGTTGATGAACTCCTTTAGTTTTTTCTTATATGTGAAGCTCTTTATCTGCCTCTCAATTCTGAATGATAGTTTTGCTGGGTAGAGTAATCTTGGTTGTAGGTTCTTGCTCTTCATCACGTTGAATATTTCTTGCCACTCTTGTCTGGCCTGCATAGTTTCTGTTGAGAAATCAGCTGATAGTGGAATGTGTACTTCCCTGTAGATAATTAACTGTTTTTCTCTTGCTACTTTTAATTTTCTCTCTTTGTCTTTTGCTCTTGGTATTTTAATTATGACGTGTCCTGGTGTGATCGTCTTTGGATTCCTTTTGTTTGGGGTTCTGTGTGCTTCCTAAACTTGTAAGTCTATTTCTTTCACCCTGTGGGAGAAGTTTTCCATCATTATTTTTTCAAATAGGCTTTCAATATCTTGCTCTCTCTCTCTTCTTCTGGCATCCCCATAATTCTGATGTTGGTACACTTGAAGTTATCCCAGAGGTTGCTTACACTATCTTCACATTTTTTTATTCTTTTTGCTTTTTGATTTTCCAGTGGAGTGTTTTTTGCTTCTTTGTACAGTGGTACCTCGAGATACGAGTTTAATTCATTCTATAACCTTGTTCGTATATCAAGTTGCTCATATCTCAAAGCAAATTTCCCCATTGAAATCAATTGAAATGACATCAATCTATTCCAGCCCCCAAAATGCCACCCCACTTGTTCTTGTCACGTGTTTTTGAATAAGAAAAATGTATTTAGAAATGACAAATATTGTATAAAAACATAATAAAAGAAAATGTAAAGGAATAAACTGGTTTTATAAAGTGTATTTACCTTACTCATTACACTCCGTAATGCTACACTTTATCCCTAAACTGAATGTAACTTAACTAATCTTCACTGAACTTAATTGCTACTGGTCTTTGCATTTTGGGCCAATTTAAAAAAAAAAAAAACGTGTCCAACGAGATTTGCCTCTTCCTCCCTTTCAGAATATTTCTGAAATGGGTGAGGCAAGTTTCATTGAACAGCTCTGATGCACGACCAGTAGCAACTTTTTCGGGGTGTTTCTTTTCCACGAAGTGTGACACCCTCTCCCACATTCCTAAGCTCTCCTTTATCTCACTTGTAGAGATCTCCTCCACCTCTGGCTCCTCCTCAAAACCAATTTCTTGGAGAACCTCCGCATGTTGCTGAGACTGCAACTCTTGTAACTCCTCCATGGTGAGTTCCAGAGTGCTTCTCGACAAGCTCATTCACGTCTCTCTCATCCACCTCTAGGCCCATGGATTTTCCCAGAGACACTATCTCCTCCTCCCCTGGCACCTCGGGTTCGAATCCTTCGAAGGTCCTTTCGGCTACGGCCTCAGGCCACAGCTTTTTCCATGCAGAGGCCAAAGTCCTCTGCATGGAAACACCCAGCCAGGCCTGATCAATAATTCTGAGGCATATCATGATGTTAAAGTGGTTCTTCCAGAACTGTCGAAGGGTGAGATTTGTGTTCTCCGTCACCTCAAAGCAGTGCTGGGACAGGTGCTTGATGTACAGCTTTTTAAAATTAGAAATCACCTCCTGATCCATGGGCTGCAGGATAGGAGTGGTGTTGGGAGGTAGGTAGACAACCTTTATAAACTTGAACTCTTCGAGGAGTTCATCTTCGAGGTTCAGTGGGTGAGCAGGAACATTGTCGAGGACGAGGAGGGCTTGCATGGTTAGGTTGTTTTCCTGTAGATATTTCTTAACAGAAGGGCCAAAAACCAGGTTTGCCCACTCCACAAAGAACTGCCTGGTAACCCATGCCTTCGGGTTTGCCCTCCACATAACTTGCAGTTTATCTTTTAAAGTCTTATGTGACTTAAAGACTCTGGGGTTTTCCGAATGGTATATGAGGAGAGGCTTGATCTTGCAGTTGCCACTCGCATTGGCGCACAGTGCGAGAGTTAGCCTATCCTTCATGGGTTTGTGGCCTGGCATCGCCTTCCCCTCTGCCGTTATATAAGTCCTATTCGGCATCTTCTTCCAGAAAAGCCCTGTCTCATCACAGTTGAAGACTTGCTGGGGAATATATCCTTTGGCTTCTATCAGTTCGGAAAAAGTTTTGAGGTAATCCTCAGCTGCCTTCACATCCGAACTTGCTGCCTCACCATGCCTGACGATGGAGTGAATGCCGGATCTTTTCCTGAAGTTATCAAACTAGCCTCTACTGCTTTAAATGAGTCTTTCGATGCTTTGTCCGTGGAAGTGCACGGGGTCTGCTCCAGCACATCACCGTAAATGGCTCGCGCCTTCTCGCATATGATGCCCTGTGTTAATGTATCTCCTTTAAGCTGCTTCTCCATCACTCACACCATCAGTAGATTTCTCCATCTTTTCATGGAGAGAGCTACGGAGCTTAGAAATTATTTCAACGCCCTTAGCTGGCAATATACCCTTTATCTGTTTAAGCACAGTGCATATCATTGAAGTACTATGCCCATATTGCCTCGCCAAGTCAGCCACTCGCACACCTTGCTCATATTTTTCTATGATTTCACGCTCTAATTCAATAGACATTATCCTCTTCTGAGTACTGACCTTTCCACTTGCTTTCTTCGAACCCATGGTTATAAAAAGAAAGGTGATAAAGTATGCAAATGCACAAAGATGCTTCGACAACGAGGTTCAGCTGTGTCGTGCATGTCTTTTCGCTGAATGGTGTGAGCTGGGCCCTCCTTGGAGAAGGAACCTGAGTTCCCCAAGATATGCGATCAGTGCCGGGGCCCCGCTAGCAGGCAAGGGGATCCCAAGGCAGGTGCTGGGTGTGGAGGTCACTGGGGCATAGGCTACCAAGGAGACAGAACTGAACCTCATATCACCCTACTTGGCCCCGGAGGATGACTGGTTAGCCAGACACGGGTAAGATTCCTCAGGGAAGGAACAACCTAAGACAGACACAATCACAGAGGGGCCATCAGGAGAGAACTTGGGAGTCAACAGAGGTGGGACACAGACCCTCACCCCCAAACTTTGTAGGGGCCTGAACCCTCACCCCTTTTGAGGGAGGTCTCCTGCCTCCATGACTGCTTTACTTCCCATGTCCAGCTCAGATCAGGACCCAGGTAACAGACAGAGACTTGGCCGACAGCAGCTGCTCTATATCTAAATCCAGCCTAGCACCAGGAATGCTCAGGTCCTACTTAAGAATGCAAATAATCCTTTCCTTTAATATTTACAGGATAATCTTAGTAGAGTATTAAATTTGACAGTAAAAGAGTAATCAATCTTTCAGATTAATTTAAATTGGCTAATTGAAATAAGTGAACATTCAAGAAAATTTAATTGTACTGGACAAAAAGCTGTTTCTAAAGTATTAACTAAAATTTCTATTGGTAGTTCATCTCATAGTAAAATTGCTTAACATGCAATGAACATAAAGCAATCATATTTTTATGCAAAGAATTTAAAGTTATCAAGATTGCATTAAAAAATTTATAAAAGTCTTCATTAATCAAAAAAAGAGGGGATAGTTAGGATAATATCATATAAGGAAAAATATCCGGTAAGTAAATTACATCTAGAAAATGTTACTTTAGAAAATTAATTTTCAGTTGTAATGCTAACAGCAAGACACTCAGGAAAAATACACATGGTGTCAAAATAAGCCAAAGGAAAGTCATTTGTGCAAAAATAAAAGGGACCCCAAGTCAATTTTATAGAGAAGAGTCCTTTATTAACTTTTGGTTGAGAATATGTTTATATACTTTCAGAAAACAACTCTAAGACCAAGTGGACTCCTCCATCAGAGAGGAATTGACAGGTTTGCTCCAACCACGAAGACAAGAAGAGAAATAAGTATATGATATTTATTGGAAGAATAAAGAGCTAGAAACAGTCCAGAGATGGAAGACGCTGACGACACCTTGCCATGCTAGCAGTCAGCAGATGTGTGTCACTACAGGATGCCTAGGATCAAACCAGAGAGGGTCAGACCTGCATTGCCACCATTTGTCCACTATCCAGATACCATTGCTGACGTGTACACATAAGGAACTGTTTGACATTGAAACTGGGACTCAGAACTATTGGACATTGAAATCGGGACTCAAACTTTTTTTGTTCTTATAGATTTATTTCTAAATTTGCCGAGGCAAGATGTTTTTAAAGAATGGCGGGGAGGGCAGGCGGGGGGAACAGGTACAGAGGCAAAGAAGCATTGAACAGACTGCCATACTACAGCGGGAAGGCAGAGGAGAATGGGGCGTGGGGGGGGGACAAGGGCTGTAAGAGATCAACTGAAGGTTTTGTATGCATGTATATAAGCATTACCAAAGACACAGGGGCGGTGGGGGAGGGCATGTACTAGGGGGTAGGGAAGGCTGGAAAGAGGTTAATAGGGGAGGGGGAAAAACCAGAGACATATGTACTACTATTTGTAATACTTTAAACAACAAAAAATTAAAAATAAAAGAAGCAGTTGTCACTTTTGCTAATGTCTCTGGGATAAAGAATGCACAAGGTAGGGAAACTAGAAAGAAGAAATAGGAATTGTTAGTTTTTCAATACATT
>PVJN01000429.1:0-20194 GCA_004026805.1 Lasiurus borealis
AGATCAGGATTGGGCCAGGAAAGAGTTAACAAAGCTCGGCTTGAAATTGTATCCCCCAGTTGCATTCTGTTGTTGCAGTCTCAGGGTTGAGAACAGAGTGGAAACTCCCAGGGTGCTGTGACCCAGGTGCAGGTTGTTAATCTTATGTAGTAAGACAGCCTGTAGCTAAATTGCGGAGGGAGACATGGCCCAGATGTCCCAAGGGAGTAGCCCAGAGATAACCACCAGCCACATCCTGTTATCTCTTATTGTAGCCCTATGGTAACCAGACGTCTGTAGATTGTAAAATGTGGAGACTGCAGATTGTAAAATGTATGCAGGAATGAGGGGGGAAAAAAATTCTGTGTTGGCCTCTGTATAACTCTGTTGCTTGTCACATAGTATATAAGCCTGACTTGGTATCGACTCGGGGTTCTCAGCCTCTGCTCTGCTTTCGGAGTATGTTGTGAGCCCCAGCATGCTAGGTCTGCAATAAAGAACCTCTTGCTTTTGCATCCAGTGGTCCGTTGGATTCTTGGGTGTGGGGACCGGAGGGTCTTTCACCATCAAGCTTTCTGCTAATTTCAGATCACCTGAAGATTCAAAAGAGAATATTGAGGTGATTAAGAAACCTACCTCTTTTCTCCCCCAAACACAGAATGCAGTGTTACTCCCTGGTCATTCTGCTCTCCCTACTGTGATGTTGACAGGTCTGTTCTGTGCCACCAAATGGGCTGGAGGCAAGACAGCATAGCAGCATTGGTTGGAAAGGAAGCTAGGGGAGGTGAGGGCAGAAGTTGTAGATTGGGTCTGTGCTCAAGGGAACGTCCTCCTGTCTGCCTTCCCTAACTGGGCATGCAGTCCCTCCGTGGGAAATGAGTCCCAGAGACCATTGCCTTAAGAGTAGGCAAATGTTTTTTGAGTAGGCGCTGCAATTCTGGGGAGAAAGCTGCAAAGTGAAGTGTGAACAGAATACAGGCCCTTAGTATATTAATTAAATGCTGCACTACCAAGGATTGATGCTGCTTGTGCTTGGCACGGCCTGCAGGCGTGGCTTTCTCCTTGGGGTCTTGGCTCTCCTGCCTTGGTGTTCATGGTTCTCTCCCAACAGCATAGCCCAATGGTGGATCTCACATGAAAGGCCTCATTCTGTGCTATCTGCTAGGTAGCCTCGCCACCAGTGGTTTTGGGCCCTGGAAGGATGGTGGTGTGGCTGAGAAACCAGGATTTTCCATGTCATTTCATCTTAATTAATTAGGATTTACATTTGAGTGGACATATGGCTCATGGCCAGGCACTGGACAGCGTGGGAGTCCACTCTCCCACGTGTGTGTGCGGCTGCAGAGAGTGCTGGGTGCCTGCCACGGTGATGCACAGCCTGGCAGTCTCCACGGAGCTCACAGCTGCGGGCTCCGGAAGGCGAGCAGCACTGGATGAAGTACCTGCCTGATTTTACTTTATTTTATTATTTTATTTTTTTCTGCCTGATTTTAAGGTGCTGAGGTGAATGGCAGGCGGTAACAGGACAGAAGACCGCTGCCTAACTCACACTCCGAGGCTCCAGTACCAGAGTATCAGTCACCTCCCTGTGCATGGTGCTGGATGCTTTACGTTATCCAGGTGAGCCCTGTGTCCAGTTTTGACTCTCAGAACCACATCATCTTTGTACCCTCGCGTCCTACCCAATGCTGAGGAGCTTGAGCGGGCCCAGCGCTGAGCTGGATGAGTCCGCCTGATGAGTTCTGGGTCTGAGGCCGGAGCGAGTCCCCTCGCCCTGAAACCTCAGTACCCCCTCCCATCCTTAGGGCATATAACCAGGCCGCAATGGGTTCCCAGGAGGCAGGGACTCTCTGCCAGCTCGGAATGACACCCCGGCCATATTGCCTCGGCCGCCCACTTACTATGACGTCACCTCTGCGGGTGACAGGCAGCCGGGCTGCACCAGCAGTGCGTCACACAGGTAGATGACGCCACACACGCCGCCCGCCATGAGCCAGCAGCGCGCGCTGCCTGGGGCCTGGTACGGGAAGGCCGGGCGCTCGCAGAGCGGCCTACAGCTCCAGCCGCAGCGGCAGGCAGCAGCAGCAGCCACAGCGGGGAGGCGGGTTTGAGGAGCAGCCGAGTGACCGCCCGCCGAGCTCCAGCAGCCCGGCGCCTGCGGCCCCGCTTTCCCGGGGGCCACGGTTATCGGCTCTTCCATGTCGGAAGGAGCGTGCAGAAGTGGACCCCGAGTCGTGCCCACAGGATGTGCCCTATGAGTCCGGAAAGGGACGCCTCCCCACCCCCACCCCGCAGGTGTGACGGCCACCGCTCACCTGAGGGCAGGCTGATGGGGCCCAGAGGCCGCCACTTGACCTCACAGCGCCCCCTCCTCTGCCCAGAGGCCTGTGGGGGGACTTGCTCCCTGCTCCAGCTCCCCAGGCCGAGCCACCAAGCAGCGGACTTCTGAGCAGGACATCTGGCAGGGAGTCCATCCGCTCTTTTGGTTCAAAGCCTTTCAGGTGGGCAGGGAGCACAGTCTCCTGACTGGGACGGCCGCCCCTGAGGAGATGGACGTACCAGTGCAGGAGTCCATGCAGCTGGGGAGCCGGACTCTGGAGGCCCGGCCTGCTGTGTGCACCGCACAGCTGCCGGCTGGGCTTTGTAGAGAAAAGGAGGAAAGTGTTGTTAGGAGGCTACGTTAGCTTCATGAGCAGAGAGCTTGACTTTTCTGAAGTCAGAACTTTCCAGAATCTCTCCCTCCTAATACAGGTAGAGGAGGCTTTTTGTGACATTTAAAATGGCGACATTCATGAACATATCACTGGAATTTAGAAGTAAACAGCAAGTTGAAAACTCATGAGCGGATTGCCCGGAGGTGTCACAGATAGGATACTTAGAACGCAAGCATGGTTCTCAAATATTTTGTAGCGTAGTCAGTGCTTGGATTTAAACAGAAAAGGAACATCAGGAACGCACACCATCCCTCATGTGTTAGATTCAGCTTCTCTAGGCTCACATGTGTCCTTCAAGTTATGGACAAGTAAAGTTAAAAATACCCCTTTCACACTGGAAAGGCACTTGAGCATTCCATACTGGCTCCTCTTACCCTTTTTGCCAAGAGGGACCCTCTTCTCACAATCCGATTGCCCTCAGCTGTAGCCTGAGCTCTCTATTCACGCTGAGGTTGAAGCCTTGAGGTGGCTGGTCTAAGGGACTATCTCTTGCCCAATGGTGTGAGCTGCACTCTTCCTGGAGAAGGAACCTGAGTTCCCCGAGATATGTGATCAGAGCCGGGGCCCCACCAGGAGACAAAGGGATTCCAAGGCAGGTACTGGGTGTGGAGGCCACGGGGGCATAGGCTACCATGGAGACAGAACTGAACCTCACAACATCCTGCTTGGCCCCGGAGGATGACTGGTTAGCCAGAGATGGGTAAGATTCCTCAGGGAAGGAACAACCTAAGATAGGCACAGTCGCAGAGGGGCCATCAGGAGAGAACTTGGGGGTCAACAGAGGTGAGTCATAGACCCTCACCCCCACCAACCTTTCAGGGGCCTGAACCCTCACCCCTTTGACCATATGGCTGCTTCACTTCCTACGCCCAGCACAGATCGGGACCCAGGTAACAGACAGAAACTTGGCTGACAGCAGCTGCCCTGTATCTAACTCCAACCTAGCACCAGGAATGCTCAGGGCCTACTCAAGAATGCAAATAATCCTTTCCACTAATATTTACAGGGTAATCTAAAACTATTGGTAGAGTATTAAGTTTGACAGTAAAAGAGTAATCAAGCTTTCAGATTAAATTTAAGTTGGCTAATTGAAATAAGTGAATATTCAAGAAAATTTAATTATATTGGACAAAAAGCTATTTCTAAAGTATTAACTAAAATTTCTATTGGTAGTTCATCTCATGGTAAAATTGCTTAACATACAATGAACATAAAGAAGTCATATTTTTGTGCAAAAAATTAAAATTTAAAGTTATCAAGATTGCATTAAAAATTTACAGGAGTCTCCATTAAAAAGGGGGGGGTGGTAGTATGATAATATCATGTAAAGAAAAATATCTGGTAAGTAAATTACATCTAGAAAATTTTTACTTTAGAAAATTAATTTTCACTTATAATGCTAATAGCAAGACACCCATGAAAAACACACATGGTGTCAAAATAAGCCAAAGGAAAATCGTTAGGGCAAAAAGAAATAGGACCCCAAGTCAATTTTATAGAAAAGATTTCTTTATTAACTTTTGGTCGAGAATATGTTTATATACTTTGAGAAAACAACTCCAAGAACAAGTGGACTCCTGCAACAGAGAGGAATTGACAGGTCTGCTCCAACCATAAAGAAGGGAAGCAGTCCAGAAATAGAAGACGCTGATGACATCTTAATCAGAGAGGGTCGGACCTGCATTGTCACCATTTGTCCACCATCCAGATACCATTGATGACGTGTACACATAAGGAACTGTTTGACATTGAAACTGGGACTCAGAACTATTGGACATTGAAATTGGGACTCAAACATTTTTTGTTCTTATAGGTTTATTTCTAGCCTGCAGAGGCAAGATGTTTTTAAAGAAAAGAATCAGGGAGGAAAAAACACAAATATAGAGGCAAAGAAGCAGTGAACAGACTGTCATGCTACAGCGGGAAGGCAGAGGAGGCTTCGGGGGAGGGCTGTAAGAGATCAACTGAAGGACTTGTATGCATGTATATAAGCATAACCAATGGATACCAGACACTGGGGAGGGGGGATGGGGCAGGTGAGGGCATGTACTGGGGGTAGGGAAGGCAGGGGGGAGATCAATAGAGGGGAAAAAAAAAGACATATGTACTACTATTTGTAATACTTTAAACAACAAAATAAATTACCCCTTTCAGCACATTTACCAAATTCCAGTGACTGCTGTTATGTTAGCTCTTCCCTTAAGAAACGAAGATATGATGCAGCCTTCCAGTTCAGAACCACGGGGAACCTCGCTCCGTCCTGTGCCTGACTGAACTGCCACCGCACAACCACTTTGGTCCTTTGCACGCACAAACCTGACACAGAGGCAGGTGTGCGTGGTGTGCGTGTGGGCGTGGCGCTCTCCTTTATCTTTATTGCTTTCCTGAGTTTCAGTAAGCACATTTCTGAGATCCTTAGGGAGGCTGACAGTGGTTCCTGCCTCCCGGGATCATGGAATCAGTTGGTCTGTGACCCTGCTCTGGGTGTGTGCAGTAGTGGCTCTCGTCCCCCATGACCTTCTCCCAGAGCTCTGAGGACCAGGGCTTACCGGTTGAGGGGCTGGCCTCAGAGGACAGGCCTCCCTCTGCCAGCCGCCTCCCGCAGAGGGCAGTCCTGAGCCACAGTCTTCTCACCAGGCCTTGCAGCTGGGCCGCTGCAAGCTCATGTACAGGAGGGGCTCCAGGTGGTTTGCTTTTTTGACTAAATGAGGGAAAAACTGCGACAGAGAAGGGCTCATGTGAAGATCAGCACAGGGACGGGTGACGTCGTCTTTCCCCTTCCCTGCATGCCCAATCTGCAGCTGAATAGAAGGCCTAGAAAACCCAAGCATCAAACTTGATGGAGACAGGGTAGGTGCAAGCAGATGTCCAGCGGGAAAGGAGAAACAGAGGTGTCATTTCTGCTCACACTGCACCTTTGGAATGCCAGACCGCCTGGATCGTGTGGCTGGAAGAAGGAGCTTCGGCTGGCCTGCGGGCAGGGCTCTAGGGTCACATGGTGAAGGGATCCTGCATAGTCCCAGCCGATGTATATGGTAGGGCTCCCTAGGGCAAGCCAGCTGTGTTCATGGCTTAGCCCACTGGAAGCTAGAGGGTTATAAACAGTCAGTCTCCTCTAACAGCAGTTTCTCCAGCTGCTGATGGAGCAGGCAGTCAGAGGTTTGGGCACCAGGGGGATCTTACTTGAGAGATGCTGCCTTCTAGCTCTGAAGAGGAAAGGCTCCCCATAAACTGTGCTGAGAACCCCATCCTACAGCCACGGGCTCTGCCTCCTGCCAGTAACTGGGATGAGCCTGGAAGTAGATGGTCGTGCCTCCAGGTAAGAGCACAGCCAGCCCTGGTTCAGTTGTGAGACCTGTGGTAAGAACCCAGCCAACCACTAGCCTTCTGACCTATGGACCTGTGAGCTATGAAATGGGTGCTGTTTTAAGCCACTAAGTTTCTGATAACTTATCCTTTAATGAACTTCCTTCTAAAAAAAAAAAAAAAAGCATACAAACATGTTAGTACAGGGTACAAGATGTGAGTGATTTCCTAAGTATCCACCTTCCTTCCAAGGTCTGACCTAGGCCTCCTGGGCCCACACAGCCTCCATCACTCTCACTGCCTCACGTCCACACCTGCCCTCTTCATCTACTTCCATCTGGAACTCCTGGGGCTCACATGGAACCAGGATTCCATTTAAAGAGAAGCTAGTGTGACCCACCGCGACCCTTTCTGGGCCAGGCCCACATAGACAGCTTCTCCGAAACTGCTCCCAGGCCAGCGGTGTGTCTCTCTCCCCTTCTGCTTATCACAGCATAATTCATTTCTCTTGCAAATGTCACAAGTCCTGTGCAAGCATCAAGATTCTTCAACTGTGTCCAATAGGACCTTTCGGATTTTTCTCTAGAAGAGCGAAGGTGTAGGTGGTGGGAGGAGACCCAATACACCTTAAAGGGGATGGAAATAGGACATTAGGTCCACAAAACCTGAAAAACCCTTATCCCTTATGAGTAAGAAGTGTTGTTACAGATACTGCTTCACAGATTTCTTCTTAAAACCCTAGTATACCTATATGTTGGTTTCCTGTCCGACAGTTGTTGAATGTCTATGCTCACAGATTCATGAGAGGCAGGGATGTGAGCAACTAAGTAATAATCAATTGTAAAGACACGCATACACGGGACCTGGCCTGGGGTGCATGAGGGCTGCACAGAGACAGAATCTTAGACTGAGAAACTTAGCAGGGCGTCCATGGAGAAATGGAAGGAGGCTTTCTGGGCTGTGAGAACAATACGCTCCAGGGTGGATAGACATTCGATGTGACATGAACAGCGCACCTGGGGCTGGGTGGCGGGCGGAGAGTGGGCCAGGTTCTGATGGCTGCTCTGTTACCTGCATCAGCCCACAGGCTGAAGGGAGCTACGCAGATGCAGAACAGGTGGGTACTTTGGAGAAAAGGAGCAGTGAGCATGAAGAAGGTGAGATTAGAGCCGATGAGGGCAAAGGAGAATAAAAAGCTATTTACAGGCTGAAATCAAAGGATTTGAACTTTCTGGATCTTTTGGACAAACCCAAAGAAGGAGTTGAGAAGAACGCCAGGTTTCTATTCTGAGAGACCAGATCCCCGAAGATGAAGTCACGTGACATGGAGATTCAGAAAGGACTGTTGGCTTGCAGTGGTGACAGTGGATGGAAAAGGTGAGTCTGTCTGTGGGTGAGTCTCCTCTGTGATGCCCATGAAGCCTTCGAAACACAGTTCTGGCGACATGAGCTGGTGTCAGCGGTGACTGTGGGATGTTTGCAGCCCTGTACATATCTGACAGTATCACAGACTGAAGTTCTCAAGATCAAGCTCGGAACTTATTCAGCCTCCACAAGACCTCAGGCAGCGAGGTTCTGAATAAATGCTTATTGACTAAATAAACCACATGTCTACACTTTTGTTTGACCTTATTTGATGTGCCTCAATGCACTGAAAAATTCTATAAAAAGGAAGTTGAGGGTTGTTGGATCATTAGCCATAAAGCCAGATATTCAAACTGTCAAAAGGTCTAACTGAAGCTCAAAGACCCAAGAATGCTGTTTTTTTTTTTTTGCTGACTTACCTAAAAGCCCTCACTGACCATATAATTGCCCTTAATCATCCAGTTTGCATTGTGCAAACCTGCCTCTTGGCCAAAATGCTGAAAATTTAGATAGAACCATGCAGCTAAATTTCAACTTCTGTCTGTACCTCGTTCTTTTTGGGGTGTCTGAGCATTGGTGTATCAGTAATTATCATCTCTTCCTTTCCTACAGTTTCTTTTCTAGAGTAATCTTTGCCCATCTTCCACATATACACAGAAGCTAGGAACGTAGTTTTTCTTAGGTAATTTTTTGGTTGAACAAAAAAAGACAATAGAGTTGAAGAAACATATATCCCATGAGTTAAACAATCAGATGAAGGTAAAAGAGGAAACCAGTGGGGTTTATGCCTTATATGACTATGTTTTCTTTGAACTGTGTTTAGCATTTACTCTTCACATTATTAATTATATATTTTAAAATAATTATTCCTCATAATTTCTGATGAGGAATATTATTAGTAAACAATAAATGTATTTTACCAATTCTGATAAATATAGAAAGAAAGTCTTATTGAATTCTTTCTGAGATGGATGAGGGTACAGAAGTTTGCTGCTCTGTGTGCTGTGGGACTGTGCACCTAAAGTTGCACTGTTTTGTTAATAGTGACATATCCAATAAAAAGGAAACAAAAGAGACTTAAAATGTAACTGTTTAAGCCTTATTTACTGTCTCTGTGTTAAGAACAAAAGTGCAAATGTAAACATCTCTAATGCAAAAATAAAAAATAAGTATTTGTTTATGTATCTATGGAAAAATAAAGAATAGTTAGAATAATACTATTCCTTTTTTTGATAAGGGCTCAGAGAAAATGCATTTTTTAAAAGTTGGTGGTAAAGCATATAATTATAGCAGTGTTCCTCATTTCTTTACATTCATTCAGGGCTACAGGTGGGGGAAAGCCATGGACGTGGCCAATGTCAGGCAGGGCTGGGAAGCTGTGCATTCGGGTGCTGAGGCAGAGCCACCGCGCGGGGTGGCTGGGTGGCTCCTGGGCCATGTGGAGGCCATGCCGTGGTCTGTGGGTGGGTGTGACCTAGAATGCCCATGTTAAGAAGTGCACGTGTGAGACATGACTCTTGTAAGTGCTTCTCCAAATGCTCTCTAAGTTTGTCAGAAAAGTGTCCTGTCACCTGCCATATGTCTCCACTGGTGTCAGGCTGTGCATTAGTCTGACCCAGAGGGATGGCGGTTTTCATGGGGTGGAGTGGGCAGCAGTGGCGGGTGAACTCACATGGAGGGATGCATTTGAGTGGAAGCAAGAAGATGAAGGGCTGGGATGGTGGAGGATACGGAGGCCAGGGCACAACTGGAGCCCAGGTATGTTGGCGGCTGCCCGTGGGCACCACACTGACAGAGGAGCCCACCTCACCCAGAAAAAAGGCCAGTGGCCATGGCAGATCCTGCAGCAGAGGAGAGCACTGCGAGTTGTGCTGCAGGAGGAAGGGAGATGAGGAGCTGTGGAGAGGGCCTGCTAGCATTCTGGGCTCACGCCACGGCAAGAGGGGCAGGCAGGGCCCGGTCTTCCCTGACTGAGTCCTGCCACTATTGGTGTTCACTTGGACCTCAGAACCTGACCTCCAGGCTGTCCCTGATGTCCCTAGTGAACAAGATGAGGTCACTCTGGAACAGGTCAGCCCTTAATCTAATGTCAGTGCCCTCTAGGGAGGCAGGTGAAGACCCAGAAACGCGGAGAGGCCGCGTGGCAATGGAGGCTGAGGATGGAGGGATGTGCCACAGCCAGGACATGCCCATCTCACCCACACAGAGACTCTGCCCCCATCTGACCCACACAGACTCCCCTCTCATCTGACCCACACAGACTCCTCTCCCATCTGACCCACACACTGACTCCCCTCCCATCTGACCCCCACACTGCCACCCCTCCCATCTGACCCACACAAAGACTCCCCTCCCATCTGACCCACACACTGACACCCCTCCTATCTGACCCACACAGACTCCCCTCCCATCTGACCCACACACTGACTCTCCTCCCATCTGACCCCCACACACAATCCTCTTCCTTCTGATCCCCATACACATTCCCTTCCCATTTGACCTACACACACACTCCCTTCCCATCTTACCCCCACACACACTCACCTGCCATCTGACCTACACACAGACTCCCTTCCCATCTGACCACACACTCCACTCCCATCTAACCTACACACAGACTCCCCTCCCATCTAATCTGCATCACTGACCTATTGAGAGTGTGGGAATCCTAAGCACAAAGATGGTAGTATGAGGTAAGAATCACTGAAGCTGGGCAAGGTCTCCACTATTGAAGCACTCAGGAGAGAACTGCTCCTGGGAAGTGACCCCTGGGCAGGTGGATGAAGAGAACACCTGGAAGAGGGCGAGCCTGTGTCGATTTGAGATTGGGTGATGGCGTGCTGCGGGCCCACAGGGTTAGCAGCTTTCCATGGTCTGGTCCGTGGGCTGCAGAGGAGAAGTGGGCAACAGAGGCAGGTGTGAGGGAGGAGCTAGGACTCAGAGCCAGGGACTGGAGGTGGCCTGGAGGCTGAAGGAGAGGCCGAGGATGGAAGCGTGGCTCTGCCAGGGGCCAGTGCAGACGGGTGAGCAGGTCTTCCTTTGTGAAGAGAGGCCACTGTAGGAAGAGGGAACCAAGACTGTGTGAGTCGGTGAAGCAAAACTACACCAGGAGCTAAGTGGGTGCAGGAGAACTCGGGCACTGAGCCATATCCGGTTTCAGTTCTGAGAGGCCAGGCCTGGAGGTGGCCTGCAGCTGGTGTGCACAGAACCCGCAGCCCAGGCATCCAGGACGCCCACCCAGGACCCCCGGTGCAACACTGCTGAAGGAGTAGCCTGGGAACTGAAATCTCCAAACCTTGGCTTACATACCTTCCCTCCTCCCGAGGGAGGGCCGGAAGGCCTAACTTCTTGAAAGTGTGTCGAACAAAATCAACACGGATGTGCTGCCGAAACCGCAGCGCCTGAGCAGCTTTCTGTGTGCAAGGTGAGCAAACCGTCTCAGAGGGCGACATGATCACCCTGGGAACACTTCCATTTCAAGAAGCAGCCTCGGAGCACGGCGCCAGAGCACCATTTCCAGGGCTTCTGTGGGGGCTTCGTGGCTTCGTTATGTGCTTAGGTCAGAATCGCACAGACCGGTGTGCGGGCACCTGGCCTCGAACTGGAGCCTTCCCCGGGGCCACAGCGAGGCTCGGGGGGTCTGCAGCCAGGACAGCCCTGGCGGCGCCTCGAATAGGCTCGTCTTCCTCGCTCGTCTTAATCTCTTCTCTGAGCAGAGGCCATTGTCAGTGGAATATGCTCTCCGCCTTGGGAAAGCGAGATTTATGCTTAGCAATAACTCAGGGTGTCACCATGGGAGCAGGTGGGGGTTGGGCGCTGCCAGGCCCCGAGACTTCCTCTAGCGACTGGCGTGGAAGGCGGATGCAGAAGAGCGACCGCCATCCTGAGAGCTAGGCCTGTTGCTCTTAGGATGGGTAGAGCGTCTCATCTGCTGGTGTGTAGGGAAATCGCCAGTTTTGTGGGGCCGAAAACATCATGGACGGGGCTCTTTTAGAGAAAAAAGGGAGAAAATGATGAATTCTTGATTTTGACACAGTCCTCAGTGAGGAGCCCTGCAGCCAGCTTTCCCAGCGGCCCGGGAGCACATGGCTGCAGGCCTCCGGGTGTGGGCACAGCCGGTCCAGGGGGACCACTCCTCATTCCGCAGGATGTTATAACAACAACAAAGGAACTGCGTGGTGAGGATGTGGAGAAACTGGAGACCTCATACCTTGTACATTATTGGGGGCACACAGTGGGGGCTCAGCGGCTGTGGAGCCGGTTTGGCAGTTCCTCAAAAAGTTAACCTAGAATTTCCATGACTCCACAGTTCTGCTCTTAGGAACACACCCACTAACAACAGCCAGGCACATGTACCTATAGACCAGCCCAGAAGATAGAACCAAACATTCATCAATGGACACATAAAGAAATTATAGAAATATACACATATGTATGGATTACTACTCAGTCTTAAAAAAGAATGAAGTACTGATACATGCCATAACATAGGGAAACACACTAAGTGAAAGGAGCCAGACACAAAAGGTCATACGGACGATTTTATTCAGACACAGAATGCCAGTTGGTGGGAGACTCCTCTGAGTCTCTGTGAGCCCCTCTCTTTCTGTCAGGGGATGAGGGGGAACTTTGGTGGATAAAGCACTTGACTCTAAATCAGTGGAAATGCTCTTTACAGAGGTGGTTGACAACATCATGATGTACAAAACGCTACTGAATTGTTCAGTTCAAAATGGCTAACTTTGTTTTATGATTCAATCATCTGACTAATTTAAAACTTCAGCATCCATTCATCCACTTGGTTAGTGACTGTTACTAATGCGGTAACATTACAACATTACAGCACACGTGCTAAGGCCCAGGAGAAGTGCTCCGTGCTTAGGGAGCACCCTGTGGAAAGGGATCTGATCCCTAGGAAGGAAGTCCCATCCTTGTTCATTAGTGCAGCTGGCCACCTAGGAGGGGAGGAGCTTCACTTCCACAGACACAAGCACCCTCCTCCACTAGCAGGACCCTGAGGGAGGCCCTGGTGGCCACAGGCTCCTGGAGGTGACCAGTGGGAAAAGCAGAGGAAGCAGAGGAGGCAGCTGGAGGGCCTCTTCTTGACCAGGTTGGAGGAGAGGAACCAGCTCCCAAGGCCCAGCCCAGCCCAGTCCCCCATCAGGAGAGATGCCTCTCTACCTGGTTCAGGGTGCATGGTTACACTGTTTCTCTACCTCGTTCAAGATAATGGTCACTGTTCTCTCTCTGAACTTTGTCAGGAAGAGTAATTGTCTGTCCACTCCACATAAGGACAGCTCTCATCACTGGGAAGATCTTTTTTTTTTAATTAAATCTTTATTGTTTAGATATTACATTTGTTTCTCCCCCCCCCCCATAACTCCCCTCCACCCGGCTCCCACTCCTCCCTCTACCCTTATCTCCCCCACATTGACCTCAACCATAGGTGTATGATTTTTGTCCAGTCTCTCCCTGCACCCTCCTCACCCCTTTGCTCCTGAGAATTGTCAGTTTACTCCCTTTCCGTGCTCCTGATTCTATTATGTTCACCAATTTACTCTGTTCATCAAATTTTTAATTCACTTAATTTTTAGATTCACTTGTTGATAGATATGTATTTGTTGTTCATAATTTTTTGGCTTTTACCTTTTTCTTCTTCCTCCTCTTTTTAAAGAGTACCTTTCAGCATTTCATATAATACTGGTTTGGTGCTGATGAACTCCTTTAGCCTTTTCTTATCTGTGAAGCTCTTTATCTCCCTTCAATTCTGAATGATAGCTTTGCTGGGTAGAGTAATCTTGGTTGTAGGTTCTTGCTATTCATCACTTTGAATATTTCTTGCCACTCCCATCTGGTCTGCATAGTTTCTGTTGACAAGTCAGCTGACAATTGTATGTGTGCTCCCTTGTAGGTAATTAAATGTTTTTCTCCTGCTGCTTTTAAATTCTCTCTTTGTCTTTTGCTCTTGGTATTTTAATTATGATGTGTCTTGGTGTGGTTCTCTGGATTCCTTTTGTTTGAGGTTCTGTGATCTTCCTGGACTTGTAAGTCTATTTCTTTCACCAGGTGGGGGAAGTTTTCAGACATTATTTCTTCAAATAGGTTTTCAGTACAGTGGTACCTCGACATACAAGTTTAATTTGTTCCGTAACCTTGAGGTGTGGGAAACTATGAGACGCTCTAGTTGAGGTAAACTGGTGGGTCGTGTGCAGCCGGCCGATCCACAGGATTACTCCTATCTCGAATGTTGCTCGTATTTCAAAGCAAAAATCGCTCACTCAACGGAAAATCTCGTATGTTAGGGCACTCATATCTTGAGGTACCACTGTATCTTGCTCTCTCTCTTCTTCTGGCACCCTCATAATTCTGATGTTGATATGCTTGAAGCTGTCCCAGAGGCTCCTTACATTATTTTCACATTTTTGGATTCTTTTTTTCTTCTTGTTTTTTCCAGTTGAGTGTTTTCTGATTCTTTGTATTTCAAATATTTTTTGACTTGATTCTTGCCTTCCTCTAGTCTGCTGTTAGGTCTCTGTACAATATTTTTTATTTCAGTCAGTATATGTTTAATTTCTAGTTGGTTCTTTTTCATCCCCTCTTGGGTCTCACTAAATTTGTCCATCTTTTCTAGGAAATTCTTGAAAAACCTTATAACAGTGGTTTTAAACTCTATATCCAGTCGTTTGTTTCCCTCCATTTATTTTGTTTGTGATCTGTTTCTTTGTCTCCGCATTTTCACTATGCCGGGAGAACTTCTGTGTTGGAATCAGCCTTATGATACAAGTCTTGCAAAACTGCAAAAGCCTCTCTGTTGAGCTTGCGAGGGGTAGAGTCTCAGGGCTTAGGGGACTGCCTTGCCTTCCAGTCAGCCCCGCCTTATGCAGCCCCTGGATCTCACTTGTTTCTTGGTAATCGGTGGAGTCATCCCAGTGTACATGCATGTGGTGCCTCTAGGCTGCTGCCTTTCTGGATCCCCTGTTTCTGTGCGCTCCAGGGACCCATATGAGTCTTGGTCCCTAGGGTCTCGCCTGGAACTGGGGTTCAGTGGAGGTAGAAGTGGCGCAGTTTGGAGCCTTTGTCTCCTGCCCACTAGAGAAAGCCAGTGGCACAATCAGCAGTCCCTCTTCTGTGGGCAGTAGTGTGCGTGCCACCAGACTTCTGCCCTTTCTCAGCTCCCTTAAATTTCTGTGCACTTCTCCCTTGTGACAGTCCTAACTCCCCCTATATGAGTCTCGCCTGGACCTAAGGTTCAGTGCCATTGGATAAGGGGTTCAGTGCAGTTGGGAGTCTCCATCTCTCTCCTGCCAGAGGAAGCCAGCCAGGCACTCCAGCGCCCATTTTCTTCACACACACATCTCCATACCTCAGCTTTTTGCAGCTCCTCTGAGTCTCCGTGAGCCCCTCTCTTTCCTTCTAGTTATAGAATTTCCACTCAGCCAACTTTCCTGTGGTTCTGGATGATGTCTGTTCTGTCTTTTAGTTGTAGTTTTGAAATTGTTGTGTGAGGCAGCAGTTTAGGTGTTCACCTATGCCACCATCTTGGTTTCTCTTAGAAGATCTTTTTTTAAAAATATATATATATATACACTGCATGCCAGATTATTATGACCTCTGAATGTATAATAATCTGACCACTCAGTGTATATCCTATATAATAAAAGGCTAATATGCAAATTGTCCCCTCTACCAGGAGTTCAACCAGCAGGCAGACCGGCCAACTGCCCATGTCCCCTCCCCCCTGGCCAGGCTGGCCAAACCCCACCTATGCATGAATTTATGCACTGGGCTTCTATATATATGTGTCCTAAATATGTGTTCAGTAATCATAATATTCTGGCCACTCAATATATACTGTATATAATACATGAGAAGCTCATACAAAAAGATAAAAATAATATGATTTCAAAACTGGCCATTAACAAGTGAAAACAAAAGGGACTTACAGGTAAATGTGAAAGCATTCATTTGAGAGTAACCAAAAAATGCTAATTAGAACTACATGCCATTTTTCAGCCTGCCATGTGAACAGAAATGTTTTCAAAAGAATATCCAGTGCTGGGGAAGGAAATGTGATGTATGCCTTAAAAAAACACAATCTGCATGCATCACATTCTTAGAAATAGTTCTAAATAGTCAGTGCAACCATTCCTAATAATTTATTCTATAAAAAGTTTAGCAATAACAGAAGAAAAACCAATAATAACTGAAGTCATAATTAGTCAAGCTTATTGGACACTTTTCCAAAAGGACAGTTTGCAAACAGGAAGCCCTCAAATCCAACCTTGGAGTGAGAGGCCCAGGGTGCTGTTATAAAGTAGCCGAGATGGAGAAGGCGGTGACTGCTTATTCTTCACACTGGCAGGTGATGGCATTTGAATTTTCTTATACGATAGGAATGGCTCAGTGGTTCCCCCATGTCAACCGTGGGCAACAGTTCAAGTTTTGCTTATGATTTGCAGATGTATAAGCAAAAAAATGACCCAGGTTAAGTGAGTCTTGCAAATTAAGGTAAATTAATCTTTGCTCATGTGACTAAACTGGTTTTGTCTTCTCAGGGAATTTTCAAGGTTGGTCTGTTTCTTCTATATTTCAACAATTCTAAGGAAATATCCTTAACTGTGTGAAAAGTTTTATGGTCAAAGGTGTTACTGCAACATCATCTTTACTAATAAAAAATGGACACATTTCTTAATTGATCAATGATGGAACAGTGCAGAAGAGCCTTAGGCCTGATCCTCTCAGGCCTAGCTGGTTTGGCTCAGTGGATAGAGTATCGGCCTATAGACTGAAGGGTCTCAGGTTCGATTTTGACCAAGGGCACATACCTAGGTTGCAGGCTTGATCCCCAGTTGGGGGCATGCAGAGGCAGCCAATCAATGATTCTTTCTCATCCTTAATGTTTCTATTTCTCTTCCTCTGCCCTTCTCTCTAAAATCAATAAAAAAAATATTTTTTTTACAAAAGGTGTGGGAGTTGCTTCTGGCCTCACACAGCTTCATCTATTCACCTCAGAGTATCTTAAAAATAGCCATGATCTGAGTAAAGATGAGAAGTACGTATTATATAGTACTGTATATACATTAAAATGTTGACAAGGAAATCTATTACAATATGTTAGGTTGTTAACAACATAAAGGAGACTCAGAGTTGTACGTATCATGTAATCTCAAATATGTTTTCAAGCCCATATGGAGAACACAGACTTGAATAATATGCACCAGATGTTAATAATGATGTAATTTAAATAATCACCTGAAACTCATTTGTGTTCTCTTCCTTAACCTTTATGTAGTTTCCAAGTCCTCATTAGTGACTACTCATTTTTCATAATTAAAAATAATTGTAAAGTCTTTAGCAGAACAGTCTCTGTGAGATGGCATGACAGTGGCTGTTTTTACAGAGCTGTGCTTCAGGTGCTGCCAGCTGTACTGTGACCACCCTGTCTCTTATTGTGCTGTCGGCACCCACTTTCACAAGAAGCATGGGTTATTGCTAGAGCCCCACAGGTATTTCAGGAGCCACTTCAACACTGAAAGAAACATAATCTCCTCAACTCAGTAATGCTGCCAATGTTGACATCTTTTGCAATTTTAGACTTAAAAAGTTGAAGTTCTAATCTATACTCTTTCCTTCTGCCTCCAAAGAGATTTTCTATAGACCAGGACTATTGGGTCTAAAGGAGGAGAGGGGCAGAACTACGTGCATGACTTTGTTTGGGTAGCTAGGAGCTCATCGCTGACAAAATAGAAAATGTTCATTTCTATGGGTTATCAAAGAATAAAGGTAGCATTCTTTCAGGGCTGAGGAGGCAGGGAATTTAATGAACTGGCCAGTGTTGGGTATTTGCAGTATTATTCAGATTTTAAATATGGAACATGATAATTTCCCAGAGTCTAGAAATCAGGACTTGGAAACATTCAGGAGCACCCTTTCCCTTTGCCCTCCAACTCCCACACTTTGGGGGTGCTGGCTTGGACTTATACCATAGCCTGAAAACATTGGAGAAGAAAAGAAGTCAGAATTTGAATAACTTAACCTTCTTAGTTGTAACTGAGAAACTTTTTGTAAATAGAAAACATTTTTAAAAATTTTTCTACACTAAGAAAAATATCCTGAATTTTCACTGTAGTTACAATTTAAATACAGCTCACTAAAAATATTTATTGTTGGAAATTATCTAGCTGTAAATGCCCATATGGCCAATTGCATGCCATCTTCAAACTAGCATTTGAAGATGGCAGGCAGGTACTTTAATATGTATGTGCAAACATTTTCTTTGTTCATGTGTCTCTGCTTATGTTATTTTAACTCAGAGCTTTTATTCTGATACTAGAGGCCTGGTGCATGAAATTCATGCACCGGGGGTGGGCAGTATGTCCCTTAGACCCCTCAGGGGATGTCCAACTTCCAGTTTAGGGACACCCTCTCACAATCTAGAACTGCTGGCTCCCAACCACTTGCCTGCCTGCCAGCCTGATTGCCCCCTGACTGCTCCTCTCCTGGCTTGATCACCTGCAACTGTGCACAATTTTCATGCATTTGAAGAATCTTTGATATGCTTGTGATTTCTTATGTTATCTTTATTTTCTTTTAGTATATTATTCTTCCTCTGTTAATCAACTTCTTATTTCAAACAAGTCTAATTGATCCATTACATATACCCAAATTAGCATCTATTTCTTTGTTCATAGATTTACTACAGGGCCTCTTCTCCTCACAAGCCTGGTCAGAATGATGTGTGTGGTATGGCGGTAGTAAAGACAGATTTGTAGAGGGGAGGAACAGGAGAAAATGAGTTTTAGTAATTTATTTTTTCCACAATAGGAATTCACTGAGTGCACACAACTTGAGTTCTTTTCCAATCTTTTCCTTTCATCCCTTATTGTTCTCTTTTGGTTGCAACTCAATTTTGTAAATTTTTTTAGTCGGTGCCCACATTACTCCTGGTGAGCACCAGAGGGCAGTGTCAGCACATGTGTGGCACATGCCCAGGCTGCACTAGGGCTTTTGGTTCCTATAATCCCAGATGAAACCCATCTTTGGCTCAGCATTTGCTGCAGGCAGGGGCCCTCGCTGGGCGGCCACTGTCCTGCCAGGGAGCCATGTGGTCACAGACTGCATGACCCTGTCCATCCGTCCGTCCTTCCATCCATCCATCCATTCATCCATCCATTCATACTTTTCAACATAGTAAATAGCTGCTGTGCTATAGCCAAGTGTTGAAATTTTGAATGATTTTACTTTTACACAAGAAATATTTTTATTAATTTTTAAAGAATGAGAAAGGGAGAGGGAGAGGGAGAGGATTTTATGAGGCCTATTGAAGCTCAGGTCTGCGGAAATTTTCATTTCCATCGTTTCTGTTTTGTTCAATCTTTTATTGAGTTTAGTTGCTAAAGACGGCCTTCGGGTCAGTGAGCACTAGGTCTCAGAGTGCAGAAGCCTCAGCTGTGACCCCATGAAAGTCGCACCAGGGCCACCCGTCCCTGGAAGCCTGTGGGAGATGGCGTGTGCCATCTCAGTGGCAAAAGGGACAGACTTAAAACGGGGAAAGTACCTGGAGGGCCCCTAGGCATCATGTAAGCCCTTACAAGTAGAAATCTCTCTCTAGGCACAAGCAGAAAGGGTCTCGTGAATGCTGAGCCTGGATGCCAGACACACCCAGCAGGACAGTGTGGGGGTTCAGGAGGCTATGTCCTGGCATCTGGAGCGCCAAGGCTTCGTCCTCAGTGGCAGTGACTGGTCAGCTGTGGGGCCTGCTAGGCTTGTCTTCACTGGCACCGTGCAGATCACAGGGGTGTGGACTCCAGGACACCGAGTGATAGCCAGGAGATGGCCACAGGGACGGCCAGGAGCTCACTGTTGCTGTGACAGAGCCCGGTGTGGAGGAGCTGTCAGCTCCTAACTCTCCTCTGGGTCCTGCTAAGGCACAGGATGTGCTGAATGCAGGTGCTTTTGCGCATTAACCCCAATAATTGGACTATGAAGTCGTGTCACACTGGGGCTTCTGTTACTCAGTGAATGTGTTTAAAACTCTTTACAATGCAGGGAGTGAATTGCCTTTCAGGGCCTATGAGCTAAGGAGAGCAGACTGAGGCTGAGGGAAGATCCTGCCTAAGGGGCTTAGCCAGCAGCCCTCTTCCCTCCAATAAAGGTCTGAACAAGGCCTATCTTAGTCTAGGTGAGCCACATGACACATCTCCAGTTCCTTTCACAACACAGGCTGGTATGTTTAAGCAAACACTTATTTCTTTGAAAATTAACCCCTGATTCCAGTTTTAAAAGCATGTAACTGAACACGTTGCTCACTAGTGCAAGAAGAATATTGCGCTGGGTGCCCAGTGGCTGAGTGCCCAATCTGAGCGCCTTTCACACAGCTGCCTCTGAGTCCACATCCTCTACCTCTGAGTCCTCATCCTCCATCCTGGAGTTTCCATCCTCCATCCAGGAGTCCCCATTCTCAGGCTCTGAGTCCCCATCCTCCATCCTGGAATCCCCATCCTCTGCCTCTGAGCCCCTATCCTCCCCCTCTGAGTCCCCATCCTCCTCCTCTGAGTCCCCATCCTCCGCCTCTGAGTCCCCATCATCCATCCTGGAGTCCCCAACTTCTGCCTCTGAGTCCCCATCCTCTGCCTCTGAGTCCCCATCCTCTGCCTCTGAGTCCCCATCCTCTGCCTCTGAGTCCCTATCCTCTGCCTCTGAGTCCCCATTCTCTGACTCCGAGTCCACTTCCTCCATCCAGGAGTCCACATCCTCCACCTCTGAGTCACCATCCTCCGCCTTTGAGTCCCCATCATCCATCCTGGAGTTCCTATCCTCTGTCTCTGAGT
>PVJN01000429.1:20294-207653 GCA_004026805.1 Lasiurus borealis
TCCATCCTGGAGTTCCTATCCTCTGCCTCTGAGTCCCCATCCTTTGCCTCTGAGTCCTCATCCTCCGCCTCTGAGTCCCCATCCTCTCTCTCTGAGTCCCCATCCTCTCTCTCTGAGTCCCCATCCTCCTCCTCTGAGTCCCCATCCTCCATCCTGGAGTCCCCATCCTCTGCCTCTGAGCCCCTATCCTTTGCCTCTGAGTCCCCATCCTGGGAGTGGCCCTTCTCCCAGGAGCTCTGCCCCAGTGGAGGCTCCCTGAGTGCCATAGAGGGCGTCCAGTTACCAGGCCATCCTGTGCAGCCCACACTTGGCACTGTCCTCCTTTCTTTTGAGTCTAAATCCCACCCAGGGTCAGAGGGGAGCAGCTGGGCTGTGCAACCACTGCGTGATCACAGGCTTCCACAGCGTGGCTGTCATCTGCTGCAATGACTGCATTTTGCTGGGTGCAGAGAGGAAACAGGATGTGGAGCCTCTGCTCCCACATTTGCTAACCATGCAGAACAGAGGGTACAGCATTGTTCTTGACCCCAAGTAACTGAATACCACATTGAACCATGAAGCTGATTTGAGCCACTGGGCAGACTCAGTGGTATTTTGTGATAAAAATATTGTAAAATTAGACATGGTGCTCATTCACTCATAGTCATGAAAGGAGATGTGCACTCAGATGTGCACTCAGGAGAGAAAGGAATGTGACAAGAGGCTGAATTTAAGGAAGGAACCACACATTTTTGAGGAAAGCATTATCCTCCCTCCTAAAATTATACAACTCAGACCCCATTCATCCACTCAGCATTTATGTGTAACTTTAGAAGCAAACAGTGAAATTCCTCTTTCAAGTTCCCAGGAGGGAAGGCAGGCAGGCACTGGATACAGAAAAACAAACCAGGGTAAGAAATGGGGAGGGAAGGATAGGCCTTCAATAAAGGGCTTTCTGAGCAGAAATTCTGGAAGCAGTGAGGGAGGAAGGTGGGTAGACACCTGAGAACTTATGAGAAGGAGGGTTGTCCATCCAGCATGAAGGTAAGTGTGGAGGGAACTGAGGGCAGAGAAGCAGTGGGGAAGTAGAGGAGAAGATAATGGAGGACCCTGGGGTCCTCATGAGAAGCTCAGCTTTGGCTGAGCAGGAGCAGGAAGCCAGTGGAGAACCAGAAGGAGAAAGAGCTGCTCTGCTGAAAACAGGAAAAAGAAAAAGAGGGAGAGGATTATAGGTATAGAGAAAACAAAGTTGGCAATAAATAAACACCGATCAATAATAACCTTAAATGTAAATGGATTAAATGCTCCAGTCAAAAAAATATAAGGTGACTGAATGGATAAGAAAACATGATCCAACTATATGTTGTCTTCAAGAGACCGCCTCAGAACAAAAGACTTACACAGGATGAGAGTGAATGGATGGAAAAATATATTCCATGCAAATAGAAAGGAAAAGAAAAGCTGGGGTAGGAATACTCATTTCCGACAAAATAGACTTCAAAACAGAGGTCATAACAAAAGACAAAGAAGGGTCACTACATAATACTAAAGGAAATGATTCAAAAAGAAAATATAGCCCTTATAAATATATATGTACCCAATATAGAACCACCCAAGATCATAAAAATAAATCTCTTGATAAACTTTAAGGGATAGACTGACAGTAATACAGTCATAGTAGGTAACTTCAATAACCCACTGACATCACTGGATAGATATTCAAGAAAAAAAATTAACAAGGAAATGGAGGCCTTAAATGACACAGTTGATCAGATAGAGCTAACTGCTACTTACAGATCATCTCACCCTAAAGCAACAGAATATACATTCTTCTCAAGTGCACATGGAACATTCTCAAACATAGGCAAATGCTAGGGCACACAACAAGTCCATATAATATCAACCATCTTCTTGGATCCCAGTGGCATGAAGTTAGAAATTAACTACAATAAAAAAACTCAGAAACACTCAAATACATGGAAGCTAAATAGCATGTTATTAAACAATGTTATTAAGCAAGAAATGAGAAACTTCCTGGAAATAAATGAAAATGGACACACAATCACCCAATACCTATGGTACATGGTGAAAGTAGTCCTCGGAGGGAGGTTCATAGCACTTCAGGTCTACTTCAAAAAACAAGACAAATTAATAATCAACCATTTTAACCATATGGCTTAAAGAACTAGAAAGGGAACAACAAGAAAAGCCCAGAGTAAGTAGAAGAAAGTAATAAATATTAGAGCAGAAATAAATGACACAGAGACTAAAAAACAGTACAAAAGATCAATAAATCCAAGAGCTGTTCTTTGAAAAGATAAACAAGATTAATGGGCCCAGTTGGTGTGGTTGAGCATTGACCTATGAACCAGGAAGTCATCATTCCATTTCCCTTCATGGAACATGTCCAGATTGTGGGCTTGATCCCCAGTAGGGGGCATGCAGGAGGAAGCCAATTGATGATTTTATCTCATTATTGATGTTTCTATCTCTTGCTCTCTCTTCTTTCCACTCTGAAATCAATAAAAATATATTTAAAAATAACAAAAAACAAACTTGATGAATCCCTAGTTAGACTCATTAAGAAACAAAGAGGGAGAACACAATTAAATAAAATCAGAAACGAAAGCAGGGGACTAACCACCGACATCACAAAATTACAAAGAATTGTAAAAAAAACACTATGAACAACCATATGCCAGCAAACTGGACAATCTGGGCAACATGGACAAGTTCCTAGAAACATACAATCTTCTTAAACTCAATCAGGAAGCATCAGAAAAGCTGAATAGGTCAATAACTACTGATGAAATAGAAGCAGTAATTAAAAAAACTTCCAGGATACAAAAGTCTTGGACTGAATGGATTTATAGGTAAATTTTACTAAACATTCAAAGAAGAACTAACACCTATCCTCCTCAAACTATTCCAAAAAATCCAAGGGGAAAGAACACGCCAAACTCTTTTTACCAGGCCAGCATTACCCTAATTCCAAAACCAGATAAAGACACTACAAAGAAAGTAAATTAAAGGCCAATATCTCTGATGAACACAGATGTTAAAATCCTCAACAAAATATTATCAAATTGGATCCAGCAATATATTAAAAAGATCATACACCATGATCAAGTGGGTTTATTTTAGGAATGCAAGGCTAGTACAGTATTTACAAATCAATAAAAATAATACATTACATATACAAATTGAAAGATAAAACCATATGACCATATGAACAGATGCAGAAAAAGCATTCGACAAAATCCAACACCCTTTTTTGATAAAAACTCTCAGTAAAGTGGGAATAGAGGGATCATACCTCAACACGATAAAGGCCATGTGTGACAAAACTCCAGCCAACATCATACTCAATGGCTAACAACTAAAAGCATTTTCAGGAATAAAATAAGGATATCCACTTTCACCACTCTTACTCAACATAGTGCTGGAAGACCTAGCCACAGCAATCAAACAAGAAGAGATAAAGGCCATCCAAATTGGAAAGGAGAAAGTAAAACAGTCATTTTGAGATGACTTCATATTGTACATAAAAAACCCTAAAGATTCCATCAGAAAACTTCTAGACTTAAATGAATTTGCCAAGATAGCAACATAAAAAATCTACATCCAGAAATTGATGGCATTTTTTATATACCAATAATGAGCTCTCAGAAAGAGAAATTAAAAAAGCAATCCCATTTATTATTGCAAAAAAGTAATATACCTAGGACTAAACTTAACCAAGGAGATAAAAGAGTTGTTCCCGAAAAAACTATAGGAGATTGGAAAAGGAAATAGAGCAAGCTGCAAACAAATGGGAGTGTATATCATGTTCATGGTTTGGAAGAATTAACATCAATAAAATGTCTATACTACTCAAAGCAATATATAGATTCAATGCAATCCATATTAAAATACCAATGGCATACTTAACAGAACTAGAACAAATACTATAAAATTTATATGGAACCATAAAAGAACCCAAATAGCAGCAACAATCTTGAGAAAGAATGAAATAGGAAGGATCACAATAGCAGATATCAAACTATACTACAAAGTTATTATTACCAGCAGCCTGGTACAAGAACAGGCAAATAGATCAATAGATCATAAAATAGATCCAAGACCATTATGGTCAATTAATATTTGACAAAGAAGGCAAGAACATACAATGGAATAAAGACAGTCTCTTCAACAAATGGTGCTGGGAAAACTGGACAGATACATGCAAAAAGATGAAACTCCACCAACTTACACCATATACAGCAATAAACTCAAGATGGATAAGACACTTAAATGTAAAGCATGAAGCCATAAAAATCTTTAGGAGAAGATAGGCAGTAAAAACTCAGACATCTAACCACTATGTTTATGATACATCTCCTAGGGCAAAAGGCGAAAATAAACAAATGGGATTACATCAAAATAAAAAGCTTTGCACAGCAAAGGAAATCACCATCAAAATGAAAAGGGAACCCACTATAGGAGAACATATTTGCAAATGATACATCTAATAAGCAGTTAATATCCAAAACATATAAAATACTCATACAATTCAACAAAAAGAAGACAAACAATTCAATTAAAAATGGGCAGAAACAAAACAAAACAAAAACACCACTGCAAGGCAGAGACAGGAAGCTAGATGACTGCTTAAGAGAGCATTCCAATCTTTCTGTCAGAAATAGAGATGGACAAGGTAGTTGCAATGGAGATGCTGAGATGTGATAAAATGTTGAATGTATCCCACAGGAATGGCACAAGAATATGCTGGTAGACCAGCTGTCTGAGAAGGAACAGGGTGGGCTTTGGCTGGAGCAAATGGAAGGATGATGGTGCTTTATTTGGAGATAGACAAGGCTACAGGAGAAGCAGATTTGGAAGAAGAAAGGGAAGTGAATAGGTGGTTTTCAACATGTACATTTTGACATATCTCACAGGCACCAACGTAAAAATATTTGGCAACTAGTGTTTGAAACTGGGCTCTGGAGAGAGATTGGATTGGAGATAATAAATTTGGAAGTCATCTGGATGTCAATGATGCTTAAAACTCTAAGACCAAATGAAATCCTGTACTGTGAGAATGTGAGAAGAGCAGAGGAGTCTGAAGGCAGTGCTTGGGCCTCCAAAGCTTTAGGGTGGGGGGACAGAGGGGAGCCATCAGTGAACAGCGAAGAGGAATGGCCGTGAGTGAGGCATCATTCTGGGAGAGGCGTCTGGGAAGCCAAACCAGGGCAGTTGTGGAGCAGAGGGAGGCAGTGGAATGGGCCTGGCCTGTAGCTGGTAGTGTAGGGGCAGGGCTGACTTTGGTGACTGTGGACAAAATCCTTGAAAACATTCATAAAAGCAGGTAAAAGCTGGAAGAGTGAATGAGTGAAGTCAGGAGGATGTGGGAATGAGAGGATGTAGAGGAGTGCTTGGTTTGAGGAGAAAGAAGCAGAACCACAGCTATCTGCTTGGTGGAGCTAAGGAGCATTTTTTTAAAAACATTTTATTGATTTTTTAGAGAGAGGAAAGGAGAGGGACAGAGAGTTAGAAACATCAATGAGAGACATTGATCAGCCATCTCCTACACGCCCCCTACTGGAGATGTGCTTGCAACCAAGGTACATGCCCCTGACCAGAATCGAACCCTGGACCCTTCAGTCTGCAGGCCGACGCTCTATCCACTGAACCAAACCAGTTTCAGCAAAGAGGCATTTTGTTGTTGGTATTTAAATGCTGAGGAAATGATCCAATGGAGAGAGGATGAAGTGGATACTGCCAAGAGAAATGGAAAATGCAGAGGTGTTGGGGAGGAGCAGAGAGGGAGATGGTCTTGGACACAGTTCAAGTTCACCAAGTGGAGCAGAAGTGAAGGCTGAGAGAATGGGCTCAGGAAGATACCTGCTATACTTGGTGGGGGAGGTCTGAGTGTTCCTCTGTTCACCTATCACCTGGCTGTCATTCCCACTTGAGCTTAGGGTCCCATGTGCTTGGTCACAGCTGTGTCTCACCAGTCAGTGCTCATTGTTTCCATGAACTGGGTGCCCAAACAAGTCCACCAGGGGTTGGGGTGGGGGACATTTGCAGTAAAACTTCCCTCGGCCCAGGCAGAGGCAGGTCCCTAGCTGGTTGTAGGCACACACACTAGCTGTAGATTGTTTCCTGTTACAGAAGTAAGTGGACACTTATTGGTGGAGAATTGTTAGACACATAAGCCCTGTTTTGTGTTATGAACTGATCAGGCATCTGAAATGCTGGAGGGGATGCCAGTAACAGAGAACATGACCTCCACAAAGAGGAAAGGTTGGTGAGACATTGCCTGGCTGGCGAAACAGCCATATTAGAAAAGATTCCTATATTTAAAATGAGAGCAACATTCAACTCATAAAACTTCTATTAAAAAATATGTATGCTTCACTTTGCAATTCCCCTTCTAGGAATCGATTTGGAGCAGAATAAAACACAATGTTTTACTCACAGGGTAGTTCTCTCCAATAGCTTTAGTGAGTGCCCGTCCCTGCACTGAATGTCTGAGGAAACTGTGCACCACTCCAGCAGGTGCCTCAGCAGGTGAGTTATCCCTACACTTTAACTGGCTGACCTGCTGAAACCCTCAATCTCTTCTTCACTCCAAAGATAGAGAGGGCGGGGAATCCGAGAGCTTCCCCCAACTTGACCACAGGACATCTGGCTTCCAGCTGCTAAGGGAGCTGCTTCCCTCAGTTTATCTGCAGTGTTTGTGTTTGTGCTGCTGCTTGAAAATCCTCAGGCTGCAACCATGTGTCAGTGCCTTCATGACTGAGACTGTGTATCATGAGGAGAAAGTATCTTTTTTCTTTCCTAAACGATCACTCCTTTGTTTACCACTATCGCCAGCTGCCCCTGTCCCATCAGTCTCCTCCTTCTCCTCAGAAGCCAGTTACCAGTCTGACGCATCACTCTACTCTCCCCAAGCAAAAGATGTAAGAACCATAGTGAGTTGTCTATTTATCCTCTCCCCACAAGGAGCTCCCATTTTGTCTGTTTTAACAAGATTTTCCAGGGGGGGGGGGATGGGTGCTAGACTGGAAATATAATTGAATAGGAGAACATATATCTGGAAATTAACAAATTAAGCTCAACTGAGGAGGCAATTTATAGCAAGGATGGACAAAAAATGCCTGAAACTGGAGATTAAAAATGGTGGTGGAGTAAGTGGATGATGCATGTGATCAAACTGGAATTACAACTAAAATACAAAAAATCTTACCAAATAATCAACTGAAGACTTGCTGGAGAGAACCCTGACAATGAAGGATGGAAAGTGGAGACCACGTAGACAGTGGTAGGAGGGGCAGAGGTGTGAAAGGGCTGGATGGGCTCCTATAGACAGCAACTAAGGTTCTGGAGAGATATCCCAGCTGAGGGATTCCCACTTAGAACTCTGGGATCTAATCCCCAAGCTGGGGGTCTCTCAACATAGAGCACCATAAATGAGAAAAGTGCCCACATAACATCTGGCTGTGAAAAGCAGCAAGGTTGTTGTCTCCCAGGGAGAAATAGCCGGAAATTCAGGCATGCTCTTAAAGAACCAATGCACAATATTCCCTGTGAAGCAACATACCTTGTGCTCTGGCAGATTGGACTGGAGCTGTTTGAGAAGGAGCCAGAGTTGGGGGCTCTGAGGTTAGACCTCAGAAGGCAGACACTCCAGTTTCCTGTGCTGAGTCATTCCCTCATGCTGCAGAGGACATCTTTCTCACAGACAAGTGCTATCTAGGCAGTTTTGCCTAGGGGTAGGGGGAAGACAGCTGATCCACCCTATTGGAAAGCACCTTTCCCCATAGTGTGGAGTTGCTGGGGCCCATTAAAAGACTGAGATTAACAATTAACTTCCAGGCAGAAGCAATTATCCCATCCTATTAGGAAAAACTCTAACTGTACCTATGGATGGTTGCCTGAGGGCTATTCAAGACTAAATCCAATAGGTCTGCAAGCAGAGGCAGTTTCTTTAGGCTTTAAGTCTTTGCCTGATCTAATTAGACAGAAACCAGCACTTGACACTGCCCTGCATTAGAGATTGAGAGGTGTAGCAGATTTACCTAATAAAGACTCACAAACCCAAAGAGGCATGCAAATTGAGGAGACAAAGTAACAATCCCCCAAATGAAAGAACAAAAGAATTCTCCAGAAGAAGAGATAAATGAAATGGAGACAAGAAAATTACCTGACATAGAGTTCAGAATAATGATGATAAAGATTCCTAACAGCATGCAAAAAGATACAGTAACTATAAAAACATAAATGAAGAATGACATAGCACAAATAAAGAACACATTGGAAGGAATACATAGCTGATTAGGGAAAGCTGAGGATCAAATCAGCAAATAGAAGACAGGATGGAAAAAATTACTCAATCAGAGAACCTAAAAGAAAAAAAAAATTAAAATCTAGGAGGACAGCTTAAGGGAAGAGTGTGACAATGTGAAAGGTAATAATATTAGAATAGCAGGTGTGCCAGGAGAGGTAAAAAGGAAAAATGGCTTAGAGAAGGTGTTTAAAGAAATAATGGCAGAAAACTTCTCTAACCTGGTAAAGGAAAGAATCACAAGTTCGGAAAGCTCAGAGAACCCAAAACAAGAAGAACCCAAACAGGCCCATGCCTAGACATTTCATAATTAAAATGTCAAAAATTAAAGACAAAGAGAAAATCTTAAAGGCAGCAATATAAAAACAAAATGTTACCTACAAAGAAGCTCTCATAAGAATGTCACCTGATTTTTCATCAGAAATTCTACAGACCAGAGGAAATGGCATGAAGGACTCAATGTAATGGAAAACAAGGATCTGAAACTAAGGTTACTATATCCAGCAAGGCTATCATTCAAAAAAGATGGTGAAATAAAGAGCTTTCCATACAACAAAAGCTAAAGAAGTTAATCACTGCCAAACCAGCATTAAAAGAAATACTCAAGGAACTGCTGTAATAAGAAGAAAGAGAGAGAGAAACCTAGTCATACAGAATTAAAATAAAAACAAAAACAATAAATGGCAATAAATAAGTAACTATCAATAATAACTTTAAATGTAAATGGATTAAAGGCTCTAATGAAAAGGCATAGGGTAGCTGAATGAATATAAAAACATGACGCAACTATATGCTGTTTACAAGAGACCTTCCTCAGAACAAAGCACACACACAGTATGAGAGTAAAGGGATGGGAAAATAAATTTCCACACAAATGGAAAATAAAATAAAAGCTGGAGCAGCAATACTCGTATCTGACAAAATAGACTTCAAAATGAAGGCCATTGTAAGAGATAACAAAGGTCACTACATAGTACTAAAAGGGTAAGTCGAACAAGAGGGTATAACCCTGGTAAACATATCTGCACCCAATATAGGAGCACCTCAATATATAAAAATCTTCTAGAGGACTTTAAGGGAAAGATCAACAACAATACAGTCATAGTAGGGGACTGTAACACCCTGTTGACTTCACTAGATAGATCTTCCAGACCAAAAAAAAATAAATAAATAAAATAACAATGAAACAGTGACTCTAAAGGACACGTCAGATAAGATGGATTTAATTGACATTTATAGAACATTTCACCCCAGAGATGCAGAATATACATTCTTCTCAAGTGCACATGGCTCATTAACAAGGATAGATCACATGTTAGGACACAAAACAAGTCTTTATAAGTCCAAGAAGACTGAAATCATATCAAGTATTTTCTCAGATCACAGTGGAATGAAATAAGAAATAAACTACAGTAAAACACCTCAAAACATTCAAACACATAGAGGCTAAATAACGTGTTATTAAACAATGAATGGATTACTAATGAGATTGAGAAAGAAATAAAGTTCCTGAAATAAGTGAAAATTAACATACAACAACCCTAAATCTCTGGGACACAGCAAATAAGTCCTAAGAGGGAAGTTCATAGCACTACAGGTCTACTTCAAAAAGCAAGAAAAATGAATAATACACCATATAATCCTACAAATTAAAGACCTAGAACGAGAACAACAAGAAAAGCCCAGAGTAAATAGAAGGAAGAAGTAAAAATGATTAGAGCAGAAACAAATGACATAGAGACTAAAAAACAATACAAAAAAATCAATCAAACCAAGAACAGGTTCTTTGAAAGGATAAATAAGATTGGTGAACCCTTAGCCAGACTCATCAAGAAACAAATAGAGAGGACACAAATAAATAAAATCATAAATGAAAGCAGAGAAGTAACCACTGACACCACAGAAATACAAGGGATTGTAAGAAAATACTATGAACAAGTTACATGCCAACAAACTGGACAACTGGGCAAATGGACAAATTCCTAGAAAAATACAATCTTCCAAACCTAAATCAGAAAAAATCAGAAAACCTGAATAGGCCGATAACTACTGATGAAATAGAAGCAGTAATACAAAAAACAAACAAACAAACAAACAAACAAACAAAAAACCTCCCAGCAAACAAAAGCCAAGATCTTGATGACTTCACAGGTGAGTTTTACTGAACATTCAAAGAAGAACTAACATCTTGCCCAAACCGGTTTGGCTCAGTGGATAGAGTGTCAGTCTGCAGACTGAAAGGTCCCAGGTTCGATTCCGGTCAAGGGCATGTATCCTGGATACGAGCACATTCCCAGTAGGGGGCGTGCAGGAGGCGGCTGATCTATGTCTCTTTCTCATCAATGTTTCTAACTCTTTATCTCTCTCCTTTCCTCTCTGTAGAAAATCAATAAAATATATTTTAAAATAAACAAATAACAACTAACATCTATACTCTTCAAACTATTCCAAAAAATCCAAGAGGAAGGAACACTTCCAAGCTCTTTTTACCAGGCCAGCATCATTCCAATTCTAAAACTAGATAGACACTACAAAGAGAATTATAGCCAATATCCTTCATGAACATAGATACTAAAATCCGCAACAAAATATTAGCAAATTGGATTCAGCAATATATTAAAAAGGTCAAACACCATGATCAAGTAGGATTTATTCCAGGGATACAATATTTGCAAGTCAATAAACATGATACATCACATGAACAAATTGAAAGACAAAAATCACATGATCATATTAATAGATACAGAAAAAGCATTTAACAAAATCCTAAACCCATTTTTGATAAAAAATCTTATCAAACTGGGAATAGAGGGAGAATATCTCAACATGATAAAGGTCATATAAGACAAACCTATAGCCAACATCACACTCAATGGGCAAAACTAAAACCATTTCCCCTAAGAACAGGATCAAGACAGTGATGTCTGCTTTCACCACTGTTATTAACTAGATTTTCCCACCTCTGTCAGTCAATTAACTCAAATGGACTCAACGGACCTCCTTTCTAGACTCTTCTATTGATGTGTCAGTAACTTTCATGAATGCAGTAAGTTGACTGGATGGAAGAACATGGAAAGCTGCTTATTAAATAGTGGCAGGAAGAAGATCTCTCAGACACTAAAAATACAATAGGTAAAAACACACTACACTATAAACCCAAGTACTAATAACAAAATTATACTTACAATATGCAGCAGTTATTACTTATAGTGCATACTCTGTCCTTACACTTCTGAGTCTGCCCTACAGACATGCTGCTCAGGCCCAGCCCACATGAAGGTTGTTCTGAGGGCTGCATCACAGCATTGTGACAGTGACCTCACAGAGATGGGCAACTCGTGGTCCAGAGCTGTTTATTTGGCCTCTATTTAAAAGAATTTCAGTGTATTTTTTAAATTAAATCTTTATTATTCAGATTATTACATTTGTTTCTCTTTTTTCCCCTCCATAGCACCCCTCCACCCAGCTCCCACCCTTCCCTCTGCCCTTACCTCCCTCCCATTGATCTCATCCATAGATGTATGATTTTTGTCCAGTCTCTCCCTGTACACCCCTCACCCCTTTCCCCCTGAGAATTATCAGTCCACTCCCTTTCTGTGCTCCTGATTCTATTATATTCACCAGTTTATTCTGTTGATCAAATTTTTAATTCACTTAATTTTTAGATTCACTTGTTGATAAATATGTATTTGTTGTTCATAATTTTTTGGCTTTTACCTTTTTCTTCTTCCTCTTCTAAAAGAGTACCTTTCAGCATTTCATATAAAACTGGTTTGGAGTTGATGAACTCCTTTAGCTTTTTCTTCTCTGTGAAGCTCTTTATCTGCCCTTTAATTCTGAATGATAGCTTTGCTGGATAGACTATTCTTGGTTGTAGGTTCTTGCTATTCCTCACGTTGAATATTTCTTGCCACTCCCATCTGGCCTGCATCGTTTCTGTTGAGAAATCAGCTGACAGTCATATGGGTGCTCCCTTGTAGGTAATTAACTGTTTTTCTCTTGCTGCTTTTAATATTCTCTCTTTGTCTTTTTCTCTTGGTATTTTAATTATGATGTGTCTTGGTGTGGTCCTCTTTGGATTCTTTTTATATGGGGTTCTGTGTGCTTCCTGGACTTGTAAGTCTAATTCTTTTACCAGATGTGGGAAGTTTTCAGTCATTATTTCTTTAAATAGGTTTTCAGTATCTTGCTATCTCTCTTCTTCTGGCACCACCACAATTCTGATGTTGGTACACTTGAAGCTGTCCCAGAGGCTCCTTACATTATCTTCACATTTTTGGATTCTTTTCTCTTCTTCCTTTTCCAGTTGAGTGTTTTCTGGTTCTTTATATTTCAAATTTTTGACTTGATTCTTGCCTTCCTCTAGTCTGCTGTTAGGACTCTGTATAATATTTTTTTATTTCAGTCAGTGTCTCTAGTTGGTCCTTTTTCATCTCCTCTTGGGACTCTCTAAATTTATCCATCATTTCTAGCATCTCTAGTTGGTCCATTTGCATCTCCTCTTAGGACTTGATAAATTTACCCATCTTTTCTAGCATATTCTTGAAAAACCTTATAAGCGTGGTTTTGAACTCTATATCCAGTGGTTTTTTTTTTTTTTTTTTTTTTCCCTCCATTTCTTTTGTTTGTGATCCCTTCCCTTGTCTCGGCAATTTCACTATGCTGGGGAAACTTCTGTGTTGAATTCAGCCTTATGATACCAGACTTGCAAAACCGAAGAAGCCTCTGTTGTGCTTGGGATGGGTGGAGTCTCAGGGCTTAAGGGACTGTCTTGTCTTCCAGTCTGCCCCACCCTCCTCGATCCCTGAGTCTCACGTGACTGGGTAATCACTGGAGCGGTCCTTGTGCAGGCGCGCCCACAGTGCCTCTAGACTGCTGCCTTTCCAGCTTTCTATGCGCACCAGGACCACACAAGTCTAGGTCTCCAGGGTTTTGCCCGAAACAGGGCCTTAGTGGAATTAGAAGTGGTTCAGTTGGGAGGGTCTGTCTCCAGCCCACTTGCGAAAGCCAGTGGCACAATCAGCAATCTGTCCTATGCGCAGTGCCATGCATGCCGTAAGACCTCTGATCTTTTGCGACTCCCTTAAATTTCCATGCACCTCTCCCTTTTCACAGTCCAAACTCCCCCGTATGAATTTCAGCTGGATCTGGGGTTTAGTGTAGTAAGATAAGGGGTTCAATGCCATTGGGAGTCTCCGTTTCCCTCCCACCAGAGAAAGCCAGCCAGGTACTCTGGCACCCGCTCTCTCAGTGCGCGCGTCTCTGTACCTCAGCTTTTTGCAGCTCCTCTGGGTTTCTGTGAGCCCCTCTCTTTCTTTCTAGTTGTAGAACTTACACTCAGCCAGCTTTCCTGTGGTTCTGAATGATGTCTGTTCTGTCTTTTAGTTGTAGTTTTGAAATTGTTGTGCAAGGCAGCAGTGTAGGTGTTTACCTATGCCACCATCTTGGATTCTCCTCCCAATAAAGAAAGTGAATTTCAGTGTATTTTGATGGTACTTAAAATATGGACTTCTAGATTTCTGGGTGTTCTTAAAAAATTATATATTGGCATCACTGGACCCAAATTCCATAGGAAAGCTCTCAGGCAGATGGCTGTCCATGGGGAACAAGCTCAGGTACACTCGCTCACCCAGCTGCCTCCTTTCCTGGCTGGCTCATCCATCTACAGTGTGTTTCACACACAGTATTACCTGCTGGCCTCAGAGACACCCTTTTAGTCAAACATCCATCAGGCAACCTGTGGTACCACTTCTTTCTAGGAAATGGAAAAACCCAGGTTTGCATGTCATCATTTAGGTGCTGCAAATTGATACAAAAGTTGTCTAATTTTTTCTCTCTGTGCCAGAAGAGAGAAAATAGACACAAGTGTGTCTGCTCCAGTTTCTATGGCAATAGGCAACTGATCTGTCTTCTCTCCAGGATGAACAACAAAGAGATTACAGGGGACCACAAATGGAGTCTACAGGCAGGCTCCTCTCAGGATCATGTGCCTGCTAGTCTGCTGACTCATGTCCAACTGCCCACTGGAGGACATTCTGGCTGTGCCTACCCCCCGCTCATCCTACTTGTGCACGTAACTTATGATGGGTATGAACAGAAGGCACAGGTGGAGGCTCTAGGAGGTAATTTACACCAAATGCACACATAGATGAATGATAGATGCACAATATACGAATATTGTTTTACATATAGCATACTCATATATATATACAGGGGTAAGCAAGAGTAGGCATACAAATCCATATATATAAAAAGCCAGCAACTGGAATAACTGGTTGCTATGATGCCCACTGCACCCAACTAACCAGCCAGATCTAGGATGGGGGGCCAGTCAACTCCCCATGGCCCCCCTTCTCTCAGTCTGCCTGCCCCTGATCACCTGCCCCACGCTGATCTGCCTGCAGCTCCCTCCTCCCAGCTGGCCTGCCCCTGACACCCCCCTTTACCCTAATAAGGGGCTGTTGGAAGCCAACCTCCTGCAGCCCCTCCCCACAGCCAGCCCCACCTCCTCATCAGCCCCCATTAACCCATAGACCCACAGCTCCTCCACTCTTCCAGCTCCTCCCCCATTGCTCCCCCACACACCATTGGAGGTGGAGCCAGCCAGCTAACCACCCACAGCCCCTCCCCAAGCTGACACGGCCCCCAATCATCTCCCCCCACCCCATTGGAGCTGGGTGCTGGCCAATCCCCCTGAGGCCAATGTCCCACGGTCTCCTCTTCCCGACAAGCCTGGTCCCAACCCACTCTGATTGGCACCAAGCCAGCTGGACCCCACCCATGCACAATTCATGCACTGGGCCTCTAGTAATATATAATAATACAAGAATAAGCTGTTTTGTGTACTCACAACTGTAAACCTACTTTTGCCCACCCATATCCTATCTAATAAAAGAGTAATATGCAAATTGACACAACCAAGATGGCTACGGCCACAAAAAGAGCAGGAGGCTTGGGTTTTTCTGGAGGAAGCCAAGCTTTCTGTACACCCTGGCTGCCTCATGTCTCCTCTCAAGACTACAAAGTTTCCATTATAGAAGATAAATAAATCCCAACAGAAATAGCTGCTGCCATGGAGTGAGCAGGAGGCTTGGCTCCACTCCAGGCTACAAAGTTTCAATTGTAGAAGATAAATAAATCCCAGATACCAGGGCCTCCACTTGGGTCGCTGGGGGGGGTGTGTGGCTGGCCTGCAAACTGCCACAGACCCCTTGCCCAGGCTGCCCCATGCCCTAAGGGAGCTCCCACTCTGATCCAGGACACCCTTCAAGGAAAACCAGCTGGCCCCCACCCATGCACCAGCCTTTATCTATCTAAAAGAGTAATATGCAGATTGACCATCACTCCAACACACAAGATGGCTGCCCCCATGTGGTCAAAGATCCTGCTCCCATGTGAACACAAGATGGCTGCCATAAGATGGCCAGCAGGGGAGGGCAGTTGGGAGGGACCAGGCCTGCAATGAAGGGCAGTTGAAGGCGATTAAGCCTGCAGGGGAGGGCAGTTAGGGGTAACTAGGCTGGCAGAGGAGGGAAGATGGAGGTGACCGGGCCTGCAGGGAAGGGCAGTTGGGAGGGACCTAGGCCTGCAGAGGAAAGCAGTTGAGGGTACCAGGCCTGCAGGGGAGGGCAGTTAAGGGGCAAACAGGCTGGCAGGGGAGCAGTAAGGCATCAATCAGGCTGTCAGGGGAGTGGTTAGAAGGTGATCAGGCTGGCAGGCAGAAGCAGTTAGGGGCAATCAGGAAGGCTGGCAGGCAGAAGCAGTTAGGGGCAATCAGGAAGGCAGGCAGGCGAGCAGTTGGGAGCCAACAGTCCTGGATTATGAGAGGGATGTCCGACTTCCCTATCTGGATTGAGTCTAAATGGGCAGTTGGACATCCTTCAAAGGGTTCCATATTGGAGAGTGTGCAGGCTGAGCTGAGGTACTGGACCTCTAGTATTTAACATAATACAGTATATGTGTTACTAATAATTTTCGTGCACCGGACCTATAGTATTTAACATAATATATGTGTTACTAATAATTACTTTTTTCAAAATAAAGATAGCCCTTCAGATTACACTATATGGGATACCAGGATCTCTGCTAGTGCACTGTTGGATTTTGAAGAGGAAAACAATAGTCGTAGCAACATAATACAAAGACACCAAGCTGCCTGAGCCAGTGATAATCCTAAAGTATCTTAAAGTAAAACACAATCTCAGTGCCTGTTGTCAATCCCAAAATAAAACGGCCCGTCCCCAAAGCCAGTCGCGATGAGTGTTTGTTTCCCTGTTGCAGTGGTGGATTTTCTCTTGCCAATGGTTTTCTGTGATGCAGCTTTTCATGAGGTGAGATGTCAATTCCGAATCTGACGAGGGCGCGGGTGTCCAGGTGGCAGAGGGCTCTCTGCTGCTGGAGCCGCACTGTCCTGTGAGGCATGTCAGGGTCCCCGAGTATTGCAAGTATCGGGGGCCTGCGCGGGTGCAGCAGCAGTTCCCACCTGGCTACCAGCGCCCCTGGTCGCTGGTCTTAACCCACATTCTCCCAGAACCCGTTTTCCAGGCCCGGGCCGAAGAGCTGGAGCCGGGCGCCAGCCAGCGCTGTGTCCTGCCGGGAGTTGCACCGGGCTTTCCTCCGACCCCACTCCATGGGGCCCGGGCTGCTGCTTCCAGCGCGGCCCCGGAGCGCCTCTGCCCCAGCTGCACCCCCTCCTGCGGCGGCGCCCCTGTGGTCGGAGCACCAGGGCGGCCCCTGTTTCTCCGACCGCCACACCCGAGCGTCAGTGTGGAGTAGGTTCCGCGCGCCTGCGGGACGGGGCGCCGCCATGCAGCCTCCCCAGGGTCGGACCCCGCGGAGCCCACGGCATGGCCCACGGAGGTGGCCTTCTCGCCGCCTAGGGGCAGCGCCGGACCCTCCGCCCCGTGGAAGCCGGGCCTGCTGCAGTCCGCGCCGGGCTCCTCACTGCGGCACTGGGTTTAACGAGAGCTTGTGGGCTCGCCCCGACTGCTCCGGGCACAGCCACGGGCGGCTCCAGGCAGCCCTCTCGCCCCTCGGTCCCCCGTGTCCTTCGCCCAGTTCCCCGGGGAAGGACCGGTGGGGCGGGCTGTCGCCGTAAGCACCCTTCAGCGGCAGCTCCGGTCCACCGGGCACGAGCTTGTGCTTGGTGGGGAGATCCGCAAGGAAGTCCTCCTCCGGAGGGATGATTTGGAACATGTTGCTGAAGGACAGAAAAGAACGGAGTAGGGAAGGGAGGAGTAAGGCAACCCCCCCACCCCCTGCCAGGTGTGGCCACGCGGGCCTGGGTCCCGGGGAATCCCGCCGTGGCCGGGGTGTGAGGCAGCTTTTACCTCCGCGCTGGATGGGAACTGAGTTCTGGACCCACTTGGATGCCACTGGGGTCAGATGGAAGAGCCGCCTGCAGAGTGCTCACTTCACCCGCCACTGCTGCTGGTATCACAGGGGGACACGAGGTGTGCGCTGGCTGCACCCAGAGCACGCTCCTCTTTCCTGACAAAACAGTTCTGGAGCCCTGGAGCCCGGTAGGCATTCTGCGTTCTGCTCCGAGGAGCAGGCCCCTGTCCTGGGTCCCGAGCCTCGGCTCCGTGTTAGAGGGTTGTGGGGCGCCTCCGTCAGCTCCAGCTGCCAGGACACAGTACACCACCCGACACCACTCCATACTCACAGGCCGCAACTCCCTCTCTCAGCCCGAGGCTGGGTCTGGGGAGAGCTCCCTGGGTGGCAGGATCCTGTGTCCATCAGAGAGCGGGAAGAGGGTAGGCGCTCTCTGGGGTCCCTTCCATCGGAGCACTAATCCCATTCTCGAAGGGCCCACTACCCCGACCACTCACCCCCCTGAGGTCCACCTCTTAGCACCATCATGTTGGAGGTAGGGCTTCATCCTCGGAAGTCTAGGGAACTCGAGCGTCCAGTCCACTGCAGCGAGGTGGGAGGGCATGAGAGGGTGAGAGATTGTACTGTAGCATCAGAAAAATTCCTGGCAGTTTCACTTCTCTTATGTGGGCCCTGGAGACCGGTGCTGAGTGATTTATGTGTCAGCCAGACTGGCTACCGGTGTGAACAGTACTCGGTGTCTGGGAGGGACTGTGGGTGTGATAACCAGGGTTCTGGAGACTGAATAAAGCAGACTTCCCTCTCTGGTGGAGGTGGGCCTTTTCCAGAGAGCTGGAGGTGTGACTGCACAGGAAAGCTGACCCTCTCCCCCAAGGAAGAGGTAAGTCCGTGGTCCTGCCTGTGGGAGCTGGGACTGGTCTTTCCTGCCCTCTCCTGAGCTGGAACATGGCTCTTCTTGGGTCTCCTATCTGCCAGACTCTGCACCGGAACTGTGCCGTCCTTCCTCCCCAACTCAGGCTGCAGGCTCCGCTGAGCTACACCGGTATGGTTGACCTCAAGCTCCCCACTGCAGACGTGGGACTTCTCAGCCTCCACAACCATGGAGCTAGGAGCTTATACTAACTCTCATTCTATCATCAATCTATCATCTGCTAGTATCCATCCATCCTGTTGGTTTTTGGTACCCATCCCTGCCGATCTCTGAGTGTGTCAAAAACTCAAGGCATGATCAAAAATAGTACATGGTACTTCAAACACAGACAGCAAAACCCAGGACATGCACTCTCCCCCCTACTTACTGGTAAGGTTGACACAGAATCCTCATTGGGCCAGCAGACGAGGTAAATGAATTCAGAATGAGAAACCAATCTTAAAATTTTCTTATGAATAATCTAATGCTTTCAAAATTCAAAAGATTGAGGTGAGCATCAGTCACTCACATAGCATCTATACCGAGTGCCTGCAATCAATCACATCCTTAATGTTTTTCTCAGAGAAAGAGCTTTTTAACACCTGGCCTTGCCCAAGGGGAGGTGTTGACTTGCAGTGACTACAAATCACAGCATGATCTTTACTCAGTGTGCAATGAGCTGGCACTTCTAATAGGAAGGTGCTTCATCGTTTTCGTTTTCTAGTGACACATTAAAACTCTGCCCTCTAGGACTCCAGCTATGGCACCACTGATGCCCATGAAGTGAAAATGGCAAGGCTATGGTACTGGGACACGAAGACCCAGTGCCATGCCAATCACCCCTTCAATGCAGTGGGTCCTCACCCCATCCTGAGACATGCCAGCCCTCTCACACAAGAGCCAGAGCTTCAAGCTAACCTGGATCTATCTACTCAGCTTGTCAACACCTCTCAGGCCACTTTGCTGCCTGCCTTGCAGGAAAGTCCATTGTTCCAGAGAAGACCTAGTTCAGGAGTAATGTGGCCTGCAGCAGATGGGATGTGGAGCAGAGGTTGGGGAAGGTGGGAGGAGCTGGTGCTGGGGGCAGACCAAGTGAAACAGGACCAGGTGAGCCTCCTAGGCCTTGCCAGGGCATTTTGTGTCTGAGATGAACTGACAGACCCGCTCTCTGGATCATGGGAAGGCTCCCATTGGCACCTTCCAGAAGAATGGAAATGCCATCCTGGGAATGTATCCGAGCAAGGAGGGCTTCATCCCAAAATTGTTAGTTGGCTTCCACTCCAGGCTTTTAAAAATAGTGGCTATTAAAAAAATTAAATGTAATAAAATAAATACTAGTAGGAGAGACTGGCTCAGAAGAGTAGGTACAAATTAAAGGTGAGTGTGTTGTGGGGAGGGGGAGGGGAAGAGGAATAAGCCTGCTCTGGAATTTGAGTCCTTGGTGTCTTGACCTAGTGATCCTATTCCTACAGGCAAACTATTGACTTCTTTGTGCCACAGCTGCTGACCTATGAGACAGCAATGGCCACCGACAGGACTGAAAATCATTCTGCGAACACCGACAGCGACAACTGTGAGATCCATGGCTATGTCAGAGTCAAACACCTTCTCTCTGCTGAGTTAACTTCTGTCAAACAGCATTTGTGTGTGTGGCAGAGTGAGTGTGTACTTTTTCTCACACAGCCAGCCCATGCACACTGAGAATCCACTGCACCAGCTCAACACAGAAGATCCCACAAGGGCAGGGTTGGGGAGCAGGTTGGAATCTGTGTTTTCAACTTCTTTTTAAATGACAGCTCCCCCTGCCACTGAGGTGGGAGGCATCATATCCATTGTTTCATTGCCATATTGAGAGATGAACTGCTGCTGAGCAGTTGCAACTAGAGAAGCAGGAAGAGCACAGGCAGTGAGAGCTGAGAGCTTCTCAGGGCATTGTGCTGTGAGGTCAGTGACTCACATGGAAACTACCATCTCCTATGATACTCCCATAATGTTGGGGGATTGTGCATAGAGCTGTACCCCTTCAGGGCATAGAGATTGCCCATTCCAGTCATTACACTGGGTGGCTATGCACACAGTCTTCAACAGTGAAAAGAAAAAATGGCTGATCTTCGAGAAAATAAAGCATTTACAGAACTGGAACAGCTACTCCTACTTAACCTGGAAAGAGTTCTGCAGTCTGTTCAGTTGCTTATTTTCAGAAGGATGCCCTGGTTAGTGGCCACGAGTAGCTGGTGAGGGACAAGGGGCTGGACAGAAGCCCCCTTTCAGTTCCAGCCAGTTGTTACATTTGCTGACTGCTGCTCTCCCCCTCCCCCCGGCCCATCCCAACATGGGCTAGTGCCTGAGGACTGCTCACCTGACCAGGCTTTCTTGTTCAACCCCATTGCCCTTGTGTTCTGTCATCCTTTGGAGCCATTCTGCTACGTTTGGAGAGTAAGAATGTGGTTCAATCTCTGAGCAAGTTCTCCCTGAAGATGTTATCTGTGGAAGGAAACAACATAGACATAGACATAGAATCTATGCCAGCCTCGGTATGGCTGTGTCCGATGACGACATTCGCTATAAAGATGCGCTTGTTTTCCCAGAAGTGGCTTCGCAGTACCACCTCCTCTAGCACCCCTGCTAAATGAAGCAGGGCCCTATGCAGAAGGAGCTGAGCTGCAGACAGGCACCTTTGGGGAGATGTAAAATATACTTAAAGTTGCTGGGTTATATAATAGACATTCACAGAGTATATTTCTTTTTTAAAATATATTTTATTGATTTTTCACAGAGAGGAAGGGAAGATGGATAGAGTTAGAAACATTGATGAGAGAGACATCGATCAGCTGCCTCCTGCACACTCCCAACTGGAGATGTGCCCGCAACCAAGGCACATGCCCCCAACTGAAATCGAACCCGGGACCCTTCAGTCCTCAGTAGATAGACGCTCTATCTACTGAGCCAAACCAGTTTTGGCAACACAGAGTACATTTCTTTGTAAAATTAGTAAGCTGAGATATTGTCATTCTCAGTTCTGCTAAAGTACTCATATTTTTATGGATGAATTCGATGCATCATAAAATTCAGAAAAATAAGATAAGCATAAATGGTGTCATTATTTTATAATTTTAATGCAATCAAACCCTTGCTTTTGCTTTGATTTTCAACTTCAACATATTTTCTGAAAAAGCAACACAAACCAATGTGTGATGGTTTCAATTTCACTCCAAAATATGAAATGCTCCCTTCAAGTCTACAAATATAATTCCCAATTAGTATAGTTTAAGTTGCATTTTACCCAGAGGAGAATCAACTTTCTGGTAAATATTTGGGTTATAGAGAAAATTTTAATGAAAGTAAATTAAAGATAAAAATAAAATATAGAAAAAGCAAAGAAATACAATGAGCACAATGTAAGCGTTACTCATTATCCAGGATTTCTAACTTCTGTTTGATTGGAGGCTTAGAAAACTGAAATCAAGACCCAAATTATAACCCTTATTTTATGGTATTACACTATAATTTTAAAAGGTAAGCCCATCCAGTATTGAAAATCTAGTTTTGCAACAATTACAGAGAGGGGATGATGATTTACTTTACAAGTGTTCACCATACAAATCCTGTAATATGAAACTTTCTATAATCCATCTAAAATCTTTAAATGTGTTAAACCTTTCAGGAGCATATTCCTGGATTAGAGAAAATGATAAAATTGAGTCACCATTTACAGTTTTTTAAAAATATACATTTTATTGATTTTTTACAGAGAGGGAGAGATAGAAAGTCAGAAACATCAATGAGAGAGAGACATCGATCAGCCGCCTCTTGCACGCCCCACAGTGGAGATGTGCCTGCAAGCAAGGTACATGCCCCCAACCGGAATCGAACCTGGGACCTTTCAGTCCCCAAGCCGATGCTCTATCCACTGAGCCAAAGTGGTCTCGGCCATTTACAGTTTTTAAAAGTTAATGACTAAGAGAGCCGAAAGCCTGGATTTCCCAGGGCAGTTTTCTCTATTATCTTCCTATCTGCCTTTATTTTGAAATTATAGTAGTTTTGGATACAAAAGTAGGAAACACAGAAATAAGTGTTTTGTTTTGTTTTTCATGTTTAATTGAAAGTCCCCAAACACTCCCATTTGCCAGGTGCAAAGGAGCCTGCCCCAGGTGAGGTTGTGCCTAAGGACTGCTCCAGGTGAATACTGCCATTTGTATGAATTCTTGACCCACTTGTGGGATAGGAACTTTGGTACAAGAAAGCGGGCTAAGCAGGGAGTTGACCAGTCCTGGACAGATGTCAGAGTAAAGATAGAACTTTTAACATGTCATTTTGTACTAAGAGCTCTGGCTAGAAATAAGAAAGAAGGATCTATGTCCCTATGTGTTTGGGTTAAGCCATATTTCCATTTCTCTTTTAACTAACCAAAAAGCTCACTTATACAATCTTCAGAGCAAGATACTGAAAACCTACTTAAAGAAATAAAGAATTCAAAGTAATGGTCATGCAATTCATACATTGGATGGATGAGAAAATCAACAACCTATGCAAGAATCAGGAAGAAATGAAAAGTGATATAGCTATAATCAAAAACACCATGGAAAGTTTCCACAGTAGACTAGAAGAAGCAGAGGATCAAATTAGTGAGTTAGAAAATAAGGTGGAGAAACCAGCTCAATCTGAACAGCAACTAGAGAAAAAAATTAAAAAGCAGGAGGAAAGTTTAAGGAAGCTTTGGGACAACATGAAACAAAGTAATATATATATATATATATATATATTAGGGCTGCCAGAAAGACAAGAATAGCAGCAAAGATTAGAAAATCTATTTGAATAAGTAATGACAGAAAACTTCCCAGATATGGGGAAGAAAAAGGTACACAAGTACAGAGAGTCCCAGGCAGGATCAATCCCAAAAGACCAACACTAAGGCATGTCATAATTTCAATGGCAAATATTAATGACAAAGAGAGAATCTTAAAGGTGGCAAGAAAGAAAAAGAGAGTTGCCTACAAAGGATCCTCCATCAGATTATCAAATGATTTCTCAACAGAACACATTAAGCTAGAAGAGAATGAAAAGAGGTATACAAAGTGTTGCAAAGCAAAGGACTGAATCCAAGAATACTCTATCCAGCAAGACTATCAATCAAAATTGAAGGGGAAATCAGGAGCTTCACAGACAAAAAAGGCTAAGGGAGTTTATCACTACCAAACTAGCAATGCAAGGAATGCTAAAGGGAATGCTGTAAAAAGAAGAAATAAAGAGGTAAGGACAGGCACAAAAATAGGTATGATTACAAACAAGTTACCTTTCAATAATAACTTTAAACATTAAATGGACTAAATGCTCCAATCAAAAGACTCATATATATGCTCTCTACAAGAGACCAACCTCAGAACAAGGAACTAACACAGACTGAAAGTGAAGGGATGAGAAAATATCTTTCAGGCAAATGGAAATGAAAAGAAAGCTGGGGTAGCAATACTTATATCTGACAAAATAGACCTCAAAGTGAAGGCCATAACAAGAGATAAGGAAGACCACTTTATAATACTAAAAGGATCAATACAACAAGAGGATATAACTTGATAAACATATATGCACCCAATGCAGGAGTACCCAAATACATAACAAAGTTCCTGAAAGATTTCAAGGGAGAGATTGACAACAATTCAATAATAGTAGGGGACTTCAATACACCACTGACATCACTGGATAAATAATCTAGAGAAAAAATGAGGAAAAATACAGCAATCCTAAATGACTCACTAGATCAGTGATTCTCAACCTTTCTAATGCTGCGACCCTTTAATAGAGTTCCTCATGTTGTGGTGACCCCCAACCATACTTCATAACTGTAATTTTGCTATTGTTATGAATTATAATGTAAATACCTGTGTTTTCCGATGGTCTTAGGTGACGCCTGTGAAAGTGTCATTCGACCCCCAAAGGGGTCGCGACCCACAGGTTGAGAACCATGGCACTAGATTAACTGACATTTTCAGAACATTTTTTAAAATTAAATCTTTATTATTCAGATTATTACATTTGTTTCTCTTTTCCACCCCATACCCTCCCCCCCACCTGGTTCCCACTCTTCCCTCTACCCTTACCTCCCTCCCGTTGACCACATCCATAGGTATATGATTTTTGTCCAGTCTCTCCCTGTACACCCCTCACCCCATTCCCCCTGAGAATTATCAGTCCACTCCCTTTCTGTGCTCCTGATTCTATTATATTCACCAGTTTATTCTGTTAATCAAAATTTTAATTCACTTAATTTTTAAACTCACTTGTTGATAGATATGTATTTGTTGTTCATAATTTTTATATTTTACATTTTTCTTCTTCCTCTTCTAAAACAATACCTTTCAGCATTTCATATAATACTAGTTTGGGGAGAATCCAAAATGAAGGCATAGATAAACAGCTACACTACTGCCTGGCACAACAATTTCAAAACTACAACTAAAAGACAGAACAGACATCACCCAGAACCACAGGAAAGCTGGCTGAGTGGAAATTCTACAACTAGAAGGAAAGAGAGGGGCTCATAGAGACCCAGAGAAGCTGCAAAATGCTGAGGTATGAAGACACACGCAAGGAGAGAGTGGGTGCCAGAGTACCTGGCTGGCTTTCTCTGGTGGGAGAGAGACGGAGACTCCAAACTGCATTGAACCCCTTATCCTATAGCACTAAACCCCAAATCCAGCAGAAACTCATATGGAGGGAGTTTGGACTGTGATAAGGGAGAAGTGTACCGGAATGCAGGGGAGTTGCGAAAGGGCAGAAGTCTGGTGGCGCACACAGTACCATACAGAAGACCAACTGCTGATTGTGTGCTGGCTTTCAAAAGTGGGCAGGAGATAGAACCTCCCAACTGCACCACTTCTAACTCCACTAAACCCCAGTTTCAGGCGAAACCCTGGGGACCCAGACTCATATGGTCCTGGAGTGCAAGGGCGCTGGAGGGGCAGCAGTCTAGAGACACTGCTAGAGCGTGCATGCACACAGGGACCACTCCAGCAATTACCCGGTCACATCAGACTCAGAGGCCATAGAGAGTGGGGCCGACTGGAAGGCAAGGTGGTCCTTTAAGCCCTGAGACTCCACCCATCCCAAGCACAACAGAGGGGCTTTTGCAGTTTTGCAAGTCTTGTATCATAGGGCTGAATCCAACACAGAAGTTCTCCCAGCATAGTAAAAATGTGGAGACAAAGGGAGAGATCACAAACAAAAGAAATGGAGGAAAACAAATGACTGGATATAGAGTTTAAAACCTCGGTTATAAGGTTTTTCAAGAATTTCCTAGAAAAGATGGATAAAGTTAGCGAGACCCAAGAGGAGATCAAAACAAACCAACTGGAGATGAAAAACGACCAACTAGAAATGGAAAAGGACTAACTAGAAATTAAGCATACACTGACTGAAATAAAAAATATTATATAGAGACCTAATAGCAGACTAGAGGAAGGCAAGAATCAAGTAAAAAATTTGAAATATAAAGTATCAGAAACACTCAAATGGAAAAGCAAGAAGAAAAAAGAATCCAAAAATATGAAGATAATGTAAGGAGCCTCTGGGACAGCTTCAAGCGTACCAACATCAGAATTGTGGGGGTGCCAGAAGAAGAGAGAGAGCAAGATACTGAAAACCTATTTAAAGAAATAATGACTGAAAACTTCCCACATCTGGTAAAAGAATTAGACTTACAAGTCCAGGAAACACACAGAACCCCATTTAAAAAGAACCCAAAGGGGACCACACCAAGACACATCATAATTAAAATACCAAGAGCAAAAGACAAAGAGAGAATATTAAAAGCAGCAAGAGAAAAACAGTTAATTACCTAAAAGGGAGCACCCATACCACTGTCAGCTGATTTCTCAACAGAAATGTTGCAGGCCAGATGGGAGTGGCAAGAAATATTCAACGTGAGGAATAGCAAGAACCTACAACCAAGAATAATCTATCCAGCAAAGCTATCATTCAGAATTGAAGGGCAGATAAAGAGCTTCACAGAGAAGAAAAAGCTAAAGGAGCTCATAAACTCCAAACCAGTATTTTTTAAATTAAATCTTTATTATTCAGATTATTACATTTGTTTCTCCTTTTTCCCCTCCTTAGCTCCCCTCCACCTGGCTCCCACCCCTCCTTCTTCCCTTACCTCCCTTCCATTGACCTCATCCATAGGTGTATGATTTTTGTCCAGTGTCTCCCTTTACACCCCTCACCCCTTTCTCCATGAGAATTATCAGTCTACTCCCCTCTCTGCTCCTGATTCTATTATATTCACCAGTTTATTCTGTTAATCAAATTTTTAATTCACTTAATTTTTAGATTCACTTGTTGATAGATATGTATTTGTTGTTCATAATTTTTTATATTTTACCTTTTTCTTCTTCCTTCTAAAAGAGTACCTTTCAGTATTTCATAGAGATGATCCTTTTCCATCTCTAGTTGGTTCGTTTTCATCTTCTCTTGGATCTCACTAACTTTATCCATCTTTTCTAGGAAATTCTTGAAAAGCCTTATAACCGTGATTTTAAACTCTATATCCAGTCGTTTGTTTTCCTCCATTTCTTTTGTTTGTGATCTCTCCCTTTGTCTTCGCATTTTTACTATGCCAGGAGAACTTCTGTGTTAGATTCAGCTTTATGATACAAGTCTTGCAAAACTGCAAAAGCCTCTCTTTTGTGCTTGGGATGGGTGGAGTCTCAGGGCTTAAAGGACTGCCTTGCCTTTCAGTTGGCCCCATCCTCCATGGCCCCTGAGTCTTACGTGTCTGGATAATCACTGGAGTGATCCCTGTGTGTGCGTGCATGCTCTTGCAGTGCCTCTAGACTGCTGTCTTTCCGGCTCCAATGCACTCCAGGACCATATGAGTCTGGGTCCCCAGGGTTTAGTGAAATTGGGGTTTAGTGAAGTTAGAAGTGGGGCAGTTGGGAAGTTCTGTCTCCCTCCCACTTGTGAAAGCCAGTGGCAAAATCAGCAGTCGGTCTTCTGCGCAGTGCTGTCCGTGCCACCAGACTTCTGTCCTTTTGCAACTCCCCTAAATTTCCATGCACTTCTCCCTTTTCACAGTCCAAACTTCCTCCATATGAGTTTCAGTTGGACCTGGGGTTTAGTGTTGTAGGATAAGGAGTTCAATGCAGTTTGGAGTCTCTATCTCCCTCCCACCAGAGAAAGCCAGCCAGGTTCTCCGGCACGTGCTCTCTCCTTGTGCGTGTCTCTGTACCTCAGCTTTTTGCAGGTCCTCTGGGTCACTGTGAGCCCCTCTCTTTCCTTCTAGTTGTAGAATTTGCACTCAGCCAGCTTTCCGTGGTTTTGGATGATGTCTGTTCTGTCTTTTAGTTGTAGTTTTGGATATGTTGTGAGAGGCAGCAGTGTAGGTGTTTACCTATGCCGCCGTCTTGGATTCTCCTTTTGAGAACATTTCACCCCAAAGCATAGAATATATATTCTTCTCAAGTGCACATGAACATTTTAAAAAATTGACCACATATTGGGTCATAAGCAAAGTCTCTCCCAATTCAAGAAGATTGAAGATACCAAGCATCTTCTCAGACCACAATGCCATAAATTAGAAATAAACTACAATAGAAACAATCCAAAATCTCAAACATTTTGAAACTGAATAGCATGCTATTAAATAATGACTGGATTATCAATGAGATCATAGAAGAAATTAAAAACATCCTGGAAACTAATGATACCAAAAACACAGCAATCCAAAATTTATGGGACACAATGAAAGCAGTCCTGGGAGGGAAGTTCATAGCTCTACAAACCTACTTAAAAAACAAGAAAAAATAATAGTAAATCATCTAACTGTACAACTCAGAGAATTAGAAAGTGAGCCACAAGAAAAGCCCATAGTGAGCAGAAGGAAGGAGATAATAAAGATCAGAGCAAAAATAAATTACATAGAGACAAAACAAAACAAAACAAAACAAAACAAACAAACAAAAAATACAAAAGATCAATGTAACCAAGAGCGGGTTCTTTGAAAGGATAAAGAAGATTGATGAACCTCTAGCCAGGCTCACCAAAAAGGAAAGAGAGAGGACTCAAAGAAACAAAATCAGAAATGAGAGAGGTAAAATAAAAACAGACCCCACAGAAATAGAATGGATCATTAAAAGAATACTATGAACAATTCTACTCCAACAAATTAGACAACCTGGAGGAAATGGACATATTCCTAAAAACAATACAACATTCCAAAACTCAATCAGGAAGATTCTAAAAATCTCAATAGGCTGATAACTATGGAAGAAATTGAAGCAGTCATCAAAAAGCTCCCAGCAAACAAAAGCCTGGAACCAGATGGCTTCACAGGGGCATTATACCAAACATTCAAGGAAGAATTAAAACATATCCTCCTCATACTATTCCAAAAATTTCAAGAGGAAGGAACACTTCCAAGCTCATTCTATGAAGCCAGCATCACCCTGATATCAAAACCAGATAAAGAAAATTACAGGCCAATATCCCACATGATCATAGGTGGTAAAACTCTCAATAAAATTCTAGCATATTTGATCCAGCAGTACATCAGAAAGATCATACACCATGACCAAGTAGGATTTATCCTGGGGATACAAGGATGGTACAATATGCACAAATCAATAAGTGTGATACATGTCATAAATAAATCGACAGATAAAAATCACATAGTCATATCAATTGATGCAGAAGAAGCATTTGACAAAATCCAACACATCTTCTTGATAAAAACTCTCAGCAAGGTGAGAATAGAAGAATCAGACCTTAACATATTAGAAGCCGTATATGACAAACCCTTAACCAATACCATACTCAATGGAAAGAAACTGAAACCATTTCCCCTAAGAACAGGAACAAGACAGGGATGACCACTCTCACCACTCCTGTTCAACATAGTATTGAAAGTATTAGCCATTGCGATCAGACAAGAAGAAATAAAAAGCATTCAAATTGGAAAAGAAGAAGTAAATCTGTCCTTATTCGCAGATGACATGATATTGTAGCTAAAAAACCCAAAAGGCTCCATAAAAAAATTATTAGACTTGAGAGAGAGAATCCAAGATGGCGGCATAGGTAAACACCTACACTGCTGCCTCGCACAACAATTTCAAAACTACAACTAAAAGACAAAACGGACATCATCCAGAACCACAGGAAAGCGGACCAAGTGTAAGTTCTACAGCTAGAAGGAAAGAGAGGGGCTCACAGAAACCTAGAGGAGCTGCAAAAGCTGAGGTACGGAGACGTGGATGCTGAGAGAGCGGGTGCCTGAGTACCTGGCTAGCTTTTCTGGTGGGAGGGAAACGGAGACTCCCAATGGCATTGGAGCCCTTATCTTACGACACTAAACCTGAGATCCAGCCAAAACTCATACGGGGGGAGTTTGGACTGTGAGAAGGGAGAGGTGCACGGAAATTTAGGGGATTCGCAAAAGATCGGAGGGCTGGTTGCGCACGCAAACAGCGCTGCGCAGAGGACAGATTGCTCATAGTGCCGCTGGCTTTCGCGAGTGGGTGGGAGACAGACCCTCCCAACTGTGCCACTTCTGATTCCACTAAGCCCCTGTTTCGGGTGAAACCCTGGAGACCTAGACTTGTGTGGTCCTGGTGCACAGGGAAGCTGGAAAGGCAGCGGTTAGAGGCACTGCGGGCGCGCGAGCACAAGGACCGCTCCAGCGATTACCCAGTCACGTGAGACTCAGGGGTCGTGGAGGGCAGGGCCGACTGGAAGGCAAGACGGTCCCTTAAGCCCTGAGATTCCACCCATCCCAAGCTCAACAGAGGCTTCTTCGGTTTTGCAAGTCTGGTATCATAAGGCTGAATTCAACACAGAAGTTTCCCCGACATAGTGAAAATGCTGAGTCAAAGGAAGGGATCAGAAACAAAAGAAATGGAGGAAAAAAACCGACTAGATATAGAGTTCAAAACCATGCTTATAAGGTTTTTCAAGAATATGCTAGAAAACTTGGATAAACTTAGCAAGAGCAAAGAGGAGATGAAAAAGGACCAACTAGATATGCAAAAGAGCCAACTAGAGATGGAAAAGGTCCAACTAAAGATGATAAAGAACCAAATAGAAATTAAACATACACTGACTGAAATAAAAACTATTATACAGAGTCCTTACAGCAGACTAGAGAAAGGCAAGAATCAAGTCAAAAATTTGAAATATAAAGAACCAGAAAACACTCAACTGGAAAAGCAAGAAGAGAAAAGAATACAAAAAATGTGAAGATAATGTAAGGAGCCTCTGGAACAGCTTCAAGTGTACCAACATCAGAATTGTGGTGGTGCCAGAAGAAGAGAGAGAATAGGTGAAAACCTATTTAAAGAAATAATGACTGAAAACTTCCCACATCTGGTAAAAGAATTAGACTTACAAGTCCAGGAAGCACACAGAACCCCATATAAAAAGAATCCAAAGGGGACCACACCAAGACACATCATAATTAAAATACCAAGAGAAAAAGACAAAGAGAGAATATTAAAAGCAGCAAGAGAAAAACAGTTTATTATCTACAAGGGAGCACCCATACAACTGTCAGCTGATTTCTCAACAGAAACGATGCAGGCCAGATGGGAATGGCAAGAAATCTTAAACGTGATGAATAGCAAGAACCTACAACCAAGAATACTCTATCTAGAAAAGCTATCATTCAGAATTGAAGGGCAGGTAAAGAGCTTCACAGAGAAGAAAAAGCTAAAGGAGTTCATTAACTCCAAACCAGTATTATATGAAATGCTGAATGGTACTCTTTTAGAAGAGGAAGAAGAAAAAGGTAAAAGCCAAAAAATTATGAACAACAAATACATATCTATCAACAAGTGAATCTAAAATTAAGTGAATTAAAAATTTGATCAACAGAATAAACTGGTGAATATAATAGAATCAGGAGCACAGAAAGGGAGTGGACTGATAATTCTCAGGTAGAAAGGGGTGAGGAGTGTACAGGGAGAGACTAGACAAAAATCATATACCTATGGATGAGATCAATGGGAGGGAGCTAATGGCAGAGGGAGGGGTGGGAGCTGGGTGGATGGGTGCTATGGAGGGGAAAAAAGAGAAACAAATGGAATAATCTGAATAAAGATTTAATTAAAAAATAATAAATAAATAAATAAAAACAAAAAAAATATTAGACTTAATAAATCAATTCAGCAATGTAGCAGGATACAAAATTAATGTCAAGAAATCTATCGCATTTCTTTACACCAATAGTGAACTTACTGAAAGAGAGACTAAAAAAAAAAATCCCATTTACCATCTCACCAAAAAATTAAGATATCTAGGAACAAGCCAACTAAGGAGGTAAAAGACCTATATGCAAAAAACTAGAGGACACTGAAAAAAAAGAGATAGAGAAAGACATAAACAGTTGGAAGAACATACCATGATCATGGATTGGGAGAATCAACATCATCAAAATGTCCATACTACCCAAAGCAATCTATAGAATCAATGCACTCTCTGTTAAAATATCAATGGCATATTTCACAGATTCACAACGAACTTTCCAAAAATTCATCTGGAATAAAAAGACCCTGAATAGCTGTGGTAATCCTGAGAAAGAAGAATAAAATAGGTGGGATCTTAATACGAGATTTTAAGCTGTATTACAAAGCAACTGTTCTCAAAATAGCCTGGTACTGGCACAAGAACAGGCATATAGACAATTTGAATAGAATAGAGAACCTAGAAATCGACCCAAACCACTATGCTCAATTAATATTTGACAAAGGAGGTATTAACATAAAATGGAGTCAAGACAGTCTCTTCAACAAATGGCATTGGGAAAATTGGACAGATACATGCAAAAATTGAAACTAGACCACCAACTTACACCATACACAAAAATAAACTCAAAATGGATAAATGACTTAAACATAAGACAGGAAACCATAAAATACTAGATGGATCCATAGGCAGTGAAATCTCAGACATATGCCAAAGGAATTTCTTCATTGATACTGTTCCTAGGGCAGTGGAACTAAAGAGAAAATAAACCAATGGGACTACATCAAAATACAAAGCTTTTGCACAGCAAAAGAAACCATGAACAAAACAACAAGGAAGCCCACTGCATGGGAGAAATATTTGCCAATGTCATCACCAATAAGGGTTTAATCTCCAACATTTACAGGGAACTCATACAACTTAACAAAAAATAGGCAATGGACCTAAATAGATGCTTTTCGAAGGAGGAGAGAAGGAAAGCCAAGAGACATGAAAACATGCTCAAAGTAACTAATCATCCAAGAAATGAAAATCAAAATGACAATGCAGTACCATTTTACACCTGTCAGAATGGCTATCATCAACAAATCAACAAATGACAAGTGTTGACAAGAATGCAGAGAAAAAGGAACTCTTTTGCACTGCTGGTGGGAATGCAGACTGGTGCAGCCATTGTGGAGAACATAATGGAGTTTCCTCAAAAAACTAAAAATGGAACTTCCATTTGACCCTGTGATCCCACTTCTAGGAATATACCCCAAGAAGCTAGAATCACTAATCAGAAGGGACTTATGCACCTTTATGTTTATAGCAGCACAATTCACCATAGCTAAGATTTGGAAACAGCCTAAATGCCCATCAGCAGATGGATGGATTAGAAAACCATGGTGCATCTACACATTGGAATACTATGCTGTGGTAAAAAAGAAGGAATTCTTACCATTTGCAACAGCATGGATGGAACTGGAGATCATTATGCTAAGTGAAATAAGCCAATCAGAGAAAGATAAATACCACAAGATCTCACTCATATGTGGAATATAATGAACAACATAAACTGATGAACAGGGAAAGACCCAGAGTCAGAGAAGCATCAATGAGACTGTCAAACTTCAGAGGGGTGGTAGGGTACGGGAGGGGAGGGGGGAGAGATCAACCCAAGGACTTGTATGCATTTATATAAGCCTTAGCAATGGACAGGATCACCAGGGGGCTGAGGGCATGAATGGGGGTGTGGGGTGGGGTTGGGGGGTTAATGGGGGCTTAATCAATAAAGAAATTTAAAATAAATTAATAAATAAATAACCTAAAAAAAAAAGCTCACTTATAGATCCCTGACATGGTTCCACATCCTGTTCATATAACATCCCGTTCCTTCCTTCCTCCCTCCCTCTCTCCCTACTTCTTTCCCTTCCTCTTTTCCTTCTTTCTCACCCTTCTTTCCTTCCTTCCTTCCTTTCTTCTTTCCTTCCTTCCTCTAAACCCTTACCCAAGGATATTTTCAATGAATTTAAAGAGAGGCAAAAAGAGAGAGAAACATCAGTGTGAAAATCATCCATTGGTTGCATCCCATATGTGTCCCTACCAGGGATTGAACTCACAACCTAGATATGTGCCCTGACTGGGACTTAAACCTGTCACCTTTCAGTGTATGGGATGATGCTCCAACCCAGTGGTTGGCAAACTCATTAGTCAACACAGCCAAATATCAACAGTACAATGATTGAAATTTTTTTTGAGAGTCAAATTTTTAAAATTTAAACTTTTTCTAATGCCACTTCTTCAAAATAGACTTGCTCAGGCCGTGGTATTTTGTGGAAGAGCCACACTCATGGGGCCAAAGAGCCGCATGTGACTCTCGAGCCACAGTTTGCTGACCATTGTTCCAACCAACTGAGCCGCCCAGCCAGGATTGGTTTCTGTATCTTTCTAGGTACACCTGCCCCCATAAGAAAATGGATTGAGATAGAAAGTGGAATGTAAGTAAAAGGATCAGATGAAAACCTCTGAACCTAAAACAAGCAGAATCTATAACTGTTTCTTAGAGGCTCATAGACCACCCGCTGTGAGAGCATGGGTCCCAGGCGCCTTGGGGTGCAGTGCAGGTAGGCACTGCCTCCAATGCTCCTCTGTGCAGGCATGCCCTTTCTCCCTTTCGATGAGGAAGTTTTGTTCATCTTCACAACATCTGAATGAAACTAACGGTAGATAGATGCTCACACCTCCCAGGTCTTCTCTAAACATTGCCACAATGGCTTTGGGCTGTATAGAAATTAATCATAGCCTGATGGCTAGTGGACGAACATTCTAATCACAGACAAACCTTGAGCCCAGCTTGTTGAGGAAGATAAGAAACCCACCTGCTGGCGTGGCTCAAGGGATAAACGTTGACCTGTGAATGTTGATTCCCAGTTGGTCAGGGCACATACTGGGGTTTCAGGCTCCATCCCCAGTAGGAGGGAGTGCAGGAGGCAGCCATTTGATGATTCTCTCTCATCTTTGATGTTTCTGTCTCTTTCTCCATCTCCCTTCCTTTTTCTCTAAACCCAATAAAAACATATTGAGACAACAAATGAGAAACCAGTTACTCTATTCTTGGATTCAGCAGAACAAGTTTAAAAATCCCTATGGGGACTGAACACAGCAGAATCCTCATCCCCTATCCTCATCATGGGTGTCTTTCCCTTCAGCATGTTCCTTGTTTGTGGGGGCTGATGGTCAGGTTGTTTGCAGCATCTGACTCATGAAAGATCAATCAAAATCCATATCAGTGTCTCCCAGCATCTGAGTGGAGCTCCATCTGCTGCCCACTGTCTTCCCTGACCTCAGGCATGGGCAGCAGGACCCCTCTCTGTGATTTTTTTTCTGCCAACTGTGTTCTCTGCCTGCTGTGAAGCAACCTCAGGTCTCCTCAACCAACTTGGTCAAGTGCCCTGCAGTGTGTGCTGTGGCGGGCAGTGAAATCAGAATGCCAGTGTCTGAGGCAGCTGCTGTGAGTGAGGGTGCGAGTGCCTGTATGGAATCTGCCCACCACAGTCCTGGCAAAGTCTGGCCTCACTCAGCCCTTGGGATCCACTTCCAAACAGCCTGCCCGGGACAGCAGCTCCCATGGGGACACAGGCAGGGGTGAGACACGAGCTCCCCTCTTAGCCCGAGGAAGGAAGTGATGCAGAAGTCTAGCCCTCCACATTCCATCGGGGGCACTAAATAACTGCTGGAAAAGGGGGTTCAGAGAAAGAACCCACTTAGGGACAAGGTTGTGAAGTAGGTGCTGGTTCAGCTGGCTGTTGGGGGATGGGTTTTAAAGAGAAGACTTGAAAGTGTGCCACTGGTTACAGTGTTTGGTCTGGCAATGTGATCACAGGTGGACTTTATAATTCTTAAAGCACCAAGGGAACTGTGGGCTTGTCCAGAACAGAGCTCCTGTGTGAGACACCAATGCCCCGCTGCTGGCCGCAGAAGAGTGGACAGAGAGTAAGCCTGAGTACTCGCTTGGTGTGTGAGTGATACAGTCTGTCCTCCTCTGGAAAGAACATCACAGCTAGCGTAATGAATGACACTGTTTTCAGAAAAGGATGATTAATGATAATTTTTGGCACCCAAGATGGTATGGTTGACTCAGCTTGTGGTTAATTTTGTAGCTGCAAGAATATAGAATGTTCTTAGGATAACTTTAATTATAACAGTTTGGTTGCACTTGAAGTTTTATTATATCTTGGTAGCCTGTCAGATGACCTGGAGGAAGTTGACGAACATTGTAACCATGCACATGGCGTCTAACTCAGGCATGGCCCCTTAGACGGCACAATGCAGTGGGAATTCATTGTGTGGGAAGTGCCCATGTGACCCCTGCATCCAGAGGAGACAGAGAGAGCAGCCCAACTAGAGAGCCCAGATGAAACAGTAACCTGCCAGCTGTGCCAACCCCTCCCAGGACTGGCACACAGAGAAAAAATAGACTCTTCATTTGCTCCAGAGGTGGGAGAAGGGCCTACCAATGGGATTTACTACCAACAAATGAACAAACAAACCCCAAACATTCTAACAACAAAAGTTGTCTCACAGTGAAGCCTGTGGCTGTGGGGGCAGCGGCAGCTGTTGTATGTGTTGGGGAGAGAGAGGGGAGGGGATGAGGTGTAAGGAGGGGGGGGGGGATGCAGGTGGAGCTGAGCTGGAGCCGCTCCTGAGGGAAGGGTAAGGGTAGAGCCCTCCAGTCAGCCTCATAGACTAAAATGTCCTGGAGGGATTTTTTAAAACATCCAAGCTATATCATGGCAAGCAAAGACACCAACAAGACCACAAACAGGAATGCAGATTCGTCTAAGGAAGCTTGGTCCGATGAGGATGAGAATCCTGCTTGGCTCCTGGCCCTTTCATGGAACTGTTCCTCTGGAAACCCACTTCACCCACTGTGCTAAGGCCTGGCCAGGCACGGGACTGAGGACCCACAGAGCCTGCATCCTGGCCATGAATCCTTTGGCCTTTGGGTAACTCTCTCTGTAACTACTTCCTCATCCGTAAAATGAGAAGCGCTTTTGTCCTGGGGGTTTCCGTGAGGAGTAGGTAAAGCCTTCGCTCAAGGAAAATGCAGCATAAACAGCATTCCACCAGCAGCCTGCACCAGGTATGTGTAAGACAGACAGGGCTAGGTCTCCTGGAGTGTCTGCTGGCGCGGGAGGCCCAAGATCTGGAGCCTGAAGCTGTTTCCAAAAACAGCCACATTTTCAGCAAAAAAAATCTAATAGCAAAGTTGATTTAATTGAATTATTCAAATATATTTGAATTGTTTAAACTATGAAAATATGGCATTTTATCAAGAAAATGAAAAAACTCCACCCTACCTACATGGGTTAGATTCTCTTGAGTTTTAAAAACAGGTGGCCCTAGCTGGTCTGGCTCAATGGCTAGAGTGTGGCCTGTGGACTGAAGGGCTCTGGGTTTGATTTCGGTTGCAGGCAAGTAGCATGGTCCAGGTCTGGTGGGGCATGTGGAGGCAACCCATCTATGTTCTTCTCTCACATTAATGATGTTTCTGTCTTTCCCTCTTCCTTCCACTCTCTAAACATCAATGGGAAAATATTCTCAGGGGAGGATTAACAACACAAACAAATAACAAAAACAGATGGAAACTGAGGTGTTTGATCAGTGGGAGCCTGACTTGCCTTGGGCTGGCCCTGCCTCCACATCTGTCCCCTGAGCCCAAAGCTGGAGCCCAATGATGGTGGATCTGCCTATAGGAACAGGGATGCTATCCAGTCAGCAGGCTGCTCGGGGTTTGGAACTGGAGGGAAGAGAGCAGTCCAGAGCAGATGTGCAGAGAAACCCATGGGTCTGAGGGAAGGTGTGTGGACACAGTGAGAGGCAGAGAGGAAGGAGCAGCCTCCAGCCCCAGTGGTGTTTCAGCTCAGGTACAAACAGGTTTCCTTATGCTGAGTCCTGGCCACAAATGGTGACCGGAGGTCTCTGTCCCTTGCCAAACTTGTGTGGTGACAGATTATTGTCATCACTTCAAGCTATAAAGCATATCATGTTTATCCTAAACAGCATCAGCTTTTCCCCCATTCAATGAACTCCTAGGTTTAGGGGATGAGGTGGGGATGTCTTTGAAGGACCATTCAGCTCACGAACCTGTTGCTGGTTTGATCCTTGGCCCTGGTAGGGGTGCATACAGGAGGCAACCCATCAATGTGTCTCTCTCACATCAATGTTTTTTCTCTCTCTCTCTCTCTTTCCCTTTTACTTTCTCTAAAAATAAATGGAAAAGTAACATATCCTCAGGTGATGATTTAAAAAAAAAAGTGGTCCTGGTACTTTTTATCAGCAATTGAAAAGCATTATTTAATCTTCAGATTTTTTCAAAAAGAGGGTCCTTCTGAAGATGCTGTGAGAATCTGCACTGTGTACATGAGATGTGCTGATGAAAGCAGTCATAGAGTTGGGGGAAGTGCCAGCGGTCACCCCGCAAGGCACAGGAGGCAACAGGAGCTATGACAGAAACTCACAGAACCCCAGGCAAGCCAAGCTATAGCCCTGCTTTGCTGTGAGCTGTTTTATAGTGAGGATGGCCTCAGATCTCCAGTTCTCATGGAGTCCATGTTAATGGCATGAAACCAAGCTTCATCGTTATTCTTCTCTGTTTTTTGCTTTTTTCCCAAGTGTATTTTGTAAGCTTAGTTCCCCATCACTGCCACTCACATTCTTCTGTGGAAGTGCCCTTTCACACAAGAGCCATTTGATGGGTTGGGAAGATGAGCTCCAGCTAAACCGGCCTGCCATTCTTCAGGCCTCCGATGCTCTAACCATTGAGCTACCAGCCAGGGCAGGGCCACATTTGTTATGTTCTCTTGGTGTAGAAATCTCACCATTGGGGGCAGTTTTACATGAGTGAACTTCTATCAGGAACCAGCCTTAGGATTATTAAATGTTTTTCTCTTTCAGTGACATGTCCCCGTGAATATCCTGAATCAGAGTCCAGTAGCCAAGCCTTGCTCGGCAGCAGGATGCAGCACTGTATGTTTTTATGAATAGCCATAGTGTGGGTGCTTGCTGTTCCTCTCTGAGGATTGCCAGCTGGCCCGCTGGGAGAACTGCTGAGCCGCCTGGGCCAAGGTGAAGTGAGTGAGAGAGATGCAGAGCAGATGCTGGCCTAAGGAAGCAGGTCACTGTCTGGCACATTCCCCACCAGCAGGAAGAGGAGTGGTCTTCAAAAGAAACAAGTACAGAAAACCTACAAATCGAAAGAGGATTTCCTTCTCTCTTTACCAAAATCACATTGTTGAAAGTGGGCAGAGAGATAAAAACAAAGGAACAAATAATTTAGGAAAACAAGTGGGTCTTTCTCATGTTGCCCTCTCAATGGTGGGAGGGGAGGGTGCAGGGGCTTTCCTGCAGTTGCTCCAGGTCGTTAAACCTCCTCCTGCTGCACAAGGCACTTTCTCCCCATGTCTTTTCCTTTCCACTGAAACAGGGGTGAAGCGTGATGAGATGGGGCCATTCTTCAACGTGTAATTGTGGGTATCTTCTGTCAGGAATTTGCTTACTCACAATTATTCTTGTGACTTGCTTCTTTATTTACAACTAGAGGCCCAGTGCATGAAATTTGTGTACTGGTAGGATTCCTAGTGACTGCTAGCTGCTGGCTGGGTATTCCCTCCCTTTCCCTGGCCTGCCCTGCCTGCTGGTCAAGCTCCCAGACAACTCCTGATAGAGGGAACAATTTGCATACTACACTTTTATTATATAGGACTAGAGGTCTGGTGCATGAAATTCGTGCATGGGGTGTGTGTCCCTCAGCCCAACCTGCATCAGGGACTTCTCAAGGGATGTCCAACTACCCATTTAGGCCCAATGCTTCTCACTGCTGGCTCCCAACTACTCGCCTGCCTGCCTTCCTGATTGTCCCTAACTGCTTCTGCCTGCCAGCCTGATCACCCCCTAATTACTCCCCTACCAGTCTGATTGATGCCTAACTGCTCCCTAACTGTTTGCCCCTACCTGCCCTCCCATGTAAGCCTGGTCACCCCTAACTGACCTTCCCTGCAGGCCTGGTCACCCTAACTGTCCTCCTGCAGGCCTGGTACCCTCAACTGCTCTTCCCTGCAGGCCTGGGTCCCCCCTCTCCACCCCAACTGCCCTCCCCTGCAGGCCCAGTCACCCCCAACTTCCTGCCTCTGCCAGCCTGGTCACCCCTAATTGCCATTCCTGTAGGCCTGGTCCCTCTCAACTGCCCTTCCCTGCTGACCTGATCACCCACAACTTCATTCCTTTGCAGGCCTGGTCCCTCCCAAATGCCCTCCCCTGCTGGCCATCTTGTGGCAGCCATCTTGTGTGTTGGAGTGATGGTCAATCTGCATATTACTCCCTGGTGCGCGGGTGGGGGCCAGCTGGTTTTCCCTGAAGGGTGTCCTGGATCAAGGTGGGTGTTCCCTGGGGATGTGGGGCAGCCTAGGCAAGGGGCCTGTGGTGGTTTGCAGGCCAGCCACTCCCCCAGTGACCAAAACAGAGGCCCTGGTATCTGGGATTTATTTATCTTCTAAAATTGAAACTTTGTAGTCTTGAGTGGAGCCAAGCCTCCTGCTCACTCCATGGCCACAGCCATTTTTGTTGGGATTTATTTATCACCTATAATTGAAACTTTGTAGCCTTGAGTGGAAGCCAAGGCAGGCCAGGGTGTGCAGAAAGCTTGGCTTCCTCCATTGCTGGGGAAACCCAAGCCTCTTGCTCACTCTGCAGCCAAACCATCTTGGTTGGGTTAATTTGCATACTCGTTCTAATTGGTTGGCTTGTGGGTGTAACAAAGTGATGGTTAATTTGCATATTACTCTTTTAGTAGTTAGGATGCTGCTTGTATTTCTCAGTTTTAACCTTAGAGAAGTTTTGGCTAGTAAAAAACGCAATTTGCCTCAGTTTGAAAGTTTGTTATGATAAAAACAGAAAGCCCTTAACAATCATTGTGGGCAGATTTTGTCTCACAGGTGAGGTGCAAAGCCGTTTTTTGACACTAATCTTCTGCTTTATATTTAACAACAGTGCATTTTGCCCCAGCGAAGCTCTGTCTTTTCGGCATTTTCCTGGTCACGGAGCAGCGTTCATCCCAAGGCTGCAGGGACTGCATGGGGCCTGCAGTCAGGCCAGGTAGGCTAGGTTTTTTCCGCAACAGCGTGGAGGCCCTTTGGCCTCTGAGCAAAGATATGAGATCACTGTGGTGGTTAGTAACTTGCTCACAGCGTTTGGGCTGCATGAAAAAGGGAAGGACAGGTGAATAGAGTCTCCTGTAGAGACCACATAGAGGGAGTGGGAGCAGTCTGGCTGAGCTCTTAGAAAGCGGTATGGGTGGTGCAGGAGAGGAATGGAGGGGGCTTGAGGCCAGGACTAAAGGTTTGGAGACTGATCTATTTCAGAGTAGCCAAAGGAGAGGAGGAGATAGGAATGAGGATTCAAGCTTAGAATGCTGAAGAAGTGGCAAGAACAGGAACACAAACCATCAGGAGAGGGAGCTTTTTGAAGTGGAAGCAGGAAGTTCAGCTTCAGAGATGCTTTCTGTGATGGCAGCAAGACAAAGGTGTGTGTCAGCGCCATGTGGGAACCACTGGGCAGGGCCTGAGATGGACCTGGACAACCTGTGTGTACCCGATGGCCAAACCTGTGTGTACCTGAACTGAAACGAGATTAGGGCAGACGCAGTTTTCAATGAAAGCGTTTACGGGGAGGAGAGCAGAAGTGTGAGCACCGCCTTCACACAGGTGCAGTCCATCTGTGTTACTGTTTTATAACCCTCATCTGAAATGGTACTTTTCCTTACAAATCCATGTTAACACAGATTGGCCCATTTTATCCATTCCTGTATCCCTAGCCCATAGGCAGTACCTGGTACATGGTTGGCGATGAAAAGCATCTATTGGTAGGGAGGGGATGGAAAACAGTATGGAGGTTCTTAAAAAAAATTAAGAATGTCCTACCATATGGTCCAGCAAGTTTTCTTCTGGGTATATACCCCAAATATGAAAACACTAATTTGTAAAATTATATATACCCCTATGTTCAAACAGCACAATTTCCAATGACTACCCAACCTAAAGTCCACTGACAGATGATTGGATAAAGAAGACGGTGGCACATATAAAAATGGCATATTACTCAGCCATAACAAGATGAGATATTTTCATTTGTGGCAACATGGGTACAGAATATTATGCTAAGAGACATGAGTCAGATAAAAAAGGGCAAAGACTGTCTGATTTCACTTTATGTTATATATGGAGAATGAAACAAGTGATAACAAGTGAACTAACAAAACAAACAAAGCAACTCATAGATGCAGACACCAGTGGGTGGGCACAGAGGGAGGTGTGCTGATGAGGGGTCACATGCCTGTGGACATGAGGAAGGTAGGCTTAGGGTGGCGAGTGAAAGAGAGCTCAAAAGTGCTGACTTACAGTACTGCATACCTGAAAGCAATGCTATTAACCAAGGTTACCTCAGTCAATTAAATGTAAAAATATTTATGAATCAGTGACTGAATGAAGAAAGAATGCTTTTATGAATATTCAGATTTCAAACAGTCTCCAGTGTGGTCCTGCCTTTCCCAGGGCCCGCTGCCCAGACCCAGAGTTCAGGGAAGCGTGGGGGGTCTTTTTATTGTTTCCCATGCCCAGCACTGACCTGGGCTCTGACCTGGGGCTCTGGGATGGGGACCTGGGACCTGGGACTCTGACCTGGGTCACTGACCTGGGGTTCTGACCTGGGCTCTGACCTGGGGCTCTGACTTGAGGCTCTGGGGTGGGGGTGGGGCTCTGACCTGGGGCTCTGAGAAGAGCCTCTTCAGATGGAATGGAAGTCAGCGTAGCTTTGAGAGGAGTCTTTTCACTTTTGTTTTCTCCCTTTGACAAGCAAAATAGAGATTGTATGTGACTAAGCCACATAAAGATGAAGTTGAAAATAAGATACAATACAGTTTTTCATTCCATCATCAAACCAATCACTAAAATCAACCCTTTGTTTATGACATAGTGAAAACAATCATTCCCGCCCAGGAATGAAAGGTCAGTCCCCTCATGCCCTTGCAGCGCTGGCCACAGGCACGCTCCATCTGGCAGGAGGTTGCTGCCCCTCCTGGGCACACCTTTCTCCAGTGTCTGGTCCTCCTGTCTTGAAGCTGAGGCTGGTCTAGGTCTTTATGGCAAGAAGGTAGAGTGATGGGGGAAGAGAGCGGTTTAGTGCCTTCACTCAGTGCGAGGCTGTCTTTCCTGCAGGACTTCACGAGCATCTCCCTCACCATTTGTCTGACAGTCTAAGCTTCCCCTATATCAGTGCATCTCACAATGTATGCCTGAGAGTGTTCCCATGAGGAGAGAGCAGAGCAGGCTCTGGGGAGAACAGGAAGAAAGGGCTCCTGGGTGCTCCCAGTTCAGCAGGGGAAGCAATGTCACTGCAAGTAAGTGTTCTGGGTGTGAGATGGTGCTGCAGGACAGATGGGAAAGGCCCCAGGCTCCATGCTGCCGGAGCAGAAGGAAGGGAAGCACACCATCACAAAGGAAGCATCTCTTGACTTTACTAAATGGTGAAATTTCTTTGCAGATGGAGGAGGCATCGGAAATAGCCCAGGTAGCGTTGCATGGTGGTGGATGCAGGGAAGGGATGCAGGAAGGGGTGTGGCAGAGAACAGCAAGCAGCAAGGATGAAACCTGAGCGCATGTAGGCCTTACTGTGTGCTCTGATGTTGCACTCAGATACTGTGTCAGAGACGTTTCTAACTGGGAGGCCAATCAATCAGATGATTTAATTTAAACCCCACAATAGCCACAGGTATTGGGCAAAGCAGCGATTATTAGGTTACCAGTAGGGAAGTGAGAGGTGGGAAAGGCAGCGGTCCCAGGGTATATTTCAAAGCAGAGACAAAGCCTCTTTCTACAGCAAGCACTTTTGCATTGGTACGACACTTTCATAGACATTCCTCCTTGGTGTGGTCTTATTGTGGGGAAAGAGAGATGGTCTCAGTTATTTGGAGTTTGCAGTTTTGACTTGGCTGTTAGTGGTAAATTTGAGTTATCTAAAACATTTTAGTTTAAGAAGTAAATATGTAAATGACACTTTAAAAATACAATGTAGAAAAAGAACCAATTAGATATGAAAAAGGTCTAACTAGAAATTAAACATACACTGACTGAAATAATAAAAAAAAAACAACCTGTTATACAGAGACCCTACAGCAGACTAGAGGAAGGCAAGAATCAAGTAAAAAAAAAATGAAATATAAAGAATCAGAAAACACTCAACTGGAAAAGCAAGAAGAAAAAAGAATCCAAAAATGTGAAGATAATGTAAGGAGCCTCTGGGACAGTTTCCAGCGTACCAACATATAGAATTGTGGGGTGCCAGAAGAAGAGAGAGAGCAAGATACTGAAAACATACTTAAAGAAATAATGACTGAAAACTTCCCACATCTGGTGAAAGAAATAGACTTACAAGTCCAGGAAGCACACAGAACCCCATATAAAAGGAATCCAAAGAGGACTACACCAAGACACATCATAATTAAAATACCAAGAGCAAAAGACAAAGAGAGAATATTAAAAGCAGCAAGAGAAAAACAGTTAATTACCTTCAAGGGAGCACCCATACGACTGTCAGTTGATTTCTCAACAGAAATAATGCAGGCCAGATGGGAGTGGCAAGAAATTCAACGTGATTAATAGCAAGAACCTACAACCAAGAATACTCTATCCAGCAAAGCTATCATTCAGAATTGAAGGGCAGATAAAGAGCTTCACAGAGAAGAAAAAGCTAAAGGAGTTCATCAACTCCAAACCAGTATTATATGAAATGCTGAAAGTTACTCTTTAAGAAGAGGAAGAAGAAAAAGGTAAAAGACAAAAAATTATGAACAACAAATACATATCTATCAACAAGGGAATCTAAAAATTAAGTGAATTAAAAACTTGATCAACAGAATAAACTGGTGAATATAATAGAATCAGGAGCACAGAAAGGGAGTGGACTGATAATTCTCAGGGGGAAAGGGGTGAGGGGTGTACAGGGAGAGACTGGGCAAAAATCATACACCCATGGAGGAGGTCAATGGGAGGGAGGTAAGGGTAGAGGGAAGGGTGGGTGCTGGGTGGAGGGGAGCTATGGAGGGGAAAAAATAGAAACAAATGTAATAATCTGAATAATAAAGATTTAATTTAAAAAATAAAAAAGCAGTAAAAAAAAAAAGTAAATAAATAAATAAATAAATAAATAAATAAATAAATAAAAATACAATGTAAACTGATTGACTCATTCCTAAATGTTTCTTATAGGGCTTGACCCCTCTGCTTGTGGCTAGAAGTTGTTGTTTCAATGTCTAGGAGGTGGTCTCTGGGGAGGAAAACATAGTTTTAACTTTTTCATTTTTAACATTCAACATTTGCAAATGGAGAGAAACTGTTTTTCCACATGTTAACAGAAAGAGTATCTGATGCAGCTGATTCCTCAAACATGACAAAGTCTGAATGTGATTAACAGCACCCAGGACCACCGGCTGGGCCTCTGAAGCCCCTCCTGGATCCCGTTAAGGCCCCTATCAGGACCACTGTGTTTTAAGGAGTGTCTCCCCACCCCTCACCTTCTCTCTGTTGCTCAGCCAATAGAACACTGGAAGGCTGATTCCTTATGTTACTCCTCCTGATCTGAACAGCACGGCCCATGCCTTGGATCTCAGGCCTGCGTCCAGGAACAGGGTCCCATCCAGCTGTGCAATGAGTTGGCTGTGTGAGCAGCTCTTCTAACAGGCCCCTTGCTCCTGGGAGCACATGTGCATGTGGCTTGGCACAGCATTGCTGTCAGCTGCTTTGTAGCTGCTGTTCTGTGCTCTGTGGGAACATAACCATGACTTCCCCAAGAAAAGCCCAGCCTGGCGAGCAGAAGGGATGGGCCTAGCTCGACATCCATGATAGTCTGTGAGTTTTTAATCATAGCCCACGGACAGACAATAGTGAGGGGAAGACCCAGAGGGGGAACGGGAGTGGGTGGAGGGGTCCATGGGGTTTGGAAAGGGACTGTAATACTGTAATACTTTCAACAATAAAGATAACTAAAAATTAAGTAACTTAAAATGCGGATTAGAGAGAAGGCCAGAGCCTCTCTTCACCTCTCCGTGGCAAGGAGTCACTGTTAACCGACAGGACAGCAAACAGGGCATCCCCAATCAATAAAGACCCAAAGCCAAATGGCTGAGGAGTCTTCTGGCCCAGCGCTAGGATTTTCGAGATTTCAGAGAGAGAGAGAGAGAGAGAGGGCAGAAGACTGAGGCCAATGCTAGTCATCTCAGTGGTTTCTGGGCTCTAGGCCCCTCGAATGGAGCTACCAGCCCTGGGCCTCTGTCCCTGGTGTGTAGCTGCTGTACTTGACCGCCTCCATCCACTTCTCTTCATGAGAAAATGATGACTGCCCTAAAGACGTCATGTAGCTCTGTAGGTAAATCTAGTGAGCAATTCGTAAAAAGTTCTGTAGACAGTGGTCAGTGACTCTTGATCATATAATGATCACTTTGGGCTTAACTCTGTTTTAAAAACACAAATGACTAATACTAATTTTTAGGTCTGATCAAATAATTGAATTGATACCCCTCCCCTGGGAAATGACCTTTAGGCCACTTCACAATGGACATTCCACTTGCTTAGACCACCTTCCACTTGCTAAGACGATTATCTCTCCCCTCCAGAGTTTTCTGGAATCCAGACCCACATAAGAATTCTCTTCCTAGAAAAAGCCTGCCTAGAGGCCTTTAAAAACCTCAGACTCCCCATCACTGGGTGCTGGCACCATTTTGGGGCTCAGCCCATCTGGTATCCAGATGACCTAATAAATTCATAATTCTTCACCTCTTTTTGGCCGCATGCATTCCTCCTTCAGCAACCCTAGCATTTGGTGCTGAGACCTGGGAGGATTCCCAGGGATGGGAGCCATCGTCCCAGCTTCGGTCACCCTGAGTTTGCTACTGAGAGAACAGGAGGCAGCGGCAGCTAGACCTGGGCTTACTTCTGAAACTTTCTCAGGTGACCCAATTGCTGGCCTCGATCAGGCCTCCCTCTCTTATGGGCCCTCCCACACTAGCCAAGGATGACACTGGATAGGAACCTCTTCTTTTCCATAGCTGGCCCTCCATCCCATTCTGGCCAGTCTTCTCTAGGTGAATGACATCCCACAATTCCCTTCATCTCAAGTCTTCTGCCCAGTCTCTCTCTGACATCTGGAAAGTCCTAGCACTGGGCCAGAAGACACCTCAGCCATTTGGCTTTGGGTCTTTCTGGATTGAGGATGCCTCGTCCAGAGAGTCACCTCTCATTTCTCATGGTGATTTGTTTAGCAGCAGGGATTCCTTCCCTAAATAGTCATCCTTGGATTTGGGGTCTGTAACTCACCCTTCCTCTCTCGTGGGCCATGCCACATTTGCTCTGCACACTCACAGGAAAGATCTGGCCCAATAACCTCATTTTTTTGGTAACACTGTTTGGCCACAATATAAACTATATATTAAGTCTCAATAGCCTAAAAATTACACTTTTAATTTTACCACATTGCACAATTTAGATAATTGCTGTCACAATAATGGAACATGGTCAGAGATCCTCTATGTCCAGGCCTTTTTCACTCTTCAGTCCCAACCCTCTGTCTCAGTCCTGCTCTACCCATCAGAGCTTTCTCCTTCACACAAAACATCATACCCCTAACACTTCTGATTCTGAATCTACTTTTGACTTAACAGACCATTGACCTCCATCCCCTTACATGCCTCCTCCCTCACCTGCAGTAGATTCCCAAAACACAGACCTTTCTAATCAGCAACCACCTTCTCCCTGGCCCCTGAGAGCCCAAATACCAAGAATGCAAGCTCCAAAACAGCTTTTTACAACCTAACACTTGCTCTCAGGCCACCCAAAGACCACTCTCAACAACCTCTTCTATTCCTGAGCTCATTTTACCCCTGAGGGAGGTAGCAGGAACTGAGGGTATTGTGGTCAATTATGACAAAATTAATGAAATCACTCAAGACTCTGATGAAGACCCAGCTCTCCTCCTCTCCCACTTCATGGAGGCCTTACAGAAATTGACCACTTTAGTTACCCCTCCCCAGAGAAAGTCCTCTTTTGAATAACCATTTTATATCCCAATCAGCCCCTGATATACGCTGCAAACTTTGAAAATTAGACACGGGTCCACAAACCCCTCAAAAGACCTCATTAGCCTGACCTTTAAGGTCTTTAATAATAGAGACGAAGAGAACTAAATCCAAAATCAAGCCGAGATCAGGCCGATTCTGAGGCCCAGAAGGAGGCCTTCCAGTTTCTAGCCACCACTCTCATGAGCGCTAAATGAAGTGCCAGTTCTCCAACTGATGGTAAGCCAGGGGCTAAGCCTACTCTGGACCCATGTTTCAAATAAAACAAAGAAGACACTGGACCAAGTCCTGCCCAAACCTGAGACCCCAGTCTGGGTTCTGCCCAAGGTGCAGAGGGGAAGGCCACTGGAAATTGTTGTGGAGCGAACTTGAGTGAACGACCATTGGAGTCCAGACCAAATTAAAATTTAGGAGCCTTTATTAGCTGGCTGGTGATTGCTCTGCCTTTCTCCATGCAGGGAGTCCAGAGAACATCCCTAACCTTTTGTGCAGGACCACTTTTAAGCACATTTACATCTTGTTTTTGCAGAGCAAGTAATTTAAGACAAATAGTTTTTAATGTCAGTCATATTGTTCTTCAGAAAGCTGACAGTGTTCTATCTTGCAAAGCTATTTTGTAAGGTGCAGCTGGGATTCAAGGCTAAATCAACGAGGAGGAAGCATGCTCAAAACTTTCTACTCTCTAACAAAAATCAGATGGTAGTCTGGCCTCTCCAGATTGAACCTCAGCAAGGGCACTCCCTGGATCCAGTTTGGAGTTCCCAGATCTCCTGGAACTGGCCACCAAAGAAGCTGCCAAGCCCTGACAGGGCCCCACAGACTTACATTACCAGGACAGAGCCTCGGGGATCGACTGTGGTGGCAGGTAAGCTGATATCCTTTTTAAATGACACTGGGGCCATTTATTCTGCCCTCTCCAAATTCACTTGACACTTGTCCCCTCTTCAGTCTCTATTATGGGGGTTCATAGACGAGTCTCAGAGCCATTAGCCACCTCACCTCTACACTGCATCTACTAAATTCCCCATCCATTCCTTTCTCATTCTACCTCGCTGCCCAGCCATGGCTACCATGCATCCCCTCACAAAACCCAGTTGTCCCAAACCACAGGCACCTGCCTCAGTTTCACTCTCACCCCACAAGGCTGAGCCATTCCTGAGACTGTAAATGCCTCATCTCCCCCATGACTGTCCCCCACCTAAACAAAAAATATTCTCCTTTCTCAGGCTTGCTGGGTACTCTCCCCTCTGAGTTCCCAACTTTAGACTCTTTGCAAAGCTCCTCTGTGACATGACATGGCTAAGAGGCCCCTCACTGAGCCTTTAGATCCCAAGGCCAGTATTCTCACACCTTTAATCTCTGAAAACTGCTCTGACCTCAGTGCCTTCTCACTGCCCTCTCCCCACCACCTCCTGTCCCCCGCCAACCTCCGCCTTACTCAACAGTCTGGCTATTATCAGAAGCTGAACTCATTATCACCCAAATCTTAGCATGTTATCTAAGGAAAAATATGGCAGTTTTAAATCTAAGTGGCTAGAGGCCTGGAAACTACTTTCCTAAAACAGACTGTAGGACCTACTTCCCCCACCCCCAACCCTACCCCAGCCTTTCTCCAGCCTCAGTGCCTATATATAATTTTCCAAAGTCTTCTTTGGCAACTTAAAAGCTTTGTAGCAATCCTGGTTTAAATGATAAACATCTAAATATTTTAACAAGTTTTAAGTTCACCTGATTTTAGCTTTTGTAACAGAAAAATCTATAAAGTACATTTGGAACTGTTAATGTAATATCTTGAGATTTGTTAAAGGTACTAGTATGTTTCTTGAAAGTGAGAATGTTCATAAATTTCAGTCTAAGAAATGCTGGTTGTTTACTTTTTGGTTATCATTGAAAAATTCAGGTTTAAGAGTTGATAATAGAAAAAGTGAGTTAAAGTGGTAAGAAAGTTTATGAAAGTTATAAGAATGTTTGTGAAAGTTGGAAGAAAAGGTTTGCAAAAAGTTGCAGGAAAATTTGTAAAAGTTATAGAAGGTTTGTAGGGAGAAATGTTAAAATGAAGTTATATAAATGACATAGGCCATTAAGCCAGGACAAGCAGAACAGGGAAACTGAAATAGTAAAACAGCAGTTTGCAGCAATCTATAAAACCCTATCCTCCCTAAATCAAAGATATTTAAGAGTAAATAATTTGAGATTAAGTCTCATTTTGGTATATTAGACTATAACCCTCCAAAATTAATGTCTCTTTTCTTCTACTAGACAATTTGCCATAGTTATTGTTCTATCTTTTGCCCCAGTAATACTAAAATGTATAAAAAAAATCTGTCTCCATCAGGTTACAAGCCTTACTTGTACTCAGAAAAAAACCACTCTAGATACCATCACAGCTTCCTTTTGTGCCCAGGCCTCATAATCTCTTTGACCCCCAGAGCAAGGATGATGGGCCAAGTACAGAAACTTACCAGGGCAGACAGTTCCAAATGTCTAGCAAGAGACAAAACTGGAAAAGCAAGAACCTCACCCCCAGGGTAATCTATCCTCCCATTTCATATCACTAGTCAGGCAACTTAGACCCCTGATCTTTTCCTCCCTAAAGATAACATCTAGGCCTCAGTTGTATTTCAGCTCCAGGCCTAGAAAAGCAGCAAAACCAGGTAAGTGATGCTGTGGCAACCTCAGGGCCAGCTTTTACATACCAAGTCACTCAACAGGACTGCTTTTGAGCTTTCACCAACCAATCTCTCTCTTGGGGAAATCCCTTGTCCATCCCCCTGTGATCTCAATGTCCACTCTCAGCAGGAAGTAAATACTGAAGATATGACCTTTCTCCCTATTCCATAATACAAAAAGGCTGGAATGTTAGGTCTGATCAAATAACTAAATTGATATTCCTCTCCTGGGAACTGACTAATAGGCCACTTCACAATGGACATTCCACTTGCTAAGACCATTATCTCTCCCCTCCAGAGTTTCCCAGAATCCAGACCTGCACAGAGAATTCTCCACCTAGAAAAAGACTACCAAAGTCCTTAAAAATCTCTGACTTCCTGTCACAGGGTGCTGGCACCATTTTGGGGCTCAGCCCATCTGGTATCCGGATGACCTAATAAACTCATAATTCTTCACCTCCTTTTTACTTCGTGCATTCCTCTTTTGGTGACCCTAACACTAATGATAATAATCATATTAGCCACCTGGGATCCCTACCATCAACTTTATGTGTATGTCTTTCATATGCTAACAAGGCTACCAAGTAGGACTTCTCTCCATTTTGCAATGAGTAGACTTAGTATTTACAATAAGCTCTGTTGAGAGCAGGGCCTTTGCCTGGGTAGTGCTGACTTTGAGAACTGGGTAATTCATGTGTACATCCTAGAAGTTTAGGATGTCTCTAGGCTCAACCCATTAAGAGCTAGGAACATCCCTGGGCCTGAGCTGGACAACCAAGTGTCCAAGGCTCTGGGACAGCTGCTCCCAACAGAGAATGCCTGGTTGGGAGAAGTTCCCGATCCATCAGAGTTTATAAGACCAGGGTGTTTGAGGTTCTCTGTTGAGACTAAATTGTAAAGCCAAGTTCACAATCATGAGATGACTTCATTTGGATGATGGCAGAAGTGAAATCAACAATGAGAAGTCTTACTTGGTTTTCCAAACCCCAGTATAGAATTCTGATAATTTACTTTCTGTTTTAGAGCAAATTTATACAGTATACATATATCTCCAAGACAGAAAGTACATGACCCAGATGGTGGTGGGTAAAGTGTGGTGCAGTCTTATGTACCACAGGATTTGGCAGACCCATAACTGGATACGAAATCTATAATAATAAAAGTGTAATATGCTAATTAGACTGGACAGCTGAACGACTTTTGGACGTCATTCCAGATGAAGCCACAGCAGCAGAGGCTGATGCAGAGGTGGTTAGGGATGATCAGGCAGGCAGGCAAGCAGTTAGGGGCAATCAGGCAGGCAGATGAATGGTTAGGGGTGATCAGGCAGACAGGCAGAGGTGATTAGGGGTGATCAGGCAGATAGGTGAGTGGTTAGGAACAATCAGGCAGGCAGGCAGGTGAGCAGTTAGGAGCCAGCAGTCTCAGATTTCGAGAGGGAAGTCTGACTGCTGGGCCTAAACTGGCAGTCAAACATCCCCTGATTCCCTGAGGGGTCCCAGATTGCAAGAGGGCACAGGCTGGGCTGAGGGACCCCCCACATGCATGAATTTTGTGCACTAGGCCTCTAGTGTGTGTGTGTGTGTGTGTATGCACATAGACCAAATGGTGGAACAATCAAACAACCTAACAACTGGTTGCTATGACATGTGCTGACTACCAGGGGGCAAGTGTGGACCATGGCGGGTGTCAGCAGCAGGCAGCAGAGCGTGGAACATGGTGGGCGATGGTGGGGTGGGGGAGCAAGTGAGCAGTAGTGCCAGACCAAGGCAGGGCGCTGGTTGCTGTAATCGGGCTGAGTCTCTGGTGGTTACTGAAAATTTTTTGCTTCCACACACTATGATTCCACTGGGTGCTTGCACCTGCTGCCAGTGCTGACCCTGCTCATACCTACTGCTGGCACAAGCACCACCATTCACACCTGCTACCGGCACCTGGCACCAGTCCTGATCACTCAGTGCATCAGCAGGTGCCAGCAGCAGCTGCCAGCCCTGATTGTTCCTGAGGGCTTCTCTGCCTCCCCCTTCTCCTGAAGGGCGATCAGGGCAGCAGTCGCCATTTGCACCCACTGATGGTGCTGGCCCTGCTTGCACCTGCTGCTGGCATCAGCCCCAGTTGCTCCATGCCATCAGTGGGTGCAAGTGGGGCCAGCACCATCAGCATATGAGAATGGTGGAGGCAGGAGCGGGGCTGCTGGAAGACAGGGGACCGGGGGCTACGGTGGGGAGGATGGGCTGAGGCCCACCCCTATGTCCACCACATCCTCTCGGCCCACAATTCCTTTCAAGGTGCATGAATTCATGCACTGGGCTGCCAGTGCTGAGAATAAAGCCTGGCCAGGAATGTAAGGAGCATACCTGTGTCCTGGGCCGAGGAGGCAGGCTGCGGGGATCTGGAACTTGTTTATTATCATGGTCCCCGCCTCTCGGCTTGTTGAATTTCATTGTCAGCGACTTGGACATCTGGCACATGGTTCAGAAAACTTCTATTCTGAGCCTTTCTTCAGGTAGAGAAATGTCCTTTGTTTTTCTTTTCATTATGAGACAAGCCAATTAGTTGTTTAATCCAATTTTCATGAGGGTAATTCCTGAAGGCAACTCTCTAGATAGTCAGGGCTTTGGCTTAAGAGCAGCAGGCCACATCTGCTTGGGCAATCTGACCTGTGTTCATGGACTTGAGAGTCAAAGTGCCCTGAGAATATTCATTAGTAGATGATTGAATAAAACATTAGCCTTGATCTGAACTAAATATGATCAAATTGCCCATTGGTGTATTTTTTTCTTTCTCATTATCCATCTTCATCTATCTCATGTTAATCAAAGTAACACAAGCAAATGATAAAAAAAATATAGAGAGAGCATATATTCTAAAACAGGAGGCACTCCCGCCCCAAGGGCTCAGCTCCAGTTCTGCACGTGAAGCAGCTATTGTTTCCACTTTTTCTCTTTTTCCAGGCATCGGTGTTTTATCGTTCTTTGGGTTACTGGGCTTCTTAGAAATATGATGAAAAATGAGACTTATGGCTTTCCATTCTGAGGTTCCCAAATGGCCCCCCGTCACCCCAGGTTGAGGAGCCTACACCAGAGTTAAGCAGGGGGTGCATCCCTTTGCTGGGCTGCTCAGCCAGCACCACAGGCCAGAGACGCAACAGAAATGTGTTTCTCACAGCCCTGGAGGCTGATGCCTGAGACCCCGGTGTCTGCAGGGCTGGTTCTCCCTGAGGCCAGGAGGGAAGGTACTGTCTGGCCTCCCTGTGTCTTCACACTGTCTCCTTGGCCTGTCTGTGCCCAAATCACTCTCCCGAGGGCACTGTTGGACTGGAGTTGGTCCCACCACAGGATGGGTGATGCTCTAGCAGCCCTCTCATAATGTGCCAGCACTCTTCCTGACTGAAGACCCAGAACCATGTAGGAACCAAAGCACCAATGTATGTGTGGTCTGTGAACTCCGGGAAGCACTGTCTCCCTGTTAGGAGGAAAGGAAGATCAGGTCCAGCAGCCAGAGGGCCAAGCCCGCCCCTCAGGGACTAGCAATAGTTTCAGCACAGCGCTGTCCAGCCCATCAGGGCTTTTCTGCCATCAGATGTTTACGTTTTATGTTAAGTTTAGAAATAGGTATTAGCTTTCCAGTTATAGAAAAGATACAAGCATCCTGGTGGGTGGTTCAGTGGCTAGAGCGTCAGCCCTCCCACCAGGGGTCATGGATCCAATTCCCAATCAAAGGCATGTAATCTGGGTTGCAGGTTGGATCCCTGGCCTCATCAGAGTGCATTTGGGAGGCAACCAGTCTGTGTGTCTCTCTCACATCAATGTTTCTCTTTCTGTATCCCTTCCTTCTCCCACTCACTCTAAAAATCAATGGGAAGATATTCTCCGTAGGATTTCCAACAACAACAAAGATACCAACAAGTGGAGTTTATTCTTCGGTTCAGGCTTAAATGTATTTGCATATTGTGCCTATAAAGTCATTCATCAATGCTGAGGGTCTTGAATAAAGTTTCCACTTAATAGGAAGCAAGTTTGAGAAGTGATGGCTTCCTTAGTGCCAGTGTCAGACATCCCACTGGAGGGAGATTTTGGATGCAGAGAACTTTCTAGTGTTTCTTGAACCATGGTTTTCCCTGTTCTGGAAGTGGCATGAGTTGCAGCTTTCTTTTTTTTTCTGGCAGACAATTGGAAACAAAGTAGGAAACCACCGAAGGGTATGTCCCCCCTAAGAATACTAAAGAAAGCAACATTTAAATTACTCTTTGAGATCCTTCTGAGTTAAATTTTCAAAACCTGAATATTAACAGGAAAGGAGTAACCATTGAGTTATAATGGCATTTATAGCAGATAACCTCAGACAAGAACTTCAATCAAAACAGTGAGCAGTTGTTTCCCAGGCTTGGGGAGCGTGGAAGCCTGGCCACTGGCCCTCCGAAGGTGTAAGGAAGGCAGTGGATACGTGAAGAGCACTTTCAACTGTCTGGCTGGAGGGACGCGCCAGGCTGGGCCCCTGTGGTGGGTGCTGGTATCATCTATGAGGCAAAGGGACTCACAGGCCGGAGGGGCCTGGGGAAGTTACGCAGGCTCCTGGATATATCTGCTCAGCAAACATTTATTAATTAATGGGTAACACAAAGTATGTTTCTGAAGGGCACTAAATTCAACATATTCTGTTTACTAAAGCACATAATCTCCTCGAGCACTAACACTTTAGGTTTTATGTTAGGTGCTTTGCTGTATGCTGTGGGCACACAGAGATGACCATCACATGCCCAGGGGCACACGATTCTTTAGAGAGAAGAGGTATAAACAATTAGCATTGGGCATTGGCCATCGAAGTTGTGAGCACTGTCCTCTAGCTTAGATGAGCAGGCGGCCGAGTGTGCCCAGGGTTCAGGGAACAGCAAATGGAGAGCAAAGTCCAAGTGGAGTTAATGCTCATCACAAGCTGCAAGGAGGAGGGACTCTCAGAGACCCTGTGCCATCATGGGACATTTCAGACACTCACGGACATTTCACTGTGAGTTACCGTATCACAGTGAACGGCAGGCACGCGACCAAGCTTCATTAAATCACTGGTGAATATTAACAAGAACTAAGAAGTACTGTACATACACAATTTTCTTTAAACTAAATAGGAACCATAATCCATATTACTTCCAAAAGGAACCAAAGACAATGATTTAATGTTCATTTTAGCAAAACACTAAGTTAAAAAAAGGGGATCCAATGAGACTTCCAAATGTATTTATTTTGTTTGAGTTGATGACATGGAACGATCTTACGAAGTGGATTTATAGTGACTCATACTTAGTGACATCTCCATCATAAAATATGCAGCACTGTATTTAGAAGTATTTGCTAGTGTGATTTTATGCGATGACAAATTTAGACTATTTAGATGTTTTCAGTCACCTGCAGGTGTAATGGGACTGGATGTAATTCAACTCAGCTGACATGAAACTCAAGTGATTTTAAATATAGTATTTCAGTATGTAGAAATGCTTATTGATTTCAATTTATAATTAAAGTGTATGATCAGTGAATGGAACAAATATTAAGGGTAAAAATGCCTTCAGGAGATTGGTACTAACTACTGGCATCTGTGATTAATGAATGCTATATTGGCTTAGATTGTGTCTAATAGAATGTTTTTGAAAAAATCCTTATGTTAGTATTTCATAAACAATAATCTGGTCATGATTAACTTGTTGCTTGAATATTGGGAGGTAAATAGGGAAGTTTCTCCATTCTTTTATATTTTTTCAATAAGTTAATAGGCCTGCTTCAGTGTTTGGTTCCAATTATGGACTATCATTGCTTATTTATTGATCTTTTATCATCCAGGGAGCTAATTTAAAGCACTTTGGTTAATTGAACAGCATGGTCTACTGTTATGTAAGGGGATTAGAAGTGCATTTCTTAAAGAAGGTTGTCTATATACAATTAGCTCCCTGGATAAGCTGCTTTTCCCTGGATTTTACCTTATATTCTAAATTTATCAATGATCTAATGCTTTAGGAATTTCTGAACTATACCAAGACGTTCTTAGTACTGACGAAAAATATATCCAACTGCCAATGAACGTGATTGTTGGTTTATGATAATAGCTGTCGGTTATCTAAACGTGTATCTCAGACACCAATGTGTGTGAAGCAAATATATTGATCTTTGACCTCATATAAGGATGTCATTGCTTTCCAACACTCACACTGACTAGTGATGAAAGTTTTACTTCATTTCTTAGGTCTGAGGTATACATGTAATATAGAGCAATTTGAAAATCTTCTGAGAATAAGTATTATTAGTTCTTTAGTTAGAAGCCAGGATCCATTTCACCTGTAGGTATGAACCCCAGATTCCTATAGTCTGCTGGGGTTTTAATATGGAATGACCTGTGATCGCTTTCTGATTAGTCTACTTAAAAACAAGCTTATCTTCTTTACTTCCTGTTTTATTAAGGTGTTATCACTTCTTTAACTTCCCTTATGCTTAGTATATGCATGAGTCATTCCTTTCTTTGATTCTTCCTGTTGCTCCCTGCCTTTCCTTCTTCCCTTCTTCCCTGTTGTTTGCAACAGCATGTCTAAGTCCTGGAACAGGCTTTACTGTCTAATAACTTACAGGTTGGCCAGAGGAGGTGGTGAGCAATGCAACTGGAGTCCAGATGGCAACACAAGAGCATGTGGGCAGGAGAAGCCCAGCCAAAGGAGGCTATCAGGAGCCTAGCAGAGCACTTGTGTGAATAATGTCCATATTTTTCTTGATATTAAAGAAATCACAGGTTTCATTGAACATAAGTTCTGAAATTGATTTGTAAATCTCCTTCATGTTGAATCTCCCTACATACATACTTGTTAGAAATAAAAACAACTTATTTTAAAATAATTTAAAACTGAAAAGTTACAAGTACACTATAAAGAAATCAGTATCTGCTTCACTAAGGTCCCCCAGTTGGATCACATTTTAGTTTCACACATTTGCTTCCTCTCTGTCTTCCTGTGTACACTAATTATTATTCTTTTCCTGAACTGGCTGAGAGAGACCACAAACATGATGTCCCATGTCCACTGTGTTTCCAAACAAGGACACTTCTACTTGACCATCGTTCAAACCTCCTAGTCAGGGACTCATCATTGATATAACACTGGTACCCAATCCACAGATTCTGCTTAATTTATTTTTATTTTTTAAATTTTAGGCCATGGTTTGTTGTAACTCTTCAGTCTCTTCTGAAATGAGTCCTGTCTTCTACATCTTGACAGTAGAATCACAGCATCTATTTTATGCATATTTGTCAAATTAACATCTCTAAAATATTTAGTCAAATCTCTCAGGTAATACAAGTCCAAACCCTATCTTGGCTCCTGCTCATTTACAGCAAAGTTGCTCATACGTCATGTATTAGTTAAGCCACAGATTACGCTGTGTCTACCCATTTGTAGATTCCTGGGCTCATTTATTCAGGTATTGGATGACCTGACAAACATGATGATCAGAGACATTGCCATCTATCATATTACATGTGTTATTTCACTTACTGTTCATCAGACCTTACCAGAGGGTCAGTTATTGCCTCCAATATTTAAAAGTTGAAACTTAAAGGTGCCAAGTAATTTACCCAAAGTTACAGAGTTAGTAAGCAGCACAGTGGGACCTGACCCCGAGCTGCAGCGCAGGGGTGCAGCACAGGCCCCTTCACTGGCCGTGGCTGCAACACCCGTCAGCATCCAGTATGTCCTATTAAACAAGTAAATATATTAAAGGGAAGAAGTGTAAAAGCACCCTGGCTAGGTACTTAGTTATACCTAAGATTTGCAGATATATTTTAATTTGAATATTTAAAGTATATTTTAATTTGAATATTCAGCAAAAATAGCCTACATTTAAAACTGTATGTAATTTTAAAACAGCTGATATTGTTTTGAGTGGTTGCAAACTGTCTCTATACAGCTAGACAAATGTAGTGAATTTTGATAATTATTAGCAAGTTTGTCTAATGAATTATTAAGCAAATTTTCTTGTAGAATTCTATATTACCTGAGTTAAATCACTGTATTTAATTCACAAGCTACTTCTAAATTCTCCACCTCACATTGAGATAACCAACAGCTATTATTATAAACCAACAAGTTCTATAGAGAACTACAATTATGTGATTCCAGGTTTGGCAAGTTATGGAAAGTTCCTGCTATGTCGAGCCTGATCTCACAGATAATTATAACTATAGGGTTTATTAATGTCAACTAGTCGATTCCTTTGTCCCCAGGAAGTGTCCCAGAAAAAGTCTTGCTTGTATTATTATGGAAATCTGGTAATGAGCTCACTTTCCTATCTTAACATTTTGGCATTTCTACCTTTATTATTTGAACAAAGTTGAAACACACTCATGAGTCTCTAGAAAAAGGCAACTTCACGCAACAGGAAAATGTCTGAAAACAGAGCCCATGGACTGAGCCGGTCCTAGCACCTTTGTGGGTTCCAGGGACTCTCAGTTCACAGGCACCCAGCTCTCTCCTCAAAGAAAAGAAGCAGGCTCCTTCAGCGCATCCCCTCCACTTTTAAATGCTAACATTTGTCATAGTGATGTACAGCTTTGATAATGATTGACAACAGAACTTCTCATTTAATGATAAACACTAGGTTAAGAAGAAAAGTTCAATAAAAAAATTTTTTAAAAAAAGCAGAAAAGTCAGCACATACTGAGCACCTGGTAGCAGGGATGCTAAAAGTGGTTTAGTCTAGTTTGTTAATGCACACAGGAAGCTACTGACTAACTGGTAACTGTGTTGTCACTTGTTGGTGTGCTACATTAGGAAAGGTGACATCTCGTTTTCTAATGTAGCACACCAACAAGTGATAGCACAGTTACCAGTTAACCAGTAGCTCACTGTGTGCATTAACAAACTAGAAGGGAAACAGCTCACATTTCTGAGTTGATTATGTTAGATTTATTTAGTGTTCACTGTGGAGGACCAGCAGTGTTTCTGGAAACACATACTGAGGCCGCACCCATTGCCTTCTCACAGGGATTGCCATGGAGCAAGGGGTACTCCTGTATGGCTGAAGGGACTGCAAATGTGACAACCAATTTAGGAAGCCTTTGGGCATTTTTTTTAGTTAAATGGATATTTACTCTGTGGCTCAACAATCCCACTCCTAGTAGCATCCACAGAACTGAGTGCTTATGTTCACATCAAGACCTGTGTTGTACTGTGGAGCAACTTTATTCATAATTAGCTCAAAATTGGAAATAACCCAAATGCCCGTTATCAGGAAAATAGTTAAAATTGTGGCCTTTTCAAACAAAGAAACAGACAAAAGGAATAGACAACTGATTGCAGGAAATGGCATGAATGTATCTTAAAACCACTGTATTGAGAGAAAGAAGTCAGACACAAAATAATCCATAGTTACTAATTTCATTTCTATGAAGTGAAAGAACAGACCAAGCTGGACCATTCAAATACATATCAGAACAGTGGTGGCCTCTGGGTGGTGAGGTAGGGTTGGGAGTTTGCAGGCAGTTGACTGGAAAGAAGCAGGAGGGAACTTTCTGAGGTGTTGGAAATGTTCCTTATCATCATGCTTACATTAGGTGTATTATATTTGTCAAAGTTTAGTGGTCTACATTTAATATATATGCATTTGATTATATGTGAACTATAACCCAGTCAGGTGCTGTGAGTCCCCCCACCCCTCATTCTCTCTCTCTCTCTCTCTCTCTCTCTCTCTCTCTCTCTCTCTCTCTCTCTCTCTCTGTCTCTCTCTCTATCTCCCCCTGAGTGCTTGCTTCTGTGGGCCATTATTCTATGTCTCAATTAATCAGACACAGTCACAGGCTTGAACCGGTATGGTTTTAGTGAAGGTGGAGTGAAAGTCAGTATGGCTTATTGATCACATGAACAATCCAGCAGAGGTCTGAGCACTACATAGGCGTAACACCAGGATGAAGCAATTTCTTTCTGTTATGAAGGTTTTAGGAGTCTCCCCTCCCCCTATAAGCTGACAACTATGAACAGGCTTGTAAGGAAGTAAGTGGGGCAGGGGCGGAAGTGGGTGAGGCTCAGGAGCTGAGTGGCAGCATTCCAGGCAAGGGAAAGGTCAGGCTAAATTCTACCTAATAAAAGAGTAATAGGCAAATTGACTGTACCTCTGTTATACCCACCAGCCACACCCACCAGTCACGCCCACCAGCCAATCAGAGTGAATATACAAATTAACCCAACCAAGATGGCTATGGCCACAAAGAGAGCAGGAGGGAGGTTTGGGTGGCCCCTAGTGATGGAGGAAGCCAAGCACTCAGACCTCTGCTTAAGGCAACGAAGTTTCAATGGCTGTGCAGTAGAAGGCTTGGCTCCCTTCCAGGCTACCAAGTTTCAGTTGTAGAAGATAAATAAATCACAGATACCAGGACCTCCTCTTGCAGGGTGGCCAGCCTGCAAACCACCACAGGCCCCTCGCCCAGGCCACCCATGGCCCAAGGGAACACCCACCCTGATCCAGGATACCCTTCAGGGCAAACCAGCTGGCCCCCATCCATGCACCAGGCCTCTATCCTATCTAATAAAAGAGTAATATGCAGATTGACCATCACTCCAACACACAAGATGACTGCCCCCATGTGGACCCATGTGGACACAAGATGGCCACCACAAGATGGCCAGCAGGGGAGGGCAGTTGGGAGGGACCAGGCCTACAAGAGAGGGCAGTTGGGGGTGATCACACCTTCAGGGGAGGACAATTAGGGTTGTCCAGGCCTACAGGGGAAGGCAGTTAGGGGCAAACGGGCTGGCAGGGGAGCAGTTAGGCACCAATCAGGCTGGCAGGGAAGGGGTTAGAGGGTGATCAGGCTGGCAGGCAGAAGCGGTTAGGGGCAATCAGAATGGCAAGGAGGTGAGCAGTCCCGGATTGTGAGAGGGATGTCTGAATGCCCATTTAGGCTGGATCCAGGTAGGGCATTCAGACATCCCTCAAGGGGTCCCAGATTGGAAAGGGAGCAGGCTGGGCTGAAGGACACCTCTGTCCCCCTCCCCTGCCTCCAGTGCATGAATTTTATGCACCAGTCCTCTAATTTATTTATAAGAAGCTTGGTCTGTATTCTAGAATTTGCTTTTATCTGGGGGTTAAATCTCCTGTTTGCTTTTTGGTCCAATGAAGGGAAACAGCTCATATTTCTGAGTTGATTATCTATTGCTGCATTAAAAAAAATTGCTTCCACACTTGGTGCATGAAAACCACAACCATTTACTTGACCTCACGATTCTGTGAGCAGGTCCCAACCTTAGGGCCTCTCCTGCATCTGTGGTCGGCGGGCACTGGCAGCTGATCAATGTGGTTGGTTCGATGTGGACCTGGCTTCCTCAATTCTCTTTATGTGCCTGTCACTCCTCATCTCATCTGGGGTCTCAGGTACCAAGCACAGCACAAAATCAAGCCTCTGGACATCAGTTCTCTTGGGTCCTGGGCAGCATGGCTGGTTCTGCCCCACCGTGCCAGTCAAGTCCATGTCCAACCCAGTTTCAATAGCTAGAAAGATAGACACCTTATGATGGGAAGGAAAAATATAGCTATTTTTTTTTTGGTAATCTAACTAAAAATCTCCATTCTAAAACTTGCTTTACATATTTATGTTTCTAAAGAGTCAGAAAATACCTTCTAATAACTTCTAGACAAAGTAATTTGTAAAAAAGTAATAAAGTAAGAGCATCAAACCAAATTACAGAATTTATAACAGTTTCAATTAAAAGCCAAGTAATGTAAAGCACAGCACAGGGAATAGAGTCAATAACATTGTGAGTACTATGTATGGGGTCCGGTGGGTAGTGAAAATGTAGGGGGACACTTTGTAAAATATATGATTGTCTAACTGCTGTGCTGTACCCCCCAAACTAATACAGAATAATGTTGATTGACAACTGTAATTGAAAAATAAAACGTAAAAAAATAAAATAGCCAAGTAATAAAAGGGGAGGCTGGCTGCAATAGGTTTTTAGAAAATGATTACGCATTAGAAATAAACCTGTTATGGGTGTATTAGAGACTTTTATAATTTTAAAATTACTTAAGGTTCTTCTGATTTCATATAAGAAAATCCCAAACTATTTTATGCAAAAAGGAGACTTAATTAAAGGATTTGAATGACCATGGCTCCCAATATACAATTTAAAAATGGTGCCAAGTGGGGAGGTTTGACAGTTACTCCCCTCTTTGGCCTCGCGGTCCCCCTAGTGCCAACACCCCCCTCCAGGGTAGGGCTTCAAGGGATGACCACTGCTACAGGGCTGCTGGCCAGAGGCGCCCCCCCTGAGGCCTATGGAACCCTCTGAAAAGTTTGATAGCTACAGTCTCAGAAAACAATCATGCCCTCCTGTCCTAATCAGCACCTGCTAAGTGCGAGGGTACCTGTGGGCTTAAAAATAACAATCCCTTCCCATTTAGACATCACTTACCTGATTAAACATTTCCAGGTTTATTAGCTCAGAACCTCCTCATGACAACCCAGTGAGGTAGGCGAAGAAGAGATTACAATTCTCATGGTATATGCATATGTAATTCAGAATTGAAGCTCAGAGAGGAAAAGTGTCAAGCCCAGTGGTTCCCAAGGTGAAGCATACATCCCACAGGGGGGCAATTTTATTTTAAGTGGGGACAATTCGAGAATAAGTTAAGAGTGAATTTTTTTTGCATTTCTTATGGTTCTAGGGGGCCTCATCTATAGCGTATCCTATATAATAAAAGGCTAATATTCAAATGACTGAATGGTGGAACGACCGGTCACTATGATATGCACTGACCACTAAAGGCCAGAGACACTCAATGCAGGAGCTGCCCCTGGTGGTCATTGTGCTCCCACAGGGGGAGTGCTGCTCAGCCAGAAGCTGGGCTCATGGCTGGCATGCATAGTGGTAATGATGTGAGTCTCGCCTGCCTCCATGGCAGTGTTAAGGATGTCTCACTGATGGCTTAGTGTATCCAGGGCTCCCAGACTGCGAGAAGGCACAGGCCAGGCTGAGGACCTCCCAAGTGCATGAATTTTATGCACTAGGCCTCTAGTGTGTATGTGTGTATGTGTGTGTGTATGTGTGTATATGTGGGTTGCAGAATTTTAGTAATTAGATTATGTGTGCCATGAGATGAGAAAGGTTGAAAATTGTTGGCCTAGATTTAAAAGGTAATGGCATTGATATTTAGCAAATTACTTATTTTTCCTTATTTTCTTTAAATTATAAAATGTTAGAAATACATAAAATGTATAAAGCAAAATTTTAATCTGACAAATAATTATAAAGTAAACATCCATGAAAACCACTAACAAAATCAGCAAACAGAACATAGTTGCACTCAGAGACCTCACCCATTTTCTCTTCCAGCTAAGCTGTATGCCCAATCATCCATCATAAGTAACACAGCACTGACTTTTATCATAAAACCTTTCCTACTTATCTTTATAGTTTGAGCATATGTGTATGCATTTATACTAGTAAATAACAACTTTTCTTACTTTTACTTTATGTAGATGGGTAGAATGCTCTGGGAACCATATATTCATTTATTGAGTACTAGAAGCTCAGTGCATGAATTCCTGCACAGGTAGGGCCTCTTGGGGTGGCCTGCAGAGATGTGTGTAACATTATTAGATCAAAATATAAAAATCATAAATTAACAGGCCTATGATGACTAATAAATAAATTTATTATCACATGGGAGATTTAAAATCCTTGTTTAAAATATCATTAAGGATACAGATGATTGAACAGGATGATTAACAAATTTTATCTAATAGACATTTGTAGTATATTATCTATACTAATAAAAGCCTAGCTGGCCCTCGCACCCTTGCATGATGCACCTCACATCATCACAAGATGTCTGCCCCCCCCCCCTTGTCAGAAGATGGCCACCACAAGTTGGCTGCCACAAGATGGCTGGCAGAGGAGGACAGCTGGGGGCGATCAGGCAGGTAGACAGGCAAGTGGTTAGGAGCCAGCAGTCCTGGATTGTGGAAGGAATGTCCAACTAAACTGGCAGTCAGACATCCTCCAAGGGGTCCCAGATTGGAGAGGGTGCAGGCTGGGCTGAGGGAACCCTCCCCCTCACACAAATTTCATGCACCAGGCCTCTAGTCCTATATAATAAGAGACTAATATGCATATTGTTTCCTCAGGTGGTCGTTCAACTGGGAGTCTGATCAGGAGTTCAACCACTTGTTATGATGTGCACTAACCACCAGGGGATGGTGTGGAACATGGTGGGCACTGGTGATGCAGGACTGGCAGTAGGCAACATTGGAGGTGCTGCCAGCCCTGAATGGACCCTAATGAGAGCAAGACCATGGTGGCATGATGGAACAGGTGAGGGGGCGGCAGCAGGCCAAGGCCAGGTGCAGGGTGGGCTGTGGGGCTCGGAGCTGCTACGAGCATGAAGCAGGCATCTCAGGGGTTTCCACCATGTGTTGGCCCACATCCACAGTTCTTTGCTCTTACATCCTCTTCCCTCCTCCCTACATTCTGTTTGCCCTGGGGAGATTTAGCAACTGTTTCCATCAAAAGCTGACCATGCTTGAGATGGGTCACAGAGGCCCAATTCCTACAAATTCCCTCCTCTTCTTCTCTTTTTAATTTTAATTTAATTTTCTTTATTGATTAAGGTATTACATATGTGTCCTTATCCTTTCATTGCTCCCCCACTATCCACTCAAGCCCTCACCTGCCTGGTGTCTGTGTCGATTGGTTAGGCTTATATGCATGCAGCCAAGTCATTTGGTTGATCTCCCCCTTTACCCCTGCTAATTTATCCTATCTTCATTAGCTGTCCTAAAACCTATTGACTTTCTTAGAGGAAGGGAGAGGGAGAGAGAGTCTACATAGGTTCCTCCATTGCCAGCTTCAGAGCAGTTGGAGTGGTGAGAAGCACGTCTCAGGGTCCTGTCTATTTCTCCTCTAGTTGGCCCATCATCCTTGCCTGCTTATGTCTGTCTATCAAGATCCCTCAAGGATCTTGGCTCTGAATTCTTTCAGGAAAGAGGGCCATGCAGTCTCTTCTGAAATTGCTTCATGCTGAGGAGGGCTGGAGGTTCTCTCTCAGAGCCAAGAGGTCCTTGCTCTCTGCAAGAGGATGATGAGGCCTGGGCACAGAAGGAGATGTCTAGAGGTGGCATTCTCTGAGTACAAGTAGGGATTGTAACCTGGTGGAGACAAGCTGTGCTATAAAATTTCAAATGTTAGAACAGCAAGAGTTATGACAAATGGTCTGGTGGAAGGAAAAAAAACACATTTCGATTCTAACAATTCCCTATTGAAATATAACTTTTCTCCCTAAAATCACCCTTATTTTTATTAAAGAACCAAATTAAGACCAATTTATCTAATGCATTAAGTCTAGTTTTAATTTGCACTAGTCATTTGCATAAACACAGTAAGAATAGCAATTTATCACACATACTATTTAAAATCTGCTTTGCTGCCAAAACCTGTTTGGCTCAGTGGATAGAGCATCAGTCTGCAGACTGAAAGGTCCCAGGTTCGATTCTGGTCAAGGGCATGTATCTTGGTTGCGGGCACATCCCCAGTAGGAGGCGTGCAGGAGGCTGCTGATTGTTGTCTTGCTCTCATAGATGTTTCTAACTCTCTATCCCTCTCCCTTCCTCTCTGTAAAAAATCAATGAAATATATTTAAAAAAAATAAAATCTGCTTTGCTGGAATTTCATGATTGAGTCTCAATAAGTCCCTCAGGGCAGAGAAGCTAAGTCATCCAGCTGCCACCAGGCTTGCCTGTTAAAATACCTGCAGAGTTGGGTGAATTCCTCACCAAGATCTGCATCTGCCCTGGCTCTCCTACTGCTCGCTGTGTAGTGTACGTGAGAGGGTGGGCAGAGATGCAGAAGCACTCTCACTGCTCCTCTCCCTCTGCAACTGACCACCAGCAACTGCCAGGTATGGGCTCCAGTGTCATCTATTTTCAGGGCTACCATGTGACCAAACAAGGTACCAAGCTTTCTCCAAGGCACTCTTATTGGCTTCAAGTCCTCTGGTGCCATCCAATGTTCAGACATGACTCTCTTAGACATGACATTCTAGTCAAAGTTTTAATAAAACCACCATTGGAAACTGATCTTATTGAATTCATGCAAAGAAATGTATTGCCATGATTCATTCATTAAGAATTGACAAATTCTGGAGGGATCAGGTAGGGGGAAAATACACAGTTCCAAATTGCTTTAAGACCTTTAGTCCTATAATAATTTTTTGTTTTTCCTGATTTTCCCTGCCTGCCCCTTCCATGGATCCCTTAGAAGATATAACACTTTTTCAAATGTATTATAACAAAATAGTGTCTGTCTCTAGAATGACACATTTATGAATTTGATTATAATGCAAATGACATCCAATTTTGTCCTTCCTTCAAAACACAATATGCCAGCTTCCTGGGAAAAAACAGGAAAGATCTTTTCCCATTTACTTCTGCCATCCATCTCCCTGAGTAGGCTGACACAAGCCACTTATCCTCTGACAAAATGCAGGTTATCCATTCTTAAGTGTTCTTGGTTTAAAGAAGATAGGATTTACTAGATGGCTGTTTATCCATTTGAGTTTCCCTATTCCTGGCTTACTGCCCTTGTCATTTAATGGCAAACTAAATCATCAATACCCAAATTACATTACAGATAGGCAGACACTAGCTAAGAGTTTATCGTAGCTGATGCCCTGAGAGGAAGAGCAGGAAGAGTCCCCAAGATTAAGAATTCTCGGCAGCTGCTGGGATGTTCCTGTAATCTCTGCCACAGGTTTAGCCTTGCCACAAACAGATGGGCCTCCAAACCAAGATACAAAATATCAATAGAAACACTCTTTTATACAATACTAGAGGCCTGATGCATGAAATTCGTGCAAGAGTAGGCCTTCCTTCCCCCAGCTGCCAGCACCTAGGCCTTCCCTTTGGCCCTGGGCTTCATCTGGAAGGATGTTCAGAATGATATCCGGTCTAATTAGCATACTAGCCTTTTATTATTATAGATTTATAGGCATGCATAACTCACAGACAAGAGCTTCTCACCATGCTCTTTGTCTTTTCAGCCACAGACATCACAGAATGCCCTGCATAAAACAAAAAACAAACAAACAAACAAAAAAACACCGAAGTAGAGCAGTATCTCTTGTCCCTGGTTCAGGGACTGTCTCCCCAGAACCTCAGCATTCTTCCCAATAGACAATCCAGGGGAATGTCCGCCTAGGCTTATAGTTTTTGGTTTCTGTCATTGTGACAATTTTATGTGCTCAACCTACCTCCAATCCTCCACCCCAATCCTGGAGATTTCTTGCACTGTTCTTAATTCCACATACTGGAAATTTATCACACAATCCGACATCTACTTCATTTGTCTCTGGCCATTTCCCTCAAGGGAGAATGGAACTGCAAATCAGAACTGTGCACTTGCTTTGTGTCTAAGACACATCTCACTCACATATACTCAACTTCCGATGACACCCAACCACCAAGGTAGTATTTATAGTTTATAGTCCAATTTCCTTATCTTGGCTCATGCACTGGTTGCTGCACATGTGCCTGTGGGGTTTTTTTATGTTTTTTTTTTTTTTTTTTGGTCTCCCTTATGTCAGTTTTGCCATTTTATGGGGAAAAAACAAACAAACAAAACAGTCTTGGGCCTATTCTATGGCATCCACAAAGAGATGGGGCTCAGGAAAAGGGCTACCCAAAATCGGGTGGGATCTGTCTCCCCTTCATTGATCGGTTACCCCTTCTAGATGGACACAGAAATCCCAAATGAGCCCCCAAATTGTGAGAAATGCTCACCTTTCTGAATACAAATACTAGACTTGGATACAGAAGTATGGCAAAAATGAGACTTTTAATACATTCTCAAGAGCAGGTGCCATCCTGCTCTACTGGCACACTCAGGTAGCAAGCACAGTCTATTTATTGTTTCTCCTCTGGTTCCTCATTGGCTGAGTACTATAGGGTGACCTGTTTCCTCATACATCACCTAGGTCTTATTGTCTCCCATTGAGCCTTTTCTAGTTGCCTCCACCTCCCCCTGTCTAGCTGAGGCAGGTGCCTCAGGGTTTTCCATCATGATGTTGGTCCTCATCCACAATTCTTTGTTCTTACATCCTCTTCCCTCTTCCTTACATTCTGTTTGACCTGAGGAAATTCAGTGACATCAAAAGCTGACCATGCTGAAGATAGGCCACAGAGGTCCATATCCAACAATTACCTAAAGATGATGTACCTCTCACACTTATAAGAGGCTGACCACTCTCATCACCCCTTCCTCCTCGATACACCCATATACTTTCTTTTTCTTTCTTTATTTTTTTAAAATATATTTGTATTGATCTCAGAGAAGAAGGGAGAGGCAGAGAGAGATAGAAACATCAATGGTGAGAGAGAATCATTGATAGGCTGCATCCTGCACGCCCCCTATAGGGGATTGAGCCCACAACTTATGCATATGGCCAAACTGGGAATTGAATTGTGACCTCCTGGTTCATAGATCAACGCTCAACCACTGAGCCACTAAGGCTGCCATACACTTTCTTTAAAAAATATGTTGTTATTGATTCTAGATAGAGAGGAAGGGAGAGGGGGAGAGAGAAATATCAATTGTGAAAATCACTGATTGGCTACCTTCTCCATGCCCCTTGTTGGGTATGGAACCTGAAACCTGGACATCTTCCCAGACTGACAATAGAACCATGACCACCTGGGTCATGGGCCATTGCTCAACCACTGAACCAGACTGTCCAGGCCATATAACTTCTTTAGTACTGACTTTTAAATTTTTTCCTCTTTTATTTTTCCACTAATGGTTTGGATGATATCCACTCTGCTTATATCATTTTATTTTTACCCTAAAAATTTCTACATTTATCTTCAGTCTATCAAACTTGGATACCCAATACCTTGCTACTCCCTAGGACAATTAAAGACCTCAGAGCACTTGGCTCCAATAGTTCTCTTCCTGGCACATTATTGCTTTATTTCTAATCCTCTTGTCAAGATCCTCCGAAGAAGAGTTTGTATTATCCTACATAATAAAGAACTAATATGCTAATTATACTGCACAGCAGAATGATCCTCCAGAGGACCTTCCAGACGAAACTGGGGCTGCGAGGGCTGAGCTCTTGCATGAATTTCGTGCATTAGGCCTCTAGTTATATTATGTAGTCAAAGTTCTTTATTTTTTTAAATTAAATATTCATTATTCAGATTATTACATTTACTTCTCTTTTATCTCCTCCATAGCTCCCCTCCACCAGGCTTTCACCCTTCCCTCTACCCTTACCTCCATCCCGTTGACTTCATCCATAAGTGTATGATTTTTGTCCAGTCTCTCCCTGTACACCCCTCACCCTGACAATTATCAGTCCACTCCTTTTCTTTGCTCCTAATTCTATTATATTCACCAGTTTATTCTGTTGATCAAATTTTTAATTCACTTAATTTTTAGATTCACTTGTTGATAGATACATATTTTTTGTTCATAATTTTTTAACTTTACCTTTTTTTTCTTCCTCTTCTTAAAGAATACCTATCAGCATTTCATATAATACTGGTTTGGAGTTGATGAACTCCTTTAGCTTTTTCTTATTTGTGAAGTTCTTTATCTGCCCTTCAATTCTGAATGATAGCTTTGCTGGATAGATTATTCTTGGTTGTAGGTTCTTGCTATTCCTCACGTTGAATATTTTTTGCCACTCCCATCTGGCCTGCAACATTTCTGTTGAGAAATCAGCTGACAGTCGTATGGGTGCTCCCTTGTAGGTAATGAACTGTTTTTCTCTTGCTGCTTTTAATATTCTCTTTGTCTTTTGCTCTTGGTATTTTAATTATGGTGTGTCTTGGAGTAGTCCTTTTTGGATTCCTTTTATATGGGGTTCTGTGTGCTTCCTGGACTTGTAAGTCTATTTCTTTCACCAGATGTGGGAAGTTTTCAGTCATTATTTCTTTAAGTCGGTTTTCAGTATCTTGCTCTCTCACTTACTCTGGCACCCCCACAATTCTGATGTTGGTACACTTGAAGCTGTCCCACAGGTTCCTTACATTATCTTAACATTTTTGGATTCTTTTCTCTTCTTGTTTTTCCCGTTCAGTGTTTTCTGATTTTTTATATTTCAAATTTTTGACTTGATTCTTGCCTTCCTCTAGTCTGCTGTTAGGTCTCTGAATAATATTTTTTATTTCAGTCAGTGTATGTTTAAATTCTAGTTGGTCCTTTTCCATCTCTGGTTGGATCTTTTTCATCTCCTCTTGGGACTCGCTAACTTTATCCATCTTTTCTAGGATATTCTTGAAAAACCTTATAAGCTTGGTTTTGAACTCTATATCCACTCGTTTGTTTCCTTCCATTTCTTTTGTTTGTGATCCCTTCCCTTTTCTCGACATTTTCACTATTGCAGGAGAACTTCTGTGTTGGATTCAGCCTTATGATACCAGACTTGCAAAACCACAATAGCCTCTCTGTTGAGCTTGGGATGGGTGGAGTCTCAGGTCTTAAGGACCTCCTTGCCTCCAAGGCCCCTGAGTCTCATGTTACTGGGTAATTGCTGGAGTGGTCTCTGTGCACACACTCGCACGCTCTCACGATGCCTTTAGACTGCTGCCCCTCCAGCTCCCCTGCGCTCCCGGACCATATGAGTCTGGGTCCCCAGAGTTTCGCCCCAAACCGGGGTTTAGTGGAGTTAGAAATGGCACAATTGGGAGGGTCTGTCTCCTACCCACTCGTGAAAGCCAGCGGCCCAATCAGCAGTCGGTCCTCTGCAGCACAGTGTCGTGCGTGCCACCTGACTTCTGATCTTTTGCGACTCCCCTAAATTTCTGTGCACTTCTCCCTTTTCACAGTCCATACTCCCCCCATATGAGTTTCAGCTGGATCTGGGGTTTAGTGTCATAGGATAAGGGGTTCAATGCCTTTGAGAGTCTCTGTCTCTCTCCTGCCAGAGAAAGCCAGCCAGGTTCTCTGGTACCCACTCTCTCCACGCGTGTATCACCGTACCCCAGCTTTTTGCAGCTCCTCTGGGTCTCTGTGAGCCCCTCTCTTTCCTTCTAGCTGTAGAATTTCCACTCAGCCAACTTTCCTGTGGTTTTGGATGATGTCCGTTCTGTCTTTTAGTTGTAGTTTTGAAATTGTTGTGTGAGGCAGCAGTGTAGGTGTTTACCTATATTGCCATTTTGGATTCTTTCTCAAAGTTCTTTTTTATTTAATGCATAATTTATCATGTTTGGCTCTTCATCTCTTCTTGCATCTTAGACTTTTCATTTGACATAATTTTCTGTTTGCCTGAAGTAAATTAATTGAAGTTCCTTTTTGTGAATATCTGCTGGTGGCAAACTTTTGCTTATTTTATTTGAAAATATCTTAATTCTACCGTGGTTCCTGGAGGTGTTTTTTTCTAGGTGCATTCTCTCAGGTAATACACAGATTGCTATCCTCTGGCCTCCATGCTGCTGCTGAGAAGTTGGCTCCCAATCTATAGCTCTCTTAGGAAGATGATCTTTTCTCTGTTGTTTTTAAAGATCTATCTCCTATTGATATTCTGCAACTTCATCATGAGGTGCGGGGATGAGGGGGTGTTACACTTCATTTATTTTTAGGGGATTTGCTGGGCATCTTGCATCTATGGTTGCCTGCCTGTGACCAACCCCTCTGAGACAACTCCAGGTGACCCAGCCCCTTCTCCCAGTGGCCCCGCCTCCCTTCCAGTAGCCTCGCCTTCCTTTCAGTGGCCCCTCCTCTGGGTGGCCCTGCTTACCAGGTGGCTTTGTGCTGCCAGCACTACAGAGTGAAGTCCAGGTCATCTAAGATGGCGCTGGCCCCTCTGTCCGTCTTGCCCTTGCTCTTTCTCAGTCACGTTCTCCGGGAGGGGGACCCGAAGCCTCCTGCCTGCAGCCATGCTGGTGACACTGGCCGCAGGCCCTCCGCCCACTCAGTCTCTGCTGAGTTCCCACTTCCCGTGAGAAAGCTGAAGGCGCAGAGCAAAGCTCCGCACTGCACCTTCCCTCCAGGGCACCCAATACCTTGCTACTCTCCAGGACAATTAAGGACCTCAGAGCACTTGGCTCCAATAGTTCTCTTCATGGTACATTATTGCTTTATTTCTAATCCTCTTGTCAAGATCCTGCAAAGAAGAGTTTGTATTATCCTATGTGCGGAGATTGTGAATAACGTGTCAGCTCCCGAAAGCCTGACAGTATTCTGGTTAATAAGCCTCAGGTTAGGAAAGCAGAGTAGCTTTTGATTAAGAAAATAGCTGGAGGGCCAAGTGGGCCGTCAGGTCGGTGCTTAGAACCAAGTTCCCCTGACTCTCTGGCGTAGCTGTGGGCGTGTAAAGGCTGCAGTGGGAGCTGGAGCCCGGAGCCCGGCGGGGAGCCCGAGGCTCGGACCAGCTTCGTCCTTGGTCCTGGTGAGGGGACTCCGGTAGCCTGGGTGGCCCCAGCGCTGCAGGCCCCAGGTGACAGCCCTGGCTTCACCAACTCCCCGGGAGGTTGGAGTGGCCCAGACTTTTTAACTCATTACCTCGGCACCTTCGATGTCTCACTTGCAGGTAATGCAGAATGTTGGCGTTGCCATGGGAGAATTCTACCTCCTCTCAGCGAAAGGACAAGAAAAGACAATTTACAGGAGCACAGGAGGCCAGTGGGAGTGCACCGTGGCTCTCAGCGGAGGCAAACCATTGAAGAGCTGACACTGGAGCCTGGGGGCCGGCAGTCAGACGATAAGTTGAAAACACAACTAGTGTCCACTGGTGACCACTGCCACGGAGAACAGCAGGAGGGGCAGAGAATGGGTGGGAGAAGCCCTGCTGCTGCCCGGGACTCCCTGGAGCAGCATCTGCTCCCAGCCCTAAGCGGGAGGAGGGGAGCAGTGTGCCCACGCAGGGAGGGGTGTTCGGGGCAGAGGAGACCTGTGGGACTGTTTGGAGGGAGGTAAGGGAGGAGGGATGAGCCAGGCAGCAGAAAGCTATAGGGCTGGACAGCTTTGACTTCAAGTTGAAAAGTCAGAATGGCGGAGTTTGCTCATGCTCTGGCCTCCCTGCAGCGGGCACTGCCATTAGCCAGGAGGAGGCATGGGGCATCCAGCCCGGCCCTGCACCTGCTCTCGCACCTGCAGCGCCTATCCCTCGGGGCTCACTGCCGGCCCAGGCCACTTGCTGCCCCTAGTCTGGCCAAGCGCGCCCTGCCCTGCCCTGCCCTGCGAGAGTTCGGACGCCCTTCACCTCCGCAGCGGAGTGGCCCAGCGCTTCACTTCCGGTCTCTCTGGGCAAATGACATCTTCTGGCCAGGGCTTTGGGATGATTCTATCTGTAGCAGCGGCCTCCCCCTCTCTCACCCACCCCTGCTTCCCTTTGTCCCCTAGTGCTCGCTGCTCTTGGCCTCAAGCTCCTGCTCGCTTCTGTGTTTCATTCCGGAGGGCAGCCTCTTTGTCCTCATCCTCATTGTTCACAGGGCCTAGCCAGTGTCCGGCAAGTGGACCGCGCTGGGTAAGTTTGTGAAAGCGAAGGACAGACCTGACAGGGAGCCTTTATCCAGGGCCTCCAGGAGCCACTCTTCTGGCCACCACGGTTATATTAACTCACTTAATCCTCTCAGCAGTCTACCACGAGAGACTGAGGCGGGATGAGGCCACGCAAGTTGCCAGTCTCACGTGCCTCTTGTGTTGGAACTGGGTCTGAATCTAGGTGATGTGGCTCTGGGAGCCAACACTTACCCACGTGTGGCTCACACTATAGATCTATCCTTTATGATTATCACAGAATATTAAATGTTAATATACTTTGCATGTGCTATTATTTTTTAAAAATTGACTACTGTTCTGAACATGGTAACAGATTATTTACTTGAATAAACTTTACTATTATTGCAAGTTTCATTGGGAGTTTCTGGATAAAATTATGGGAGAGGGAAAATTTACTGTTTACTAATTTGTCAGGGTAACATTTTTAGAGGAATTAAATATTATTTCTATGCTGGTGCATTCGTTCGAGATGCATTTTAACCTGACTACTCCCCACCCCTCCCCCCACATAACCCCTCTCCCAAGCCCAGAATGAGAGAAAAGAAGGGGGTGAGTCATGTAAATAAGCTTCATGGGGTGGCCCAGAATGAGCAAGAAGTTGAGGGCCTACTTCATAAATGGCCAAACATGTGAACTTGAAGAAATTATTCTCACTAGGTGAGAGTCTTGCAAGTTAAGGACTGTGCCAAAGGATCTGACAGGAACTCAACAACACCTCCCCGCTATCCCTCGAACTCCAGGTAAGAACATGCTCCCCACCTGTGCCAGCAGGGTTCCGGGTTAAACCTCACCGGAGACCCTTAGTGCAAGACCTGGAGGCACAGGTGCTGTCTGTCAGCAGCTGCCCAGTCTCCTGCTGGGACTTCTCCTCTCCCTTCCCTCCGCAGCTGCAGGAGCTGGGCTCCCAGGTGAGTCTTCACCTCCAGTCCCTGAGAACCAGCACAGGTCTGCGCACGTGTGCCCTGGAGCCTGCTGATTTCCCTGAGCCTCTAGCTCCTTGTATTAACTTATTTCTGGGTGAACTAGATTCTGTTCTCTGGCCTGACTCCTGACTGCTGAGCAGCCATTTCCTGGGCGAGCACACTTTATTTGGTACGTTTAACAATTCCTTTTCTTTCACAAGATCTTAAACAAATTTGTTAGAAAATGAATTGAAATATTAGGGGCAATTATTGCTTAAAATGTTTCATTTGGGTCATTAAAATTGGTAAATTATACTACAAAACAATTGTAATCAAAATAGCCTTGTACTGGCACAAGCACAGGCATATAGACCAGTGGTCAGCAAACTCATTAGTCAGCAGGGCCAAATATCAACAGTACAATGACTGAAATTTTTTTTGAGAGCTGAAAACTGACTCCTGCTCATAGGCCACGCAGTTTCAATCGCACAGTATGTGCACACCCACAGGTGGTATTTTGTGGAAGAGCCACACTCAAGGGGGCAAAGAGCCACATGTGGCTCACTAGCCAGTTTTGCTGACCACTGATATAGACCAAAGGAACAGAACAGAGACCCCAGAAATCAACTCAAGCCACTATACTCAATATTTGACAGAGGAGGCAAGAGCATACAATGGAGTCAAGACTGTCTTTTCAATAAATGGTGATGGAAGAATTGGACAGATACCTGCAAAAAAAGTGAAACTAGGCCACTAATTTACACCATTCACAAGAATAAACTCAAAATGGATAGAAGACTTAAATGTCCTTTTCGACAACCTTCCAGATGAAGCCTGGGCTGTGAGGGAAGCCCAGGTCCTGGGTGCCTATCAGTGGCTGGAGGGAAGTCCAGGTCCTGGGTGCCAGAGGGAAGCTGGTGCCAGCAGCTGGGGGAAAGAAGGTCTACTCTTGCATGAATTTCATGCATCGGGCCTCTAGTAAAATCATAAAAATCCTAGAAGAAACCATAGGCAGCAAAAGCTCAGATATTTCTAGTAGCAAAATGTTTGCCAATACATCTTTTAATGCAAGAGAAAACTAAGGAGAAAGTAACAAATAGGACTATATCAAAACAAAATGCTTCTGCACAGCAAAAGAAACCATCAACTAAAGGAAAAGGGAGTCCACTGTATAGGAGAACTTATTTGCCAATGATATAGCTGGTAAAAGGTTAATATCCAAAATATAGAAAGAACATATACAACTCAACAAAAGAAAGACAAACAATCCAGTTAAAAAATGGGCAAAGGACCTAAAGAGACACTTCTCCAAAACAGACATACAGATAGACAAGAGAAATATAGAAAAATGCTCAAGTCACTGCTCAGCAGGGAGATGCAAATTAAAACGACAATGAGGTACCATCTCACACCTGTCAGAATGGCTACCATCAACAAATCAACAAATGATAAGTGCTGGTGAGGATGTGGGGAAAAGGGTACCCTAGTACACTGCTGGTAGAAATGCAGACTGGTGCAACCATTATGGAAAACAGTATGGAGTTGCCTCAAAAAATTAAAAATGAACTGCCATTTGACCCAGTGACCCAACTTCTGGGAATATATCCTAAGAAACTCAAAACACCAATCAGAAAGAAAATATGTGCCCTTATGTCCATAGAAGCACAATTTACAATAGCTAAGATCAGGAAACAGCCCAAGTGCCCATTAGTAGATGAGTGGATGAAAAAGCTGTGGCACATTTACACCATGAAATACTATGCAGCTGTAAAAAAGAAGGATCTTTTATCCTTTGAGACAATATGGAGGGACCTGGAGAGTATTATGTTAAGTGAAATAAGCCAGTCAGAGAAAGATAAGTATCACATAATCTCACTTACATAAACAAAATTAACTGATGAACAAAATGGATTCAGAGACATAAAAGCATAGAACAGACTGACGAATCTCAAAGGGAAGTGGGGAGAAGGGGTTAGAAGAGATTAATCAAAGAACTTATATGCACACTAAAGGCCTGGTGCATGAAATTTGGGGGGTGTTCAGCCTACACACTTTCCAATTTGGGACTTCTAGGAAATGTCTGACTGCCAGTTTAGGATTGGGCCTAATCTGGCAGTCGGGCATCCCTCTCACAATCTGGGACTGTTAGCTCCCAATTACTTCTGCCTGCCAGCCTGATCACCCCCTAACCACTCCCCTGCCAGCCTGATTGACACTCAACTGCTCCCCTGCTGTCCTGATTGCCCCCAACTACCTTCCCCTGCCAGTCTAATTGCCCCCAACTGCCATCCTCTGCCATCTCAGTCACCCCCAACTTCCCTTCCCTGCCAACCTGGTTGCCCCATGCAGCCTGCTGTTCAGTCATTTGGTCATCCCTCACTAACCCCTCTGCTGGCCTGGTTGCCCCACACAGCCTGCTGTTCAGTCCTCTGTCTGGTTGTTTTGGTCATGACAGCCCTTGGATTTTTATATATTAGGATATGAATAGCCCATGGACACAGACAATAGTGTGATGAAGGCTTGGGAGGGGCAGGGGTGGGATACAGAAGGTCAATGCAGGGGAGGGTAGGAAGGAGCACATCTGTAATACTCTCAACAGTAAAGATAAATTTAAAAAATGGATCAAACAAATCAGTTATTCATAATTACATTTGATATAAGACATGACTTGTTTAGTAGCTCACAGATTCTGGAATAGAGTCCATGGGGATTTCCTTGGTAGGTAAGCACCTGCAGATTATCAAGACATGGAAGGCGGAGAATCTTCAGATACTCTCAGTCATTTGTATATGAATCATCTCTTCTTCAAAGGAAGATACGTGCCCCTCTCCCAGTTCTGCTAGCCACGGGTCCCTTCCATGTTATGTTATTACATTAAGGCTGGAATGGCAAAGACTTATCTTTTACAGGTTTAGTTCACATAGTCCATCAGCGGTCCCCACATTTCAGCTCACTTCCCTTATGCTTCCCAGCTTCCTGTACTTTTTCTATCATAGCACTGACGCAGCATATTCATATTTTTATGCTTCTCCCACCACTTTTGGATCTCAAACTTTTGAGAGCAGGAGTCATATCCTTGATCAATGCTGGCATGAGGATTAGCCAGGGCCAACCTCCTGGCAGGTGTCAGAGAAAATCTATTAAATACAGGGAAGTAAGGGGCTGAGTTTGAGCAGATCTGAGGCATTTGATGATGTCACTTTACATCTCATTCAGAATCTATTTAGGTGGTCACCAGAGGGAAAGGGGTGCACCACGGCAGAGGGTAAAGGGCACCACATATATGGCGATGGGAGATGATTTGACTTTGGGTAATGGGCACACAATGCAATGTTCAGGTAATGTATCATCGAATTGTACACTTGAAATATGACCCTATTAACCAATGTCACCACAATAAATTTAATAAAACTATACCCAAAGAATTAATGAGATAATTAAAAACCGAACCAAACCCCATAACATATTTCAAAGAAACTACTTGGCATAACCAATAAAACCTGAGGGAAACCTGGCTTTCTCATTGATTTTAACTTGTGTAAACCAATGCACCTGTTTAGCCATATACCCGTTAACTTTCCAACATAAACAATCCACACCATCCAGGAACTGTTAGCAATAGGGAGATGGCTAACAAAACAAGGCTTGTTCTGAGCCTGGAAGACTGAAAAATGCTTCACTTTAAACGGCATCTCTGAGACAATCAGGGAAGCAAACAAGAAGCAGACACAAGATTGGCTGGTTTGTCGGAGCCACACTTTTGGCCTCTTCCTGTCAAGGAAGAAGACCGGCTGGTCTGGCACCGGCTCTGCCCAGAGCTTGACTGGTGCCCAGGAGACAGACATCTGGTGGGTGTTGCCTGTCCTCAAGGTGCACCCTTATGGGAGAGTCAGCAGGCTCAGCTGTAACACTTCTGGACAGCAGGCAGGTAGCTGCGTGACATCAAGGGAAGCTGCTCTTCAGAGGAGGGTGTGCTGAGAGACCCATGCCCACAAGTGGGATAAGAGGGAGGGGAACTGGCACCCTACCCCATCTCCTGCTCCAGGTGGAAGCTCAGCCCACCCAGAGGCCACTGTTTGGTGCATAGCAGTCAGTTTAGAACTACCTGTTTCAGCACAGGAAAATCTTTACTAATATCTCCATCCACCTTTCTTTAAGGCAAAGGCAAACCAGTGTCAATCTCCCGCCGACCACCAGGTCACACAGGCACACTGAAAAGTGGGTATCCATGTACACTTTCCTTACAAGTGGTGCCAAGCATAGACTGTGGGTGAGTGGGCACGCAGTAAGTGAAGGTGGACTTGGATTCAGAATGGGTTCCTTCAGGAAACAAGGGGATTTCATATTTGTTTTGCATGGAACTGGATCTTTGCAGATGTGTACATTGATATTACATACTGAGGCTTGCATCATTACAGTGAGGCAGTTTTTAGAAATTACACATCTCAATTATTCCAGGCAAGCATTTTGCATGATTTAATCCACTTTCCCCAAAGCAGAGTGGCAGCTCTTGGCTTCTCACCACCAGATGAAGCACATTTGCCAGGAATTGTTGTGACTGCCCCACAGAGGGCAAGCACTGCCCTCATTGCATATGAGACCGACGACCTTACCAAATGACAGTGACCACTAATAACTTACACATTCACGAGAAAAAGTCTCCCAACTTAGATGGCGGCCTGTTTAAAGAAACTTCTACTTCTCACAGATACAGGGGTAGGCCGAGTCAGTGGTGGAGCTCAGCTGGGTAGGGGTTCTCACTTTCTTACCTCAAAGGCACTTGGAAGGTGCGGCTCTGAGTGCACAGAGGGGAAATGGCTGCACTGGAAGGCAGGGCTGTGAATGCAGAGGGGGATGGGCTGCACTGGAAGGTAAGGTTCTGAGTGCAGAGGAGGATGGGCTGCACTGGAAGGAGGAGCTCTGCATGCACGGGGGGGGGGGGAGGAGGTAGTGGTGAACGTGCCACACTGGAAGGTGGGGCTCTAAGTGCAGGGGCGATGGGTTGCACTGGAAGGAGGTGCACATGCTGCGACCATGCCTTTCTGGGGACTCTTCAGAGGTTGCCTACATCATGTTCACAGAATCAGAGCCCTAATAGCTTGCTCCCCTAAGGGGTGTGCTATTGGGTTGGCTGCCTGGAGGACAGAGCCTCTGTGCAGCCTCTCTTTGCTCAGTGTGTGTGAGACCTTGAGTGTGAGGACCCATGGCAGGATCTCCTTTTCTTGGTCTGAAGGGTCATCTGTTAGATAATGTCTGTCAGATCCAGTCATTTAATCAATAAACATTTACTGAGTATTTCTTATGGATTAACCTGCATGCGTGGGAGAAGGGGATTAAGAAGGACATACTTTAAGCTGTAAAAGTAAATCACAGGGATGCAAGAACAGCCCAGGGCACAGGGTCAGTAACATTGTCATCACTAAGCATGTGTTAGGTGGGAACTGGGCTTGTCCTGGGATCCTTTTTAAGGTACATAGGCTAGGAACGTGCTCTCTCTGGTAGAACTTTCTCAGGAATGAGAGATCTCCTTGTGGGAGAAGCTGGTGGGAACACTGGCCAAAAAAACAGCCAGTTCAAAACCCCAGCACCCAGGTCGAGTGCCAGGACCTGCCAGCATATGCCAGGTGGCAAAGAACTCCTTCGCTGAGTCTGTTTTTCCTCTTCCATCCCATAATTTTTGGGAAATTTTCTTAATTTTCCTAAGCCTCCTTGTCTCTATCTCCACTGGAGAAGAATAATATATGATTTTGAAGGTTTTTTATAAATTGAATGAGATATTAAAACACCTAGCATGTTTCTGGCATGGTCTCTTATCATCACCATTATAATTAGAAAAATCAAAACAGAAGCCACAGGTGAAGATAGAACTCCCAGAATTCCATCTATACTCTTGTGGTTTTATCCAGCTTTTGGAATGGCTTTGGTTGCCATTGATGTTAGGTAGGAATTGATGCTGGAGCTGTGTGACTGGGAGACATGGGGACAGGAGTGTTGCAGTTGTTCTGTGAGTCTCTCCCTGCTCAACCAAGTTACTACAGGATTCATTGGCTTTCCCAATCCCCATGTCGTCAAAGAACAAGCAGCTCTCCATGGTAGATTGACATGGAACCCAAAATCGGCAACCACATGTGTAGAAAACTTAATAACACCCTATCCTATATTATAAAGAGGGAATATGCAAATTGATCCTCACATCATAATGCCATCACAAGATGGCGGCACACACAGTGGAGATGGGGCCAGCTGCTCCACATGCCTACTGCTGCAGTTACCACGGCTCCTGGCAGGGAGAGGGGGTAGGAGGCCCCGTGGCTGCTTGTTGTGCCTGCCAATGGAGTTCCCTCAGCCCCGCTGGGGGATGGGTCCTGGCTGCTGCTTCATGCAGCTTCCAAGGCAGTTCCCTCAGCCCCGCACACCACGAGGTAGCTCCATGGGGGCTCCGTGCAGCTTGATCCTGTGTCCGTTTGCATGGGCGCAGGCAAGTCTGCATCTCGCAGGATTCTGAGGCACACGCAAGTGGGTGGGGACTCTGGGTCTCCTGGCACAGGCGGACTTGATGCTGTGTCCCAGTGGGTTCCTGCCTGGACTCTAACAACAGAGAGGAGAGAGTCCCATCCCCCATGAATCAGCCAGAATCAGCCATTGATCAGTCAGCTCTCAGTGGCCTGACAGCCAGGACTCTCATTCACCTGCATCCCAGACCCTGACATCAGGGAGATGGGAATATGTCTAAAGAGCAACTATTGACACACATAGTTCTGCAGAAGCCGGCGTCATCGACAGAAAATGTCTGATGAAAAACCATCTGATGGAAAATTTACTTAATGTTGTAGCAAAGGTAAAGTTTGCCCAAATGATATGCATTTTCCAGAATACCCAGCATATTTAAAAAGACAAATGAAGATTCTGACAGTAAAAATTTTATGGAAAATATTCATTCCAAAAACAGTTCTTTTGCTTTTGCTTCAATGGATGCAATTATTGCATCACCATCAGGATAATGGGCCATGCTATTTTAGTGTGTGTGTGTGTGTGTGTGTGTGTATACACCGAGTGGCCACATTATTATGCATTCAGAGATCATGATAATCTGGCCACTCAGTGTATATTTTATAAAAGAATTTTCCTTAAAAAATAGACAAGAGTTTACAAATGGCGACTGGAAACAGTAGTTGCAAATAGCATAGACTTATTTATCAGACCAAAGCCTCAGTCCATTTCCTTCCTTCCTTCCTCCCTCCCTTCCTCCCTTCCTTCCTTCCTTCCTTCCTTCCTTCCTTCCTTCCTTCCTTCCTCTCTCTCTCTCTCTCTCTCTCTCTCTCTCTCTCTCTCTCTCTTTCTTTCTTTCTTTCAAGTATATATATATTTGATTAAGGTATTACATGTTTCCATATCCCCCCATTGCCCTCCACCCCACTCTCATACATGCCCTCACCCACTAGTGTCTCACATCCGTTATGCTGTATCAGTCCATTTTCTTTTGCAAAGTCAAACTTTCTGTTCCATCGTCTGCGCCCTGAAAGAGGAGTGTTCACCTGCTTGTGGAGTTACCTTGGGATTCCACGCATGCGAGGTGAGGGCAAGTAAAAGCCGCTGCGGAGATCCAGAGAGAAACGGGAAAGGAGAGCTGAATGTCTTAGTACCTGTTGCCCCTGCTGCTTTGAAGAAGTGGCTCCACATGTTCATTTGGCACTGGGACTCTGCCTTGCTCATATGCAGCCTGTCCTCCCTGTGACCATTTGTGCCCCTCTCTTACTGTAGCCCCACCTGCTCCCTGCCCCCGCTCCTCTTCCTCCTTGGTCACATCCCTTGTCTTAGCTCCAGGAGGATGATGATCACAATTAAGAATGGAACTTTCCACAATAAGACAGAATCATTAATAATGTGAGTTGCCAAGAATAACTGGAACTGTGAGAGTGATTGCTATGATAAATAATTAATATTGCTATGCGAATATGCAAATGAGAAGTGTTGAATGAGGGACTGTAAATAGACAAGTATATGCAAAAATGTGCAAATGTTTGTTACTCTAAATAAAGACTTCAGTATTGAGAACAAGCCACAGAGCTGCGGAATCTGGACATGGCCGAGAGAGAGAGAGACAGAGAGAGAGAGAGAGAGAGAGAGAGAGAGAGAGAGAGAGAGAGAGACAGAGAGAGAGAGAGAGAGACAGAGAGAGAGAGAGATTACGTGGCACCCAGGGAGAATGCAGACACCAGGGAGGGAGGAGCTAACATGGGGTGCCACAGGCTGGAGTCTGAACCCCATGCTGTGCTGTTACCAACTAGCTCAGTGACCTCGCAGCGTTTACCTTTGAACGCCAATTCTTTTCCTAAATCTATTCCCTGAAAACGCCCGCTCTCTCCAGCAGAGCTGTGGCGAGTCTCCGGCAGCAGTGCAGACCCACCGAGGCGGCTTCGAGAGGCAGGCGGAGTGAACTGTGGTTTAACAGCAAGAGGATGGGAGAGGTGGCCGCGAAGGCGCCATTCCCTCGGCAGCAGCGCCTTTCAAAACCAGGGGAGCAAAGGAAACCTCTAACCACGAAGGTCACTTCTGACGCCAGGGCAGCGGTGGCACATCCCTGGGTCGCAGCCCAGGCCACGGAAGTGGAATCTGATGAGAGAGGCTAGTGAATCACTAGGTCCCTGCCTCCCTCCCTCTTCCTCCCCCTTCCCTCCCTCTCTATAATAGTACCAGCACTTCCAGGGGACCTGGTCGGTCGGTAGGAACCTTGTGCCCAGGAAGGGGTGTGCGTATTTATGGGCATTTATGAGTGTTAATCCACTTGCCCCCCCTCCCTCCCACCCCAGAACCCCTGCGGACTGAGCGCCAGCCCGGGCTGCACCTTCTTTTGCAGCTCTGGTACGTTCAGCCAGGGCCTCCCCCCAGGGCATAGAGGGCGGAGAGCTAGGCTGGGTACTGAGCGCCGCCCCACCTGCTCTCCGCCCCCTCACCCTCCGCAGCAGCTGCTTCCTCCTCCTCCTTCACCTGCAGGTCGCCACAGGCACTACAGGCTGAGCCCCAAGGACAGATCTCACCAAGTTCAAGGCGCAGGCATTCCTATTTTGGCCTGTTCGGACGCCAGACAACAGCTTTCTTCTCTTGAAACAAAAGTCTGTGGCCTTTTGCAATTTGCCTTCATCACTTCTTACCAATGTCATTTTGCAAAGGAGACCAGCGAGGAAACAGGTAAAAAGGAGGCATAGAAAAGAGAGGAAAAAAGAAACAAATATTAAACCCTACATTTAAAAAACCACGATTTTACTGGTGGATTCATTAATGGTTAAAGCAGCAATAAGAAGAGAATAGATGGAAACAACACACGTCCTCTTCATTATCATGAGCAGAAGTGGCGGGTCGCTATCCTTTTCTGGAGATTTCCACCAGCAAAGAGCTTAATTAAAACTGAAAAGAAAAGTCTTTAATTAAAGACTGCTCTGCCTCTTCATGAATGAAAGTCCGTGCCTGAAAACTCACAAATGAAGGCCAAAGTGCTCTCTTTGTTTAATTTTTAAAAACAGCAGGAAAAATCTGGATTTAGCTCTTCAGGCCAGAATTGACTCTATTTGTTCTAGAAATACATTAGTTCAGGTAAGGGAGCATGGATTGACACGTGGTTTTTAAACAATGGCAGCCCATCTGCTAAGACAATTGCATGGAAGCAGTTGCCTGTAACACATTGTAAGACACTTGCTCAGAGGCGGATTTGAAACCTCAATTTAAATGTAAATACAAATGAGAAAATAACTACTGCTCATATAATACTTTGCCTCCACAAGTCCCATTTGGTGAGGGAAACATGCATATTCTATATAGCGATACCCTGCTTGGAGGAACTAAGAGAATTTGTGTAAACTAGAATCTGACTTCCCTTTTAACTAAAGGAGAAGGGAGACTTCCATAAAAATATTTTTAGCACAAGATAAAAGGTATTTTAGAATACAGACTTAGGATCATTTAAAATATATAAATGCTGTGCAGAAATTATGGCCAGTCTAGATGTTTTAGAAGGGGGAGGAAACTGTGGGTCTGTAAGATCTTTTACAATGACATGCAGCTTTCTCTGTGCCAAGTAAATGAGCCCTAGTTTTTAAAGATTTCTGTTTTATTTTAAGGGATATTTTCTAAATTGTAAACCTTACTTAATATTCCTGGATAAGGCTACTCAATAACTAGCGATATTTTGATTTTATCTTTGATAAAGGATAACTTAGAGAAGGAGAAAAAAAGGTTCTTTTTGGTGTTTTTTGTAAGTTACAATATAGTTTGAATTTGTTCTGCTCTTTTGTGTAATTTGCAATTATTTATTAATGGAGGGTCTATTGAATTAGTCATTGTCATTGATAAAATAATGATATTTCTAGGTTTCCCCACCTTAGAGCTTTCCTTTCCATACCTGATTTTAATTAACAGTAAAGCAATTTCTTTGTTATTTAATGTTTTATTGTTCACACTATGCAAATATCCCCATTGCTCCACTCCTGACCCCTTTCCCCCAGTCCTTGTCCTTCTTTTCTTAGTTCTTGTTTATTCTTTTCATTATTTTTCAGACTTTAAGTGTAAGTAAGTACTGGGCTTACCATCTTTAAATGACTCCTGTTCCTGTACTACCTCCAGTTCCAGAAGGTATGATAATCAGGAGCTTAACTAGAAATTCCTTCATGTTGCACATTTTGCGGCCATTTTTATCTGAGACATCCAGTGACCCACATATTTAAGTATTTCTAAACTTCTGGATAATTTTCTTAAACCATTTCTTTTATTTTCTACCATTATATTAATTTTTTTAAAATCAATATAAATTTTGTATATGTTGAAATCTTTTTTAAAATATATTTTTATTGATTTCAGAGAGGAAAGGAGAGGGAGAGAGAAAGAGAGAAACATCAGTGATTAGAGAGAATCATTGATCGGCTGTCTCCTGCATGCCCCACACTGGGGATCCAGCCTGCAACCCAGGCATGTCCCTTGATTAGGAATTGAACTGTGATCTTCTGGCTCATAAGGTGATGCTCAACCATTGAGCCACCATAGCCAGGCTGCATACCATATATTGAAATCTTATTTCTCCTTCATATATATATGATTTTTCTCTCCAATCACTTAACTTGCTTATTTTCATCTCATTTTGCTTCTTTTCCTCTATTTTGACTTCCATATACTTCCCCTTGTTTGCTTCATCTCTCTGATGGCGCTGTCTTTCCTCACTTCTTTTCAGCCAGTTTGGCCTTCCTTATTCTGTTTTCCTACCATTTCTCTCCAGGGCTCATGTCTCTTTGCTTTGGGTTTTTATTTTCTGGAACAATCTATTCATTATATTAAAAAAAAATTCATGGTGGCACTGATGGTTCTTATTATCATTTGCTTCTTCTCAGAGTTCTTACTAGGAGGGACTTGTTTCTCTTGTTCTTCCACTCCTGTTACCTCCTCTGGTATGCTAAGGGAGGTCTGGGGCACAGACGTCATGCATCCTTACCCATTTTGTTTAAAGAAGTGGCTTCTACCTGACATGTTCTTCTTAGGAGTTCAGATGAAAAAGGAGCTGAGCAAAGTGGCCAGCTTCTGTCCAGTATCAGTCCCTATTGTGACACAGGCAGGTGTGAGTGAGGCATTTATAGTCTTCGATGCCTCCCAGTCTGCTGAGATTGGCAGCTCCAGGCAATTTATAATGTCCTCCTTTTCTGTGGAGCTGTCTCCCCAGGGACTGCCTCCTCACAGCAGGTCTCTGCCTGACTCCTGCCTCACCCCTCCTCCAAAAGCTCCCACAGCCCCTGTGCTTGGTTCCTGGCAGGCCCAGCCACAACTCCTACTCCAGGATGTCAGGGTTGAACTTCAGGGTTTTTTCCTTTTTGTTTTGGGAAATCTTTGAGATGAGAAGGGGCCAAGCACTGTTTTAAAGTCAGAAGTGCCCTGTTCACTGTGTATCTAGCTTTATTTTCTGTAAAATGTGATGCCGTCCTTAGTTGTTTACATTTATTAATCCATCATTGTGCCTGCAAAGCTCCCTCCCTTCCTCCCTTCCTCCCTCCCTCCCTTCCTTCCTTCCTTCCTTCCTTCCTTCCTTCCTTCCTTCCTTCCTTCCTTCCTTCCTTCCCTCTTTCCTTCTTCCCTTCCTTCCTTCTTCTATTTTAAACTTATCTTTATTGTTGAAAGTATCACAGATGCCCCTCTTATTTTCCCCATTGAACCCCCTTCCACCCAACACTTGCACCTCCCAGGCCTTGGGCTATGTACCCTGTTAATCTCTCCCCACACATAGTCATTGCTCCCACCTTCCCTCTGCTGTTTTCCTCAGATTTGTCAGTTTGTTCTATGCTTCTGTGTCTCTGGATCTACTATTTTCATCAGTTTATTTTGTTCATTAAATTCTACATATGGTGAGATCACATGATACTTGTCTTTCTCTGACTGGCTTACTTAACTTAGCATAATAGTCTCTAGGTCCCTCCATACTGTCTCAAAGGGTAAGATAACATTTTTTTTAACAGCTGCATAGTGTTCCATGGTATAAATGTACCATAGCTCTTTTTCCACTCATCTACTTATTGATGGGCCCTTGGGCTATTTCCTGATCTTAGCTATTGTAAATAATGCTGCTATGAACATAAGGATGCATGCATTCCTTCTGATTGGTGTTTTAGAATTCTTAGGATATATTCCCAGAAGTGGGATTATTAGGTCAAATGGAAGTTCCATTTTTAATTTGTTTGAGGAAACTCCATACTGTTTTCTATAATGGCTGCACCGGTCTGCATTCCCACAAGCAGTACACGAGGGTTCCTTTTTCTCCACATCCTTGCCAGCATTTGTCATTTATTGATTGATTGATGGTAGCCATTCTGACAGTTGTGAGATGGTACCTCATTGTCGTTTTAATTTGCATCTCTCTGCTGAGCAGTGACTTGAGCATTTTTCTATATGTCTCTTGTCTATCTGTATGTCTATCTTGGAGAAGTGTCTCTTTAGGTCCTTTGCCCATTTTTTAATTGGATTATTTGTCTTCCTTTTGTTAAGCTGTTTGAGTTCCTTATATATTTTGGATATTAACCCTTTATCAGATGTATCATCATCAAATATGTTCTCCCACGCAGTGGGCTCCCTTTTAGTTTTGTTGATGGTTTCTTTTGCTGTGCAGACACTTTTTTATTTTGATGTAGTCCCATTTGTTTATTTTTTCCTTTCTTGCCCTTGAAGATGTATTGGCAAATATATTGCTATGAGAAATGTCTGAGATTTTGCTGCCTATGGTTTCTTCTAGGATTTTTATGGTGTCATGACTTACATTGAAGTCTTTTATTCATTTTGAGTTTAATTTAAAGCAGTTAGTCTTCCTATTCAAAGTGCAGAGGAAAGTGGCAGAGGCAAAAATCAATGATATTACTAATAATATTGTGGCTTAAAACAATTTTCGGGGCCCCACCAACAAAATTAGAATCTGGGTCCTATTTCTCACTTGCCATGAAACCTGTGTCCTTGGTTTCTCTTCTATAAAGTGGTGGAGAATAAGGAATCTTTTTCCAAGAGTGGTTGTGGGATTAGATTAACTAATACACATGTGCCTATAACTGCACCTGAAGCACAGTAGGTATTGATACCCCATCATCATCATCTTCATCTTCATTATTATTTATGTATATTTGCTTCATTAAGAAAATGTTTAATTGCTAATAGGAAACTTTGTTCACTGAAGCACCTTCTGAAGCCAGTTAACAGGAGTGATCAGATTATCTCTTTCTATGAAATCCTAATATGCAAATAGACCAAACAGTGGAACAGCTGACCAACTGAACAACTAGTTGCTATGATGGACTGACTACCAGGGGGCACGCATGGACGTTGAAGGCATTAGTAGCAGGCAGCAGAGTGTGGAACATGGTAGATATCTGCTGCAGTGGAATGGTGGAGCAGGTGAGTGGGGGCACCAAACTAAGGTGGGGTGCCAGTCGCTGTGATTGGGGCAAGCCTCTGGTGGTTACTGAAAATTCTTTGCTCCCATGTGCTGCTGTCCCACCAGGCACTTACACCTGCTGCCAGCACTGGCCCCGCTTGCACCCACTGCCAGAGCCTGGAGCCTGCCCTGATTGCATAGTGTTGTCACTGGGTACAAGTGCAGCTGCCTGCCCCATTCGCCTTCAGGATTTTTTCAACTCCCCCTGCTCCTGAGGGGTGGTGAGCAAGGCAGCAGCTTGCACCCATTGATGTTTCGGGCCTCAATCCCTTCGTGCCATCAGCAGGTGTGGTGAGGCTGGTGCTGGCTGCACGTGGGAATAGTGGGTGGGAATAGGGCTGTCAGCAGACAGGAGACTGAGGCCTACAGCTGGAGAGGCTGGGCAGGGTTGAGGAGGATAGGCCCAGACCCGCCCTTATGCCCACTGCAGCCTTGGGGCCCACAGTTCCTTTCAAGGTTTGCAAATTTGTGCATTGGGCCTCTAGTAAATCCATAAAATTCTAAACTGTTAATATTCATAATTTTTTTCCAACTGTTTCAAGGTCTTTACAACCGTGCACAAACAATAATGCAGAGAATGTTTGTGCTTTGGGCTTTGTCTAATTTTATGTGGGGCACCCTAGTTGTTTTCTATCCACTGGTTTTGAAAAAGGCATAGATACATGTGGAAATTTGAAGTGACAGGTGAGAGGTATGTAATCAAAAAAAGAAAACAAATTATGAAGGTACCTTGTTTTGAAGAACCACTTCATAATTGCAACAGAAATTGAGTCTAAAGTTGTCACATTGCATTTTAAAATCAAATTCTCTCCAGCAACTTCACTTCCTTTAAAATATATAACTCACAGGAGTGGTATAGGATGTAATAGAGAGGTAATTAAAATCAAGTCTTAATTTAAGGTTTCACAGAAATGATGCTGAATACTAATTTGATATAGACAGTTGAGCATTTAAAAGATGCTTAAGAAAGCCAAATGTTTCAAGTTTCCCTTTGATTTGATAAGGCTGAAAAGGAATACTAAACAAAGGAGCTTTCAGGTAAGAATTGGTGGGGAGACTTTAGAAATAATATGATCCATGCAAAGACCAATGATAGATGAGAACATCCAAACATTTTAGAGCAGAAGTCATATTATTAGTTGTTGAAATGTCTTTATGGCACATCTCTTTGTATAGGAACATCAATGCTTATTGTTAGTTCAGGAACTATATTATGTATAGAAGAAGAGCGTGGTTTGACCGAACCTTCAAGTTGGACAGACTTCAATGCAGGAAACGCCTTACAATCTTCTAGGCATGCAGTAATTTAGTCTTCAAGTAAATTTCTATCTGAAGCACAGGCCAGTCTAAGTTTGTGGCATTTGTAATTGTTACAGAAATCCATTGGACTAAAATCAGTGTTTTTTATTACTTAACCCCCTGGAACCACTCTCTTCCTACTCTGTCACATTAAGTGCAACCACTTTTTAGAAAACTGCCACAGGACACCTTGCTGTGCTGGGTGGTGGACATGAGCTTTAGGTTATCCATTTGAATTAACATGCTCTCTGTTCTGTTCACAAGTGGTGAACTTCTTCCTCTTCTTAAAGAATACTCTTCAGCATTTCATATAATACTGGTTTAGGTTTTTCTTATATATGAAGCTATTTATCTGATCTTCAATTCTAAATGATAGCTTTGCTGGGTAATGTTGGTTGTAGGTTCTTGCTAATCATCACTTAAATATTTCTTGCCATTCCCTTCTGTCCTGCATAGTTTCTGTTGAGAAATCAGCTGACAGTCATATGGATATTCCCTTGTAGGTAACTAAATGTTTTCCTCTTACTGCTTTTAAGATTCTCTCTGTCTTTTGCCCTTGGCATTTTAATTATGATGTGTCTTGGTGTGGTCCTCTTTGGATTCCTCTTGTTTGGGGTCATCTGCACTTCTTGGACTTGTAAGTGTATTTCTTTCACCAGGTAGGGGAAGTTTCCTGTCATTATTTCTTCAAATAGGTTTTCAATATCTTGCTCTCTTCTTCTGTCACCACCATAATTCAGATGTTGGTATGCTTAAAGTTGTCCCAGAGGTTCCTTACACGATCTTCATATTTTTGGAGTGACAACAAATACATATCTATCAACAAGTGAATCTAAAAATCAAGTGAATAAAAAGTCTGATGAAGAAAATAAACTGATGAATATAGTAGAATTAGGGGCATAGAAAGGGAGTGGAATGACAATTCTTGGGAGGAAAGGAATGTGAGGAGTGCAGGAAGAGATTGGACAAAAATCGTATAGCTAAGGACGAGAACAGTGGGGGGCAGGTAAGGGAATGGGGTGGGGTACGACCAGGTGGAGGGGAATTATGAAGGGGAAAAGAACAACTGTAATCATCTGAGCAATAAATATTTATTTAAAAAAAAAGAAACCAACCTTGATGACCCCTTGTTTTTGACTTGAAGTTTCTACAACTGCGAGAAAATAGACTTCTGTTGGTTAAATTCCCTGCCCCACCCCCCAAAAATTACCCCTTCATGAACTTCTGGATAAAAGCTATTATTTTTCCTTCCCACTTTTACATTTACTCATGGTTGATTAAGATCCTGCTATTTATTTGGGATTCAGGTTTTATTATTTATTTTGACTTTGATTTTTTTCCTGAGCTTTTTATCAATGAGTTTTTAAAATTTTAGTTTGCATTCAAGTTTAAGCAAATACCCTGCCATATAGTTTTAAAAAGTTCTTAATATCATATTTAAATAACCCAATGTAATATTTATTTTTCTGGAAAGACTTTATATAAGAATATATAATGCAAAATAACCAAAGAATGTGTTCCCTTTGCTTTTTATAAGAGAGTAGAGTTTTATTATAGAAGATGGGTGGGTTTGGGAGCACAGAGTTGGAATGTGCTTTTCTGGGTAAAGATGAAGAGGCAGTGCTATTCTAAACCATCAGAACTTAAGGGGAGGACTTAGGATGCATCCACAAACAGCTTTTCTCCTGGAACATGCACTGACCTGCTGTGCTGTGCAATGAACCTTGGAGAGTGTTTTTCAAAGCTCATGGACACACAGGTCTCAACAGCACAAGGAACCTCTATCATGTTTTCTGATAAAACTATACTTTTATAATGAACTTCAAGTCATATCTATATCCTCATGATGGCTGGCAGTGGCTGATGTGTAATGATTATAATTTTTTCTTATAAAATATCTTTTAAATCTTCTATATTTATGTTACATGTTAGCTCTTATTCTTAAAGAATAGTGCATATGTGTGGGAAAACAGGCTTTAAAAATATCCCTCAAGTGAAGAGTAAACACATTTCTAAAATGCATATTTTCAAGGCTTCATATTGTAGTCTTAAAAAATTTTTTATTAGAAGTGTGAAAATAAAAATGTATTTTAATTTTTTTCTCTAAAGTTTTGATCTTTAATATAATTGTTAAATAAACGTAGCATAGAAATAAATGAAAGGTTTTGTTGGCATATAACAATCAATAAAGAGTTGTGTAGGCTGATATAGGGAGTTACAATGTACTTATGAAATCACCATGGACAGACAGGATTACCTGTTTAATTTCCCCCAAGAGAACAGTTCCGCATTGCCTCCCTCTAACTCGAGTGCTAAGGCTCCTTGGCTCCTTCTTCCCTTGGTCTGTGCTCTGCTGATGGCCCTGCCCTACAATGCTGAGGGCTCTGGAAGTTTGGGAGTTACTACAGCCATGGATCAATGCAGTAGGAACTGTCTCCCCACAGCAGAGTATCTAGAACCACTTTCATTATAGTTAGTTTCTCTGTGGAAGGCAATGTTTCAGTCCGCTCATTTCATTTTCACTTAAAAGCACTCACATTAATTTGACAAACATTTTTTGGAGTCTTTCGATGTCATGGACGCCATGCCACATGCGCAGAAGGAATCCCTATCAGAGAAAGCATCTTGTCCCTCTCTGGGATCTTTCTGCACAGAGAAAAGACATGGTGGTTGCCATGCACTGAAAGGGACACTGTAAGAGCAGAATGCCCAGAATGTTATCAGCAACCTCTACCTGGGGGAAGTCAGTCCTGAAAAATTTTATAATCATAATCATTTAAAAGTGGATCAAAGGCTAATTCTGGTCAAGATGAAAGTGTAGGCAAATACAGTTTTAGAAGCCTCCCATAACCACATCAAAATTACAACTAAACTACAGAACAACCATCATTCAGAACTGCCTGAAATCTAGCTGAATGGAAGTCCTAAGAGTAGAGATTTAAACAAGAAGCCACGTGGAGACTGGTAGAGGGGCAGAGATAGAGAACAAGTTGGTCCCACACCCACATGTAGCTGATAAAAATCAGGATGGACATCTCATCTGCAGGGGTGCCCCCTGAGAAGCAAGGGTAACAGCCCCTCACCAGGACTCCTCACCCAGGGTTTTGAAGCCAGGAAGAGAAGTCCCCATAACTTCTGGCTCTACAAACCAGCGGGCATGGAGGTGGAGGGAGACAGAAGCAGCTGGAGTCCCAGGATTCCCAGTCAAGGAACTTAATCCGACTCACTCCCCCTAGACTCCAGTGCTGGTGTGGGAGCTTGAAAGGCACCTGGGACATAGGAGAGGAACTAAATTGTCCAGCTTCAGGGTGACAGTGGTGGTGGGGGGACAGCTTTCTCCCAGACAGAAGTGCTGGCAGGTGGATGCCAAGTCTGAATCTCCATCAACCTGGCTCACACTGTTAGCTATCTCCTGGTGATACCCTGAAGCCCCACCCCATCCAACTTGTGGACACATACAAGCTGTTTCCAGTGGCTTTTCAATACAAAAGGACTCTCTTGACTCATGCTTTAAACTTTCCTAAAATCTCTCAAGAGTTTACAAACTCCAAACAAGCAGCATCTGGTCTCAACATACCCTGTGCTTCTAACTAAGCAGCCTCACCTCCAGCACTAGTGGCACCCAGCCTTAGTTCCCAGCCACTTCCAAGGTCAGGCCAAGTGGCAACCATCAGCAGATCACTTTGTTGCTCATACCAGGTGGTCCCAAGCAGGGCACAAATAGCAGCTTGACCTTGGCCCATGTCTCCCAAGAGGTCTCAGAACTAATACACCAGGTGGCCAGCTTTGGACCACACTAGAACACCTCCACAAACAACACACTTTTAGCCTCAGACTAAGCAGGTGCTATAGCCCTGTTAAGACAAATTCTGCTCCTTAGGGTCAGGCCCCGCACAACAGCTTCTCCACTATAACCATGGCCAATCCTCACAACCAATCAGGTGGAATGTTAATCCCTCTAAAGAGCAATCAAAAACCAACTACAACAAGAGGGTGCACACAACTCACATAACAGACACACCTGAAACGAATATAACATTCTATGTCAACTATAATTGAAAAAAAAATCATTAAAAAATGAATCAAAGACTAATTTGGCCCACAACAGAGTATATAGGGAATCTTCCACATACATTACAAGAAATGGGTTGGTGACAGTTACCAATAACTAAGTGTGAATAGATCAGGACATGATCTGTTTCTCTTCTTGTAAACATTACAATGCTATACATATTTGTCATAGTCCTTACCTCTGGGCATGGCATAATTTTTTAAAACTGTTTTTCCCAGCAGTTTTCGAGGTGAAGGTACAGAGCTTACCTTTATATCCCCTGCCCTACACATGCAGGCCCCCCATCATCAGCATTCCCTGCCACAGTGGTGCACTTGTTACATGGACCCATTATCACCCAAACACAACAGTTTACATTAAGACTCACTCTCAGTGTTGTAAATTCTGAGTATGGACAACTGTATAATGACACGTGTCTAGCACTATTGTATCATAGAGTTGTTTCACTGTCCTAAAAATCCTTTATACTCTGCCAATTCACGCACTCCCAAGCCCTGACAACCCTTAATCTGTTTACTGTCACCACAGTTTTACTTTTACAAAATGTTATATAATTGAAATAATACAGTATGTAATCTTTTTTGATTGGCTTCTTTTGCTTAGTAATTAGCTTTTAAGATTACTTCAGGTATTTTCATGGCTTGATAGATAATATCTTTTTACTGCTGAATTACAAGTCATCCTCTGGGTGTACCACAATTATTTATCCATTCAACTGCTGGAGAGCATCTTGGTGCTTTTGACGGATATGAAGAAAGCTGCTGTAAACATCCATGTCCAGATGTTTTGAATAAACACCAAGAAGCATGATTGCTGGATTATATGGTAAGAATATGTTTAGTTTCATAAGAAACTGCAATGCTTGTTTGTTTTCTTTGACTTATAGAGTATAGCACCTTGAAGGCAGAGGCTGGGTGAATTGTTCTCAGTGCCTGTCCTAAAATCACCTAGCTCAGTCCAACCCTGCACAGCCCTGACATGCTGTCTCTATAAACATTATGTGTATATAATGAAGTGTCTTTTTGCTAAAAACAAAACATTCTGACCTTAATTGGACAATTTTTAGTCCAATTTTATATAATGATTCAACTAAGGTTAGTGTCAATCCACTTAATTTATCCAATAATAATTTTTAAAAAGTCCTTTAAAATGAGGGAGCTGAAGTAAGCAATTTTTAAGGTGTCTTGCAATTTAATATTTTAGAATCCTAGTTACTATGTTTTATTTGCTTTGTCAAATTTAACTTATGCCTTAAAAACGTACCATAGAAAATAACATACAGATTTGTCTTCTTTAAGTTTACAGCAGAATAGTGTTGTGGTTTTTACTTCCATAGTGCTGTATGTGTAACTAGAGGCCTGCTGCACAAATTCGTGCAACAGTGGGGTCCCTTGGGCTGGCCTGCAGGATCAGGCTGAAACTGGCTCTCCAATCCTATGAGAAGTCCCAGATTGTGAGAGGGTGCAGGCCAGGCTGAGGGACCCCACTGGTGCACAGTCAGGGCTGGAGAGGGACACAGAAGGTTGGCCAGAGGAGAGAGACTGCTGGAGGGCTCCAGGGCATGTCTGGCCTGTCTCATTCAGTTCTGATCAGCTGGATCCCAGCAGCAAGCTAACCTATTGGTTGGAGCATCTTCCTCCTGGTGGTCAGTGCATGTCATAGTGAGAGATTGAGCAGCCTTAGCATATTATACTTTGATTAGTTGAATGGATGACCAGGCACTTAGCATATTAGCCTTTATTTTTTGTTGTTGTTGTTGTTATCCTCACCTGAAGATATTTTTTTCCATTGATTTTTAAAGAAGAGTGGAAGAGAGAGGGAAAGGTAGAGAGAAATATCAACGTGAGAGAAACAAATCGATTGTTTGCCTCTTGCATGAGCCCCACCAGGACCTGGGCCAGGGAGGATCCTGCAACCAAGGTACATGCCTTGCCCAGAATCAAACCCAGAACTCTTTGGTCACAGGCCAACACTCCATCCACTGAGCTAACCTGGCTAGAGCTTTAGAGTGCTTTGTAGGTTGTTACTAGAGATGTGAGAAGTGAGGCTGGGAGCATGGAGTGACTTGTACCAGCTCTCCTTGGGAAAAGCAGCACAGCCACCCAGCCTTGGAGGAGGGTTTTTCCATGCAACCGATGCTGGCTTTTGGGAAACTGAACTCCAGAGGTGCTTTGAGTCCATCCGTCCTGGGATTGAAAGCCGGCCCCCTAGACTTCTTTCCCTCTTCTGCAATGTACACATTCTGTTGTGAAGGACTTCTAGTTCCCAGGATGATTTCTAACTGCAATAGCTGCTGCATGGAGACGGGCGATGCACATGGGACAGGGATGTTATTAAGAGCCAATAATGCCCTTTTTAGGTACAGATAAGACGTGTTGACGAGCTTCTGGGGATAGCACTGAGAAATTCTGCCAGAGCAGGAAATTAGGTCATTGGGGAAGAATAGATCCCAAAACACAGTTTATTCAGGAGAGGTTCTGATAACAATATTTGAAAAGATTACAAACTCTTTCCCTACAAAAGAACTGTATGATTTAGCAGATTGTTGGAGCAGATGGAGATATGACATTCACTCTCATAATTTACATTAACATGTACTAGACAGACTTGCTTTGATTAAAAAAAAGACCAAACCACTTCAAAGATTCAGAAACAGCTTTTCATCAATTCATTTAATCTCATTTAAACTTGACTTTAGTCTATTTTGGGGAAAAAAAAGACACATTATAAATTTATACCAGGTGCAATGATATACTACATTAAAATCCTTTAAATTGTTCCATTTTCTCTTGTTGTCAGATGTGTTTATTTCATTATCATGATCCCTGCTCCTGAAATAAAACAGTGAGCGCTGCATCTGCTTGAGGCAGCAGAGCGACATTTAAACATCTGCCCAGGATTCTCACACATTTATGCTAGGACTGGAAATTCTTCTCTCCTAATCTATGGCCTCACTTTCATGGAATTAAAATTCTTTTATTTTAATCAATCCAACACTAGAATTTTCTGTACTTGACATTGATAATATACTCCTTACTTTGAAAGATTCTATTTAATTCAAGATATTCTGTTAAAAGTATTTTAAATATTGAGAAGATTATGAGAATAGAAACATGACAGGGTTCAACAGATGGGATCTAATCATAGTCAAAGTATGAGAAAAATTACGTGGCCAGTCTTAATCGTCTGGTTAGACCATAATTAGATATTTTATATCCTTACACTTCTTGTACTATATGCTCAGGATTTAGTAGGTTATTTTGGTTTTCTTGTTATTGATGGGGCATACTTCCTAAAGCTTAGCTAAATAAAGTTTTTCTGGTCTTTAGGGTCAAAGATAGGCAAATTAATATATACAATGTTCTGGGTCTGAAATGTAGGAGAGTATTTCATAGCATAGTTCCAATATCTATTGCACACTGGCTTTGTCTTAATTTGCCCAGTAATGAATTACTGGAATTTAATAAGTTGAAACATAATAATCCATTTGTAGCAGTTTATTACCATCAAAAAATGGATATACCAAAATCCCATGCATTTTTGTTCTCTTCTATATTGTTATTCAGCCAGTGGAAGCCTACACATGAATCATCTTTTCCAAAACAAAGCAAGATTGATGAAATCTAATAAAAACAATGACATATGGTAAGTCAGAATAAGGCCAAGTAAATCAGTCAGTATATTAAAGTCAGTTCCTCATGTGTCAGGCTTTTATGCAGTTGAGCATAACTTCAGGGTACTGTGCAAAAGCCTATGGTGCCTTATGTAAGGGAACAATTAATTATCACCAACTACAGGGAAGTGTTTTCATGAGACAAAAAAGTTAATATTTAGTAAGATAACAGAGCCCTGGCTTCTTTCAAGGACTAGAGTAGGAAATAAGGATCGTTCTGGATACTCTTCAAAACATGAAGAAGGACCGTTTTCTGCTGAGTCACAGTGAGAATATCCTGTTTAAGAAGGCCTATTTCAAATGAATGGAAATTAAAGGTCTCTGCAAGACCAGGGCATATGCTAATAAAGATCTTAAGTGCATTTTCAGGACAATCAAGACATCAAGGAGTGGCGTAGAATCGCAGCCTCTTTTGGGCAGTGGAGCTTGGAGTATGACCAAGGAAAACAACTGCAGGGGGATGATTTGGGGCTTTCTAGAGCCCAGGGACTCACCTGTGTAAGAGCAGCCCAAGAGGAGGCCTTATGGATGTCAATGTCCTGTGACCCATCCCACAGACAGAGAATCAGGGAGGGCTGGGTCAGAGAAGCCAAAGATACATAATAAGAAAAGGGCTGCCTCTCCAATGAATGGTTCTGGGAAAACTGGACCACTACACGCAAAAGAATGAACTGATCACTATTTTATACACACACACATTCACTCAAAGTGGGTTAAAGACTTGAATGTAAGACATGAAAGCACAGAAGTCCTAGAAGGGAACATAGGCAGAGAGCTCCTTGGCATACATATTGGCAATAGTTTTTGGATCTGGCATAAAAAGCAAATAAAATAAAAGCAAAAATCCACAAGTTGAACTACATTAAATTAAAAGCCTCTGCACAGCAAATAAAACCACCAATAACAAGGAAAAGAATATATCTGCAAATTGTATAACTGAAAAGTAATTAATATCCAAAATATATAGAAACTTATGCAATGCAATAGCAAAAACAAAACAAAACCAAAAACCTGATTAAAAAGTGGGCAGATGGTCTAAACAGACATTTTTTCCAGAGAAGACATACAAATGGACAACATGAATAGATGCTCAACGTCACTAATCATCAGTAAAATATAAATCAAAACTACAGTGAGATGACACCTCACACCTCCAGATTGGCTATCATCAAAAGACATAGATAATAAATGCTGGCAAGTGTGAGGTGAACCACGTGCACTATTGGTGGGATTGTAAACTAATGCAGTCACTATGGAAAACAGTATGGAAGCTTCTCAAAAAATTTAAACTAGAGCTACGGTATGATTCAGCAATTCTACTTCTGAATATTTATCTGAGGAAAACAAAAACACAAATTTAAAAAGATATATGCACACCCATGTTCACTGCAGCATTATTTACAACAGCCAATATATGGAAGCAACTCAAGTGTCCATCAATGGATAAAAGAATAAATAAGTTATGGTGTGTGTGTGTGTGTGTGTGTGTGTGTGTGTGTGTGTGTGTTTCAGTCATCCTATCTAATAAAAGAGTAATATGCAAATTGACCATACCTCCGCAATACCCACAAGCCATGCCCACCAACCAATCAGAGTGAGCATGACAATTAACTCAACCAAGATGGCTATGGCCACAGAGAGAGCAGGAGGGAGGCTTGGGTTGCTTCTGGTGATGGAGAAAGCCAAGCTTTCCGCAAACCCTGGGGGGCCCAGGCCTCCACTTAAGGCAACAAAGTTTCAATGGTTGTGCCAGCAGAAGGCTTGGCTCTGTTCTAAGCTACAAAGTTTCAATTATAGAACATAAATAAAATCCAGATACCAGGGACTCTGCTTGGGTCACCTGGAGCGTGGTCAGCCTGCAAACCACCACAAGCCCCTTGCCCAGGCCACCCCATGCCCCAAGGGAACACCCATCCTGACCCAGGACACCCTTCAGGGCAAATCAGCTGGCCCCCACCCATGCACCAGGCCTCTATCCTACCTAATAAAAGAGTGATATTCAGATTGACTATCACTCCAACACACAAGAGGACTGCCCCCACGTGGTCAAAAGATCCTGCCCCCATGTGGACACAAGATGTCCACTACAAGATGGCCAGCAGGAGAGGGGAGTTGGCAGGAACCAGGCCTGCAAGGGAGGGCATTTGAGGGCAATCAGGCCAGCAGGGAGGGCAGTTGAGAGGGACCAGGCCTGCAAGAGAGGGCAGTGCGGGTGATCAAGCCTGCTGGGGAAAGCAGTTGGGGTTACCAGGCTGGCAAAGGAGGGAAGTGGGGGGTGACTGGGCCTGCGGGGAAGGGCAGTTGGGGTGGGGGGACCCAGGCCTGCAGAGGAGGGCTGTTAGGGGAAAACAGGCTGGCAGGGGAGCAGTTAGGCATCAATCAGGCTGGCCGAGGAGTGGTTAGGAACTGATCAGGCTGGCAGGCAGAAGCAGTTTGGGGCAATCCAGAAGGCAGGCAGATGAGCAGTTGGGAGCCAACAGTCCTGGATCGTTAGAGGAATATCCGACTGCCCGTTTAGGCCCGATCCTACTAGACAGTTGGACATCCCTCAAAGGGTCCCAAATTGGAGAGAGAACAGGCTGGGCTGAAGGACACGCCCCCTCACCCCTGGTGCACAAATTTTGTGCATTGGGCCTCTAGTAAAAAATAAAATCTTGCCCTGGTCAGGTGGCTTAGTTGTTTGCAGCATTGTCCCATACACCAAAAGATTATGGGTTCAATTCCTAGTCAGATCACATAACTAGGCCTCAGATTTCATCCCTGATCAGATCTTATATGGGAAGCAACTGATTGATGCTTCACTCTTACATTGATGTTTCTCTCTCTCTCAAATCAATAAATATATTGGGTGAGGAAACGAATAAAATCTTTCCATTTGTGTCAATATGGAAGAACTTTCAGGGTATTATACTAAGTGAAATGAGTCAGAAAGAGAAAGTTAAACACCATATGACCTCACTTATATGTGGAATATTAAAATAAGAAAACAAAAACAAGCAAAAGACCCAAAGTCATGGTTATAGAGAACATGCTAGTGTTTTTTTGGGGGGATGGGGGGTTGCTGGGAAAGGGGGATGAATGGACAAAGGGGGTCTAAAGGTACATATTTCTAGCTATAAAATAAACTAGCCCGGTGGATATGATGCACAGCATGGTGATTGTAATTAATATTATTAACTAGTTAATATTTGAAAGCAGCTAATTGAGAAAGAAGGAGTCTTTGAACTAGTCTAAGTAAGAATCAATATCCAAAAGAGAACATTGAGCCTTTCAAATTCCTGACTGGACATCCCATGGGGAATCACATATACTTTTCCACAGTCAACACATTAGAAAAACGATTATAGGAGAAGAGACTGCCTTGAAAAGCTTCAAACCAGTTGTTTCCGGACTTTCTGATGCTCAAGAACAGATTTTGCAGACTTTATACAGCCCGCAGACAGGATGTTCCCCATGCCTGCTCTATATGAAGAACTTATACAACTCAATAGCAAAAAATAAAATATAAGAATAAAAAATGGGCAGAGGATCTGAATAGACCTTTTTCTAAAAAAATATACAAATGGACAACAAGTCCAGAGAAGGTGCTGAGCATCATTAATCAGGGTATACATTTGACTTGGGGGAAGGTGTGGCTCAGGGGACAAGTGTGGCCAGAGGTACAGTGCTCAAATAAAAACGCTTTCTTAGCCGAAACCGGTTTGGCTCAGTGGATAGAGCGTCAGCTTGCGGACTGAAAGGTCCTGGGTTCGATTCCGTTCAAGGGCATGTACCTTGGTTGCGGGCACATCACCAGTAGGGGGCGTACAGAAGGCTGCTGATCGATGCCTCTCTCTCATCGATGATCCTAACTCTCTATCCCTCTTCCTTCCTCTCTGTAAAAAATCAATAAAATATATTTTAAAAAATAAATAAAAATAAAAACGCTTTCTTAAAATTACAAGGTTCAGGTCTCTTTTGTGTTGACATGGGAGAGGGGATCTTGAAAATTCTCATCACAAGAAAGAAGAAGTTGAAACTGTGTGGTGAGGAAGGTAACTAAGCTGTGTGCTCATCCTGCAGTGTGTCAATAGTGATCATTATGCTGTGAGCCTGGCATCGATGCAATGCCATCTGTCAATAGTACTTCGATAGAGAAGAAAGACTCTTGGGAATGAAAAATGAAGTAACCAGAAAGGTCCTGATTTGGAGGAGAAAAGAAGTAACATGCTGTTTACAAACAGTTTGCTGAAGTTTCTGAAGTTTTGGACATGCTCCGAAAACTTAGTTGAGGTATATTTCCCTGAGGGGAGGTGTGACTCAAGGGATAGGTGTGACCCAGGGGACAAGTGTGACCCAGGTGACAGGTGTGACTCAGGACAGGTGTGACCCATGGGCAGGTGTGACTCAGGGACAGGTGTGACCAAGGGGACAGGTGTAATCCAGGGGCAAGTGTGACCCAAGGGCAGGAGTGAACAGAGGATAGGTGTGACCCAATAGACAGGTATAACCCAGGGCAGGTTTGACCCAGGGGAAAGTATGACCCAAGAACAGGTGTGACCCAATGGACAGGTGTAACCCAGGGTCAGGTGTGACCCAGGTACAGGTGTGATCCAGGGGATAGGTGTGAAAGGGACAGGTGTAACCAGGGACAGGTATGACCCAGGGGCAGGTATAACATAGGGTACAGGTATAACACAGGGACAGGTATGACCCAGGTACAAGTGCAACTCAGGGACAGTTGTGACAGGGGTTATAGGTGTACCTATACCTGGGGGGGGTACGGATGCAATTCATGTGGCACATGTAAGCAGGGGGCAGGGGGAAAGAATCTGATGAGACCTGAGAACAAGTGTGACCATGGGGACAAATGTGATTTTGAGGGTGGAAGGTGTGACCAGGATGACAAATGTGACCCAGGGGCAGGTGTGACTTGTGGGACAGGTGAGGGTGTCCCATGACCTGGAAGTTGGAGGTGCCCCAGTGAGGCCAGCCTCCCACAGGTGCCCACATAGAAGAGCCCTCAATCACAAACATCACAAATTCCATGTCTGTGTCATCAAAATACCAAGGGAAGCAGCCCTCGCAGGTTTTATGAGAGAAATAGGAGAAAAAATCTGGAGGCTGCTGCATCTCTTCTGGCCAGGCCTCAGGGCTGCTCCTGGCCCACACTGGGGGTGGGGGGCAGGCAGTGAGTTCCTGGTGAGGAGCTCAAGCCGGGCCCAGGAGACACATGCCTGCCAAACCCAGCCAAGGTCTGTGCCACCCTCAGCTGTCCTGTCCCAGAGCCCAGGCCAGAAATGAGTCTGGGACCTAGGGTTACTGAGTGGATGGGTGACCAACATTCCAGCCACAGGGCCTGTGGGAGGTCACTGGTGCAGGTGGCTAGCTGTCCAAGACCCTGCTTCCTGTGATCAGAGGGCTGTGGGCCTGTCTGCAGGGACCTCAGTGTTTCCAGTCCACCTCTTGGGGATGCTGAGGATTCTGCCTCTATGCCCAGGTTGGAGAGTGAGTTTCTTTATTTTTTACTTTGAAAAATAATTATTATTAAATTAAGAAATAATTATAAATAACTTAATTTGAATAATTAAATCAATGTATCTTAATATTAACACAACTTAAATATTTCATATTTAATTTACCACACTAAAGCTATTCCATTAAACTTAGTATAGCATAATATTTGTACTCCTAACTTGGAAATTCTTTATGTTTTAATTTCCCCAAAACCTCTAAAAATAGGTCCAGGTCACTCCAGGAGCCCTCCCTACCTTCCCTAGTATCAGCTCTATTTAGAGAGATGGCCACACACACACTCATGACCTCACCAAGTCACACTCTGCCAAAGGGAAAGAGACTTTGGCCATTTGGAGACCTCATGACCCTTCCATCTTCAAGGATGTTTTTCTGTTCAGCTGGTCTCCCCAGAAGGTGGAAGGTGAGTGCCTTTGCAATCCCTTTAGTATATTTTGTAATGCTGGCTTGGTGGTGATGAACTCTTTTAGCCTTGTTTCATCAGGGAAGCTCTTTATTTGACCATCTATTTTGAATGATAGCCTTGCTGGATATATTAAACTTGGTCTTAGATCCTTGCTTTCCACCTTGAGTACTTCATGCCATTCCCTTCTGGCCTGTAGTGTTTCTGATGAGAAATCAGGTGTCAGCCTCAGGGGAACTCCTTTGTAGGTAACTGTTTTTTTTTTTTTCTTGCTGCCTTTAAGATTCTATTTGTCTTTAATTTTTGGCATTTTAATTATGATGTGTCTGGGCATGAGCCTGTTTGGATTCTTCTCATTTGGGGTTTTCTGTGCTTCCTAAACTTGTATGACTTTTTCCTTTACCAGGTTAGGGAAGTTTTCTGCTATTATTTTTCCAAATACCTTCTCTATGCCTTTCTACCTTTTTGCCTCTTCTGGCACACCTGCTATTTCAACATTATTACCTTTCATATTGTCTCACAGCTCCCTGAAGCCATCCTCTTGGTTGTTAATTTTTTTTTCTTTTTGTTTCTCTGATTGAGTGATTTTTTCTAATTCAGAGATTCAATCTCTAATTTTCTCCAATCTGCTGTGTATTTATTCCAATATGTTCTTTATTTATGTTTTATGTCATTATTTATCTCAGACTGTTCTTTTTTTCATGTAACTATATCTTTTTTCGTGCTGTTGAACATTTTTTACTATCATTGCTCTGAACTCTTTCAGATAAATTTCTTATCTCTGCTTTATTTATCTCTTCTGGAGAATTCTCTAGTTCTTTCATTTGGAGATTGTTTCTTTGTCTCCTCATTTTGGCTGTCTGTTTGGGTTTGTGACTGTATATTAGGTAGATCTTCTCAATCTCTAGTGTAGGACAGTGTTATAGGCTGTTTCTGACTAATTATATCAGGCAAAGACTCAAAGCCTCCAGAGACCACCCCTGCCTATGGACTGATAGGATTCTGACTTGAATTGCCCCCAGGCAACAGTCCTCAGGTGTGGAGAGAGTTTTTTCAACAGGGTGGGGCAGTTCCTTCTGCCTGGAGGCTAATTTTTTATCTCTTAAATAGCCTCAGAGTAAGGTGTTTTCCAATAGGGTGTATCAAGTGTCTTCCTCCATATGGGAAAGATGTTCTCTGCTGCATGAGGAAATGACTCAGTATAGGAAATTTGGGGTGTCTGTCTTATGAGCTCTATCTCTTGAGTCTCCAGTTCTGGCTTCTACTCTCATAGCTCCAGTCCACTTCAGCCTTCCTCTGATGGAGCACAAGGTGGGTAGCTCCACAGGGAATTTTGTACATTGGCTCTTTAAGAAGATGTCTGAATTTTCGGCTGTTACTTTCTAGAAGACAGCACCATGCTGATTTTCATAGCCAGATGTTATGTAGATACCCTCCTTAGTTATGGTGCTCTCTTCTGGGGGCGGGGGCAGCTTGGGGATTATATCTCAGAGTTCTCAGTGGCAACTCCCCATCACTAAGATATCTCTCTGAGACTTCAGTTGCCATCTGTGGGTGCCCAGCCAGCCCTTTTGCATATCTGCCTCTCCTACCAGTCTCTATGGGTCTCCACTTTTGGTCCTTGGGTAACAGGGTTCTCTTCTGTGAGTTTTCCATTGATTATTCAGGAAGTTTTTCTGTATTTTGGTTGATATTCCAGTTTGTTCCTATGAGCATGTCTGATGGATGGTGGGTTTTCAGCCTAGCGGTATCCTTGAAGCAAAAAAAGCCCAAGCCTGCTGTTCTGCCAGGAATGGAGATCCTGTGGGTCCTGGGACCCACACAGGGGTATCAACAGTTACCCTAGAGCTTCAGCTGCATTGGGGCTGGCACATATTCTTCCTGTAGATGACCAGGAAATTACTGTCATATTCATGGAACTATAGGTCATTGCAATTTATCTGCTGCTAGAAAACCATAGAGAGATAGACAGAGAAACATTAAAATAGAGGATGCAGATAGAGATACAAATATAGATAAGCAGATGATAGAGAGGGAGGGAGGAAGACAGAGAGGAAGAGAGAGAGGGGGAGAGAGAAAGAGATTGAGGTAAATAGATCATACAGAGATAAAAAGAGATAGATTGTAAACATATAGAGAGATGATACAGAAAGATAAATGATACACAGAGATGAAGATAGAAACAGAAAGATATACAGAGATAAACATGATGAAAGAGGTGGAGAGATAGTGATAGAACAATAAGACAGGTAGAGATAAAGATAGAGATCAAAAGATGGAGTGAGAGACATGATAGAACTACACATAGAGAGATACTGAGATGATAGCCATATACATAAAGATAGAGAGATAAACAGGTGATAGATAAAAAGATAGAGATAAAGAGATAGATAGAAATAAAGAGAAAAAGAGATAGAGGTAGAGATAAAGCATCATTAGAAGGATCATAGCAAAGCGAGGATGCCAGGGGCCAGGTGGAGCTTTGGGATCTTTGTTGGCAGCCTCAGAAGTCACAGACAGTTCCAATGCATGTGGCCAATCCACAGCAAGTCGCTAAGGGCCAACATGTCAGGAGGATAGTTAGGGTGGAAGGTATTGTTGAAAACTTTAAATACAGTCTGCCACCAGAGACAAGCAATCTTCCATTCATATGTCAACTCTTAAAATAGCTTCCCAAAGGTACAATGCTGTACATTATGGTTCTTTTCCTTTAATATTTAATCTTGGAAATCTCTCTAATGTTGACTGTAGCTTACACTCATTCTTTTTAACTATTTCAGCACACTCCATATTTCTAAAATTACTGTCATAATCATGGAATTACAGGTCATTGCAATTTATTGCTGCTAGACAACCATGTTGTGATGAATATCCTTTTAGATATGTTCATGCAGTTTTGCAGGTTTTATCCTTGGGTAAATTCTATGAAATGAAATTACTGAGTCCAAGCATGCATGCTCTTGCATTTGTGGTAGTGCCAAGTTGCCTCTCAAGGGCAGTGCTAATTTACATTATTATCAACATTAAATGAAAGAGCCTTGTCCCACATCTGGGTGTGTACTTGGTATTATACAACTTTTTAAAATGTAATAAATCTTTGTTGTTTAGATTATTACAATTGTTCCTCTTTTTTCCCCCAATACCTCCCCTCCACCCAGCTCCCACCACATCTTCTGCCTTTACCTCCCCCACACTGTCCTCATCCATAGGTATATGATTTTTGTCCAATCTCTCCCCAACCCCTTTCAACCCTTTCCCCCAGAAAATTGTCAGTCCATTCCATTTCTAAGCCCCTGATTCTATTATATTCACCAGTTTATTCTGTTCATCAGATTTTTTTATTCACTTGATTTTTAGATTAGCTTGTTGATAGATATGTATTTGTTGTTCATAATTTTTATCTTTACCTTTTTCTTCTTCTTCCTCTTCTTAAAGAGTACCTTTCAGCATTGCATATAATACTGGTTTGGTGTTGATGAACTCCTTTAGTTTTTTCTTATCTGTGAGATTCTTTATTTGACCTTCAATTCTGAATGATAACTTTGCTGGGTAGAGTAATCTTGGTTGTAGGTTCTTACTATTCATAACTTTGAATATTTCTTGTCTCTCCCATCTGGCCTGCATAGTTTCTGTTGAGGAATCAGCTGACAATTGTATGTGTGCTCCCTTGTAGGTAATTAATAGTTTTTCTCTTGCTGCTTTTAATGTTCTCACTTTGTATTTTGCTGTTGGAATTTTAATTATGATGTGTCTTGGTGTGGTCCTTTTTGGATTCTTTCTGTTTGGGGTTGTGTGTGCTTCCTGGACTTGTAAGTCTATTTCTTTCACCAGGTGGGGGAAGTGTTCAGTCATAATTCTGATGTTGGTACACTTGAAGTTGACCCAGAGACCCCTTACACTATCTTCAACTTTTTGGATTCTTTTTTCTTTTTGCTTTTCCAGTTGAGTGTTTTATGCTTCTTTGTATTTCAAATATTTGACTTGATTCTTGCATTCCTCTAGTCTGCTGTTAGGTCTCTGTATAATATTTTTTTATTTCAGTCAGTGTATGTTTAATTTCTAGTTGGTCTTCTTTCATCTTCTCTTGGGTCTTGCTAAATTTATCCATTTTTTTTCTAGAAAATTCTTGAAAAATCTTATAACTGTTGTTTTGAACTCTATATCCAATCATTTGTTTTCCTCCATTTCTTTCATTTGTGATCTGTTTCTTTGTCTCCACATTTTCTCTGCTTCCCTGAGTTAGTAGAGTAGTTTTGTGTGCTAGGTGTCTTATATGGCCTAGTGGCTCCACTTCTCCAGTTACCTGTTGGTGCACCCTTCTGTGGACTGTATGTGCAGCCTTGTTGTAGTTAAGTCTTGATTGTTGTTAGTATCACTGGGGGCAATTACCTCCAAACCAATTTGTTGTGAGGATCAGCTGTGTCTATGCAGGTAGAATTTCTGTGCTGGAATCAGCCTTATGATACAAGACTTGCAAAATTGCAAAAGCCTCTGTGCTTAGCTTGGATGGGGCAAAGTCTCAGGGCTGAGCAGACAGCTTTGACTTTCTGTCAGCCCTGCCCTATGCAGCCCCTAAATCTCAGTATCCCTTGGTAATCACTGCAGCCCTTCCTGTGTGTATTCATGCTTGCGTGCCTCCAGACCTCTGCCAGAAAGGCTCCCCTGCACTTCCCGTATGAGTCTGGGTCCCCAGGGTCTCGCCCAAAGCTGGAGTTCAGTGCAGTCAGAAATGGAGTTCAACACAGTTGGGAGTTTTGGTCTTCCTCTTGCTAGAGAAAGCTAGTGGCACAATCAGCAGTCAGTCCTCTCTGTGCATTTTTTCTAGAACTTTAGTGACTTTATTTCTTTTAAATGTTGATGTCTTTGAAACATTTAGAATTTATTTGCTTCCTACTACTAATTCATTCATGAAGCAAACAGCACCCAGAGAAGGTCATTGACTCCATCAACCACACTGCCAGTTAGCATGAGACAAGGCAAGAACCATTGCATTTTGATATCCAGAGTCTGAAAGTTCCATTAACAATTGTGAGCAGTTGGATGGGTTTTGGCCAGTTTAAATAGGGAAGGAATTTATTATTGAGCGTCTGTAGCTTACAGAATCTTTCTGAGAGTTAGAGAAACCTGGCAGCCCAGGAGTCATGACTGCCAACCACAGCTGGAGGCCTCTGTAATGAAGACACTGTTCCACTGCTGTTCACTGCAGGTGGCAACTGGGCATGACACCACAGGTTCCACTGCTATGTTAAAATCTGCCAACAGAGATAGCCAACTGGTGAACATGCCCTTCTTTAAAAACTCACGTAATCCCTGTCTACCTCTCTTGACAGAAGCGGAGTTCCCCAGAGAAGCCTCTATTTCACACTGCTAGATTGCAAATCCAATTCCATATGGGGCATGCCATCTGCAAAAGTTAGGCCACGTTTCTGTTATTGAGGTGCAATAAATTCTGAAATTGCAGAAGATGGGACTTAAAATAAGTTGTCAGTCATGTTGGTTCACTGCAGTCTCCATCCATTCTCTCTCTCTTTTTAAAGATTTTATTATTTATTTATTTATTTATTTATTTATTTATTTATCTATTTATTTATGTTAATCCTCACCTGAGGGTAGGGTATTTTTCCATTGTTTTTAGAGAGAGTGAAGAGAGAGGGAAAGACAGAGAAAAATGTCAATGTGAGAGAAACACATTGATTTGTTGCCTCCTGCACAAACCTGACCAAGCTCCCAGGATTCCTGATTGCTTGAGCTTGATGGGTGAAATGGTTTGAACCTTGTCCATAGCACATAGTTGTGTTTAACTGTGTTCCTTCCTACTGGTCTCTGAGGGGAGAATTCTGATGCTGAGTGTTTGAAAGTGACTGAGGTTGAAGAAAAGGGAGGAGTCTGCATGCCATAATACTTTAATCAAACAGAAGAATAGGCTAAGCCTACACACTTCAAACCAGGTGCCATTACATAGTGCTAGTAGTAGCAATAATAGGTGATCATAGCTAAAATTGACTACTAGTTTCTCTTTTCAAGTTTCCTCTCATTCACCTTCACAGTGTCCTTGGGAAGATGGTGCTTTTATTATTCCTATTTAAAAGATAGGGAAACAGAATCTTCAAGCATTTAAAAATATACGAATGTTCTACAGGCGGAAAATAACTGAAGTGGAATTTACATCCAGTTTCATCAGGCTGCAGAGCTGCAGCTCCAGATCTCTGAACTTTATGGCTCTTTCAATAGCATCCTTTTATGCAATAGACATAGCAGGACTCTTAAAATAGGGGGAAAATCAAGGAAAAATTTATTCTACTTTCAAAGTAAAAATGTAGTCCCTAGAAAGAGTAGATTACTGTACATAGGATTGGTTTAGTACTGAATATTTATTCATTCATTTATTATTGAACACTTATGATAAGTCAGACCATCTATATAAGATATTGTTTCTCTTCCCAAAGAAATTATAGTCTAATAGATATAAAGACAAATAAGTATGATTGAATGTCAGAGATCCCATAATACAGAGTCAGGAAATAAAAAGAGACTAAAGGTAAAGAGTGATCGCCTATATAATAAAAGCCTAATATGCAAATTAACCAAATGGTGGACCTACCAGTCAGCAGGAGGAAGGGCCAGCTAGCAGGTGGTGCCAAACCAGCCAAGGCAAGTGTAAGTGGGCAGAGGGAGGGACAGCAATTGGGGGTAGTGGCGACTGGCAGTGGCAGAAGGGTGATGGAAAGTGGGGTTGGTTGCTCACCAGCCTGTGCTGGACCTGATTGCCTCTAACAGAGGGAGGCCAAACTTTCAGTTGGACATTGTCTGAGGGCTCCTGGACTGTGAGAGGGTTCGGGCTGGGCTGAGGGATATCCCCTATCCTGAGTGCATAAATTTTTGTGCACCAGGCCTCTAAAATATATATATATATATGAGATAATATGCAAACTGATCCTCATGCCATCATAAGATGGCTGCAACTATGTCATCACAAGATGGCCACCACAAAATGGTCACCCCCATATTGTTACAAGATGGCTGCTCCTATGTCATAAGATCCCAGCAGGGAGGGCAGTTGGGTTGACCAGGTCTTCAGAAGAGGGCAGTTGTGGGGGGACCAGGCCTGCAGGCGAGGGCAGTTGGAAGCAATCAGGCTGGCAGAGGAGGGCAGTTGAGGGCAATTGGGCTTCCAGGGGAGTGGTTAGGGGGTGATCAGGCTGGCAGGCCAGTGAGTGGTTAGAAGCCAGCAAACCTGGACTGAGTGAGATGTCTGGATTCTGGTCTGGCTTCTGTGTGTGAGCCTAAACCAGCAGTTGTACATCTCCTGAGGGATCCCAGATTGGAGAGGGTGCAGGCTGGGATGAGGGACACCCCTGCCCCCATGCACAGATTTTGTGCACTGGGCCTCTAGTATATATCTATGTCAGAATACAAGTGGCAATGCTTGGGTTGGAGTTGGGAGTTTTCTGAGGAGAAAGTTTTCATGAGACACACCTGAAATGAGTCTTCAAAGCCAAAGGAGTGCCTTTTAGGTAGAACAAGGGGACATAGGCAGGGCTGGAGGAAAGATGGAGGGAATTGTCAGAGAAGGCATGGGTGTGGAAAGGCACCATAAATCTCAGAACTGATTGCTTAAAATGTTAAAAAAAAAAAAACTAGAGGGATTGATAAACCTGGAAAGCAACTCATAAGTTTTGAATTTAATCCACATGATAGTCACTGATGAGTTTTAAGCCATGAAAAAACTAGCAAGTTTATGTTCTTGGAATATCCCTGATAAAATGAAGAATACATTTGGTTGCAGGGAAGTGGTGTGGAAACTTAGCCTAGAGAGCAGAAGACAGAAGAGATATCTATGAGGTATGAAAATATGGTAGTAATACCCAAATCCTGTGATCAACATAATCCTTACCTATAAGACTCTATTTAATCAATCCAGCCCATTGTCTGAAAATAATACATATTTGTCTCAGAATTATGGCATTGGGGCAAGTCAGTAGAATGAATGTGAAAATGATTTTAGGGGATTGTGGGAACCACGACCATGTTATTTTGCACAGTTTTCATTCCTTATTCCTGAGTAGCACTCAATCCACATAAATTGGAAAAGTCACAACCATGCTGCATTGGTGTTTCCAAGGTCACTTTATGTGCCCAATAGGAAGGAACAGAGAGGGATTGAAAATAATCAATTTGTGGCTTTGTTTACAAAAAAATTCCCTTTGAAATCGCTTTTGAGTAAATTACATTTTAAAAATCTCTAACCACTTTGGGATAAATCACTTTTTGACCCAAGAGAAATAAAGATTTACTGTGTCAGACTCACAATTGCAAATACAGTGGTACCTCGAGATATGAGTTTAATTTGTTCCGTAACCTTGAGGCGTGGGAAACTATGAGACACTCGAGTTGAGATAAACTGGTGGGTCATGTGCAGCTGGCCGATCCATGCAATTACTCCTATCTCAAATGTTGCTCGTATTTCAAAGCAAAAAACGCTTGCTCCACTGCTTGTATTTCAAAGGGGTCCTACTTATGTTCTCTGAAATGTATCTCCCAGGTATGTCAAAATACTTATTTGTTTTCAAAGTGAAAAGTGGATTAGGATGGCAAACTCATTTCATTTCTTATGTATAACATCTGCATATACATTATTGTACTGTTATTGTTTACAGTAAAACTGTTATTGTGGAAAGGATTTCAGGGTTCTTAGTCAGTAAATCACAATTTGGAGATGATAAAGTTTGCTCACTGTTCCCTGGATTGAAATCTTGCCAGCAGATAGTCACAATGCTTAGAGGGGTACCTGGCACCCACCACTTGAAGAGCACAGCTGTTCGTTCCACAAGGGGTGTTGACCGACTGCTCTAGGATTGTGCACACTGCACAACAGAGCCGTCAGGAGGAGGCAACTATCAGTCTTACTCCTCCCAGAAATCACAACATGCTCACAATTCAATGTTTGAAAATAGCAGTGGGTTTAGGCAGGGGCCTTGTTACTGGTTGAAAAAACAAACAAATAAACAAACAACCACCCCTCCCCCCAAAAAAGTAAAAGTACCAGAGACATTCTATAGCAAAATGATGAACATATTTCTTTATATAATCAGCTAGGCAGGCTAGAGGATATTTCCTGACTGCTTACCAAGGCCATGCTTTTCTCTTGCTTTTCCTTTAGGGCTTGTGTTAAAATGCTGCCTGCTCAAATTTTCATCTTTAGTCATGCCCTCTTGCCTGGAAATATGCTCACAGTTTGCATATCTAAAAAAATTATGAATTTTTCTTCTAATGCCTAAAATTAATACTCCTTCTCTCTCTTTTTCCTGACTAGAACAATCACTGTTTCTGGATGAAACAATAGTTTTCATCATTTAAACATCAAAACAGAGTCATCTCTATTCCTTTACCATCAAAGTTCTCTTCTAATCAGTCACAACCTGTAGATTTTTACTTGAAACTTTCCCCCATTTCTGTCTTCTTCTGTCTAATCTTGAGCCCAAGAGAAAATATTCATCATCTCTGATCTGAATTATGTTAATTGCTTCAAACTAATTTCTTTAGAACTCCCTCCCTCTAATCCACTCTAAGCAGAGCTTAGGGATTAATTCTCCTAATTCATCAACTTGAATAAGTAGTATTTATGCTAATACTAATAACAATAGCAGTAACAACAACATTCAATTACTTTTCATTCTCTCCTAAATTTTCACCACCATTCCAATTTGACACAATAATTTTCACTGCTGGATTTCTCACTTTATTCCATCTTTTTCATTTCATTTCCTCTTCCTATCACCTTAGGCATTGCCAGCCCTGTGCTTGTGTGTTTTCTTTGTCAGATTCTGAAATTGTATCTCTCCTTTAAGGCTCATAGAAAACCCTGTCTTCTCAATATTTCTTTCTCAAAATCCTCAATAAGCCATTTCCTTGTTGTGAACTGAGTTTTGAAAAGTTTTGTTGTTGTTGAAACAATTTATCTGGGCAAAAGTCTGCTTCTGATTCATTTATTTTTTTCTGCATAACTTTATTAACTCAAGGAACTTTATAGAGACATGCCAGCAGCTAAAGCAAATAGCAGTTAGCATAACAATGCAAAAGAATTATTGGAAGGCAATGGACTTTGATATTCAGCATAAAATTGCCCGGTTGTGGGCTCAATGGCTGAAGGCAATTTCCTAACCTGATAACCCTTATACTGTTTACCAAACTTTACCTTTGATCTGCCTGTATGCATTGCTAAAGGGAAAATGTGTATTCAAGTAAATAAATAGGCCAGAAGTCGTTGTGTCTCTTTAAGAAATAAGCTCCACCTGGCCCCCAATGCCTTCTAAACTCATATTTCTTGTATAGCATTTTCATTTGTGCATCAGCCCCTCCTTCAGGTCCTGAACCCCACCATGAAGGTCATGGCATCTGGCGCCTAGAACAGGAACTGGAGGAGAAGATTCGGCTGAGTGAAAGATGAAGTGAAAAAGGAAAAGTGGAAATTCACTGGAAAGGTGGGAAGTTCACTGCACACAAAGCCCTTACCAGCTTCGGAGTCTAGACTGTAAGTGGATGAGGACATTTTTAATCAACCAGGTTATAATGAGAGTAAAAGGCAAAAACATTGTAAATTTTTAGCTTGAATGCTCAAGGATAAAGGAATTAAAGTGTCAAAAAGTACTCTCTTAAATCAGGCTCAAGTAAAACAAGTGCCCTTGTCATTAACTATGTGGGCTCTTGTTTTAACTGCATTATGCCCATTTTGTATTGAGGATCAAAAGTCTGTAAAACCTCAGGCCCTGGATCCTTTGCCTCTAGTGGGGAAAGGCTCATCAACTAGAGATAAAGGGGCTTACAGTCCTTTTACAAAAGAACTTCTTAATGCTTTGTCTATGTTTAAAATTATCATATGATGCCTTGGGACTAGCAGATTTTAGCTGACACCACTTTTGATGCCAGTCATGCTATGGAGAGCAGAATATAATAAGATCTGTGAACAAAAGGCTGAGATCTAAGGTGAATCTGGCTGTAAGTCCCAGATTTCTGAAAGATCCGTGAAAAAAAAACTCTGATTTATTAAGTCTTGTCTATTTGTTATGCGCACTTATAAATATTGTGTATACAGGTTTCTGTTGATTGTTGTTTTATCTATCTTTTTTTGTTTGGTTTAATGATTAAGCATGCCTTTAATTTATCTTAATAGAAAAGAAACAGTAGATGGCTAGGACATTACTAAATTTCCCCAGAGCAAACAGAATGTGGAGGTGAGGAGAAAGACTATGAGTGATACACATGGCCAATAACACAGGCCATAGGAAAATTCCCTAGACAAAGGGAGGTAATTAAAAAAGGCCCCAGCTCATTAATTACTAGGTCTATTAGTGATCCTGTAAAATAGATGCCCACTCTTGGCAGTGTTCTTAAAAGTCTAATTTTCACTATGTTTTTATTTCCCAGTCCCTCATTTGAAATTTGGACAGATGAGACATTTCTCACAATTTAGGGATGCCATCTGGGATGTCTGTACCCCTGAAGAGAAAAAGGCTAATGCAAGGGGGAAGGCATCCCACCCAATTTTGGGTGGCTTCTTGGCCTAAGCCCCATCTCTTAATGGATGCTATATAATAGGCCCCACACTGTTTATCTTTGGAAGATGGCAAAGATGACACAAGGAAAGTATACAGGCTGTGTTTGGGAAACAAGATTATTGTTTTTTATGATAAAGGGAACTTCTTGAATAATAATAGACCACATTCTAAGGTTACTTCCAAGGTCCCAAGGGCACTCCTGTTTTTATAAAAAAAAATAGTTTAACCTAAAAGCCACTGAAAGTCAGTAAGTTATCTCTGTTACAGAATTTGCCAAGGAAAATGCCTTGGGTAATAATAATTAACTTTAAAATCTCAAAGTTGTTAAGCAAATTATATATAACTAAAATGAAGGGTGTATGATAAATCTTTTTGAGTGGTGATTATATATGCCTATATGTAATCTTACAAATTTTTTGACAACTCAAAAGCTTTAAAACATTGCTGGATTAAATGATAAACATCTAAATATTCCAACAAGTTTTCAGTTCATCTGGTTTTACCTTTTACTATAAAAATCTAAAAATAAATTACTTAAAGGTGAAAATGTCCATCTGACCAATGCTGGCTGTTTATTTTTAATTATCATTGGAAAATTAAGGTTTACATATTGTATGGTTTTAATAATAGACAGCATGGTCATACATTTTAAAAGAAAAATAAGAAAAAAAAGTCTGCAAGCTGCTGAAGGTATATACAAGTTGATGACAGAAAGAAATAATATTAGAGTGGAAATACTTAATGGAAGCTCTAGGCATGGTTTTGAAGGACATAGAAAGAAGGTTTCTAATTTGAAAGTGTGAGATTTGAGAAGGTTGCGTATGTGATGAGAAAGAAAAAAGAAATATTGAAAGAAAGAAGTTCTAATATTAAATAACAAGAGTTATAAAAGGGCCATTTTACTCTGAGCAAGAAAGTTCGAGGTTTCAATCTCCAAGCCTGGCATGACAAGATTGCTGAATACTTCTTAAGCAAAACCAGAATTCTCAGCAGCAGAATTTCAAAACAGGAGCATACATGAAGCCTTAGACCCCTACCAGCCTGCTCTTCAGATTGGCTGGGGAGCGGTGGAGTGGCATCTGTACTTCATAAGTCAAATATATAAATTTACTTACTTTACTTTTTCAATGAAGTTACACATTTTAATTATTTAATAAGTTAGCTGTTCACAATATAATCAAAGTTTCATATAAACTCAGTTATAGGAAAAGCCAATATTTTATAAGCAAATTGGTTATACTAAATTCCAAGTTAAAATTTGCATACATGCAAATAAACGCTTGCCAAAAAAGAATGTTGTTTAGAAGTAAATTTAAGCTTAAAAAAGAGAAATTTCATTTACAACGTAAACTAAAAATTATTATACAAGCATTAAATCTCACCATTAATGAGACATCATAAGAAAAAGAAAGTTAATTTTACTTGAGATGTATACATTACAGTATTGGCCAGCATGTCTCTATCCTACCTTGTTTTTCTGAAAGGCACCTAAGTTGGTTGTTTTGTTTAAAAGAAAGTGAAAGTCTTTAATGTAGCAACTTGTGGCAAGCCCACAGAAAAAGCAAACTTTAGAAAGAAAACCCCTAAATGGGGCTTAAAGATTGCTCCAGAAAAAAATACAGAGGAAAATGACCCTCAAATATCTAGAAACTGTAATTGAAAATCAATATATTAGGCCTCAAAAGGTAGAAGTACAAAAAGATTGCATTAAAACCTTAAATGACTCCTAGAAATTATTAGAGTACATTAATTAGTTAAGACTTTATCTAAAAATCTCTATTGAAGAAATGACATATTTATTCAATATACTTAGGGAATCCTAAGGAAGCTTATATTAAGTGTATGCAAATATCTATGAAATCATTTTCTAATTTTGTGGCTCACCTCACTCAAGCGGTGAGATAGCAAATATAGCATGTAACAGCAGTTTGCAACCATCTAAAAAATATAAATGCCAAGTGGTTTGGGACCATCTAATAGATCCTATCTTTTTTAAACCAAGGATACTTAAGAGTAAATAATTTGCATTTTGTCTCCCTAAACAAAAGGTAAATAGCTGATGTCAATATATTCAGAAAGACTGATAGCAGAAATTTAATTAGTGTCATTTGCTGTCCACACCCAAGGAAAAATAAAGTTAAAAACTAAATATTATTTCAGACTGATTTAAATTGGCAAATAAAAGTAAGTGAATATTCAGGGGAACTTGTTTGTCACCTACTAAAACACAAGTCACTACAGGTTTTATATTATAACCCTATGATTTATACCAAAAAATAATAGACAGAAACCTATTCCTGGAGCATTAACTGTTTTTACTGATGGGTCCTCTAATGGCAATGCTGCTTATCATATAGTAAATTCAGACTGAGTCATCCAGGCTAGTCACACTTCTACACAAAGGACTGAATTAGAAATTATCAAAGATGCATTGTAGAATTTCCAGGAATCTCTCAAGGTTATTTCTGATTCTGCCTATACTGTTTGCTTGGTAAACAGAATTAAGACTGCTTAATTATAATGAATCAGTGACCAAAGTCTATTTATACCATTTAAACAGGGACAGCAAAGACAATATACCTTTTATATTACTTATATCAAGGCTCATAGCACCCTTCCTGGTCCTTTAACAAGAGAAAATGCATATGCCAATCAGTTGGTTGCCTTATTACAGCAAACTACAGAATCTCTTCAACTTTTACCTTATCCTGACAAAATGTTATCTAAACAATTCTCACACATTCCCTTCAGCTTCTGGGCAGCCACTGGCTCCTGCCACCTGGTGAGGCCCTGGGTAGGCCTGTGTGTGGGGCTGCTGCTGCTGGGGATCAAACCCACAACATTGGAATATTAGGACAACCTATAATCAACTGAGATACCTGGCCAGGGCTTGTAGTTATTATTTTGTTTTTTAACGTGGAGTCAGCATAATCCAACAATGGATTTAGAAAGGTACTACTGAATAGTAAATGAATTATTGGACAGTCTAGGCAGTGGTTCTCAACCTTTCTAATGCCGCAACCCTTTAATACAGTTCTTTATGTTGTGGTGATCCCCAACCATAAAATTATTTTTGTTGCTACTTCACAACTGTAATTTGCTACTGTTATGAATCTTAATGTAAATATCTGTGTTTTCTGATGGTCTTAGGAGACCCTGCAGGTTGAGAACTGCTGGTCTAGAGGAATAAGGGAAAAATATGTCAGCAGGATAGACAGATGTGTCACTAGCCTTGTCCCTGACCAGACAGTAGGAACAGCTGGGGAGTGTTTGTTAGTGAGTTAAGGAACACTATACTCCAGGAGAAGGTGGAGGATTGCTGCTGGATTCCCTCCCAGAGCCACCAGCTCGGATGCGGATACAGCACCATCTTGAAGGGTAAAGTGGATGTTATCAGAAGCCTGGAAATCCACAACTATGGCACCCAATGAACAGGTGTGAACCCCAGAACACCAGTCCCCAATTGTTGCAAACACTCAGATTCAGAGGAGCTCTACACTCCACTACAGAAAAGTCAGATTTTGCCTGTGATAAGTGACTTGTAAATTGTACCTGGTTGTGTTGTTTCGTGCCTTTAAATTAACACAAGAGAGAGAGAACTACATAACCAGACATCTGGAGAAGAGAGACCATGGGGAGACAAAGAAACAGCCCACCTATGAAAGAAAAACAGGCATCACCAGAAAAGGAAGTAAATGAAATAGAGGCAAGCAACCACCCAGAGAAAGAATTCAGAGACATGGTCAATAGGTGGCTGAAAAGATTGGAAAACAAATTCAACAATATGAGTAAGAACCAAGAGGAAATGGAGAAGAACCAAGAGGAAATGAAAAATTACATCTCTGCTGTAAAGAACTCAATAGAAAACATCAAAAGTAGACTAGAAGAAGCAGAAGACCACATCAGTAAGCTAGAAGACAAGGTAGGAAAAAAAAAAAACCCAAGTACAGCAGCTTCTAGAAAAAAAAAATTAAAAAGCAGGAAGAGAGCCTAAGGGAACTTTGGGACAACATGAAACAAAACAGCATCTGCATAATAGGGATTCCAGAGGAGAGGAAACTGAGCAAGGAATAGAAAACCTATTTGAAGAAATAATGACAGAAAACTTACCTGATATATGAAACAAAAAACACAGAAAAATCTAAGAAACTTACACAGTCCCAAGTAAAATGACCTGCAAAAGACTGAGGCCAAGTCACATTATAATTAAATTGGTAAATACCAACAACAAAGTAAAAATCATAAGAGCAACCAGAGAGATACAGAAAGTTACCTACAAAGGAACCCCCATTAGATTAGCAACTGATTTCTCAACATAAACTCATCAGGCCAGAAGGGAATGGAATGAAATATACAAAGTCATGCAAAGGAAGGATCTGAATCCAAGAATACTATACCCAGCAAGGCTATCAATCAAAATTGAAGGTGAAATCATGAGCTTCACAGACAAAAAAAGGACTAACGAAATTTATTACGACCAAACTAGCAATGCAAGGAATGCTAAAGAGTCTGCTGTTAAAAAAAAGGAAATAGGAAGTGAAGAAAGAACACAGGAGGAAAGAATAAAAATGGCGACAAATAAGTACCTATCAATAATAACTTTAAATGTAAATGGATTAAATGCTCCAATCCAAAGACATAAAATAATGGATTGGATAAGAAAACATGATCCATATATCTGTTGTCTACAAGAAACCCACCTCAGAAAAAAGATGCACACAGACTGAGGTAGAAGGAATGAAAAAAGTTTTTTTCAGGTGAGTCAAAAGACGAAAAAGCTGGGGTGTCAACACTTATATCTGACAGATTAGATCTCAAAGTGAAGGATATAACAAGAGATAAGGAAGGTCACTTTATAATACTAAAGGAAGCAATCCAACAATAAGAAATAACTCTGGTAAACATGCATGCACCCAATGCAGGAACACCCAAACACACAGAAAATACATAAAAAAAAAACAAAACGAGTCCTGGAAGATATCAAGGGAGAGATTGAAAGAAACACAATCATAGTAGGAGACTTTAATACCCCACTATCACCATTGGACAAATCCTCTACAAAAATCAGCAAAGAAACATCAATCCTAAATGACTCACTAGACCAGATGGAATTAATTGACATCTTCAGAACATTTCACCCCAAAGCCATAGAACATACTTTTTTCTCAAGTACACATGGGTAATTTTCAGAGATAGACCATATGTTGGGTTATAGGAAAAACCTCTTCAAATTCAAGAAGATAGAAATCATATCAAGCATCTTCTCAGACCACAGTGGCATAAAACTGGAAATCAACTACAATAAAAACAATCCAAAGAAATCAAACACATGGAGACTAAACAGCATGCTATTAAACAATGACTGGGTCATCAGAGATATAAAGGAAGAAATAGAAAACATTCTGGCAACAAATGATAATGAAAACACAACAACCCAAAATCTATGGGACACAGTGAAAGCAGACTTGAGAGGGAAGTTCATAGCTCTACAAGCCTATTGGAAAAAACAAGAAACAGTAGTAATAAATTACCTTATCCTACAACTCAAGGAGTTAGAAAGAGAGCAACAAGAAAAGCCCAGTGTAAGCAGAAGGAAGGAAATAGAAAATATCAGAGTGGAGGTAAACTACATAGAAACCAAAGAAACAATTCAAAAGATCAACAAAACCAAGGGCTGGTTCTTTGAAAGGATAAAAAAGAATGATGGACCTCTAGCCAGGCTCACCAAGAAGCAAAGAGAGAGGATCCAAATAAACAAAATCAGAAATGAAAGAGGAGAAATAACAACAGACCCCAGTGAAATACAAATGATTGTTAAAAAATACTATGAACAACTCTATTCCAACAAACTTGACAACCTGGAGGAAATGGATAAATTCCTAGAAAAATATAACCTTCCAAAACACAATCAGAAAGAATCTAAACATCTCAATAGGCTGATTACTATGGAAGAAATTGAAGCAGTCATCAAAAAGCTTCCAGTAAACAAAAGCCCATGGCCAGATGGCTTCACAGGATAGTCTTACCAAGCATTCAAGGGAGAATTAAAACCTATTCTCCTCAGACTATTCCAAAAACTTCAAGATGAAGGAATATTTCCAAGCTCATTCTATGAAGCCAGAATCACCCTGATACCAAAACCAGATAAAGAAAATACAATTAAAGAGAATTACAGACCAATATCCCACATGACCGTGGGTGCTAAAACCCTCAACAAAATTCTAGCATATCGGATCCAGCAGTATATCAGAAAGATCATACACCATGATCAAGTAGGATTTATCCCAGGAATGCAAGGTTGCTACAATATCCAGAAATCAATAAACGTGATACATCACATAAACGAACTGAGAGCTAAAAATTACATAGTCATATCAATAGATGCAGAAAAAGCATTTGATAAAACCCAATACCCTTTATTGATAAAATCTCTCAACAAGGTGGGAATAGAAGAATGATTCCTCAACATAATAAAAATTTTAAATGATAAACCCACAGCTAACATCATACTCAATGGGCAGAAACTAAAACCATTTCCCCTAATAACAGGAATAAGACAGGGATGCCTACTCTCACCATAGTACTGAAAATATTAGCCATTGCAATTAGACAACAAGAAGAAATAAAAACCCACTAAAATACCAACGATATATTTCACAGACCTACAAAGAACTCTTCATAGATTCATCTGGAACAAAAAAAGACCACGAATAGCTATAGCAATTCTGAGCAAGAAGAATAAAGTAGGTGGGATCTCAATACCAGATTTCAAGCTATACTACAAAGCAACTGTTCTCAAAACAGCCTGGTACTGGCACAAGAACAGACATATAGACCAATGGAATAGAATAGAGAACCAAGATATCCACCCAAACCACTATGCTCAACTAATATTTGACAAAGGAGGTGTGAACATACAATGGAGCCAAGATATCCTCTTCAATAAATGGTGTTGGGAAAATTGGACAGATACATGCAAAAATAATGAAACTGGACCACCAACTTACACCAAATACAAAAATAAACTCAAAATGGATACAGGACTTAAACATTAGAAGGGAATCCATAAAAATACTAGAGGAATCCACAGGCAGCACAATCTCAGATATATGCCGAAAGAACTTCTTCACTGATACTGCTCCAAAGGCAATGGAAGCTAAAGAAAAAATGAACAAATGGGACTACATCAAAATAAAAAGCTTTTGCACAGCAAAAGAAACCATCAACAAAACTACAAGAAAGATCACTGTATGGGAGAACATATTTGCAAACTTTATCACTGATAAAAGTTTAATCTCCAAAATCTACAACCAACTTATACAACTCAATAAAAGGAAGATGAACGATCCAATAAAAAAATGGGCAACAGACCTCAATAGAAACTTTTCAAAAGACGACAGAAGGAAGGCCAAGAGACACATGAAAACATGTTCAAAGTCATTAATCATCCGAGAGATGCAAATCAAAACGACAATGCGATACCATCTTACACCGGTCAGAATGGCAATCATCAACAAATCAACAAACGACAAGTGTTGGCGAGGATGCGGAGAAAAAGGAAGCCTTGTGCACTGTTGGTGGGAATGCAGACTGGTGCAGCCACTATGGAGAACAGTATGGAGTTTCCTCAAAAAACTAAAAATGGATCTCCCATTTGACCCTGTAATCCCACTCTTAGGAATTTATCCTAAGAAATAAAAAACACCAATCAGAAATGATTTATGCACCCCTATGATCATAGCAGCACAATTTACAGCTACAATTTGGAAACAGCCTAGGTGCCCGTCAGCTGATGAGTGGATCAGAAAACTGTGGTACATCTACACAATGGAATTCTATGCTGCCATTAAAAAGAAGGAATTCTCACTATTTGCAGCAACCTGGATGGAACTGGAGAGCCTTATGCTTAGTGAAATAAGCCATTCAATGAAGGAGGAGCATCACCTGATCTCACTCATTGGTGGATAACAAAGAACATTATAAACTGATGAACAAAAGGATAGATATAGAGGCAGTAAAGCTTCAAACAGACTGTGAAATTACAGCAGGAAGGTTAAAGTTAGGTGAGGTAGATAAGAGATCAATCAAAGGACTTGTATGCATGCATATAAGCATAACCAATGAACATAGACACTGGGGGGTTGGGTTATGCCTGGGAGGGAGGGGGGGCAATGGGGAGATATGTATAAAAAATTAATAAAAAAAAGAAGAAATAAAAGGCATCCAAATTGGAAAAGAATAAGTAAAGCTGTCCTTATTTGCAGATGACATGATATTGTACATAAATACCCCAGAAGACTCCATTAAAAAACTTATAGTCTTAATAAATGAATTCGGCCATGTAGAAGAATACAAATTTTTTGTCAAGAAATCTATGGCATTTCTATACATCAATACTGAACTTACAGAAAGAGAGACTAATAAAGCAATCCCATTTACTATCTCACAAAAAAATAAGATACTTAGGAATAAACTTAACTAAGGAGGTAAAAGACCTATAGGGGGAAAACTATAGGACACTGAAAAAAGAGAGAGAGGAATACATATATACATGGAAGAAGCTACCGTGTTCATGGACTGGGAGAATCAACATCATTAAAATGTCCATACTACCCAAAGCAATCTATAGATTCAATGCAATCTCCATTAAAATACTAATGACATATTTCACAGACCTAGAAAGAACTCTCCAAAAATTCATCTGGAATAAAAAAGATCCCAAATAGCCCTAGCCATCCTGAGAAAGAAGAATAAAGTAGGTGGGATCTCAATACCAGCCAGGGCTATTTACATCTTTTATAAAATCATAAATACATGTATTGTTTTCCATTTTATAGTGCTTTTCTCTTTGATTCTTTCAACAAATGCCTATATTCATTTAACTTTTTGCCTCCTTTTGTAAGCCCATCTTGTCTGTGGTCTACATTGCATTTGATGTTGGGCTGAAGATGTGGCCCATGTTTCTGAAGAACTTGCAGGAGGTTAAATATATGTTTTCTTTTCTCAGTCACCAGAAGCAAAAAATAATGATATATTTCTCTAACTTTAAACATCAGAACTCATGCAGGAAAGAACAGGACTTGGATCTAAGAAATCTAATTTCTTACTCTAATTCCTCTCCTTACTCAAAGTCAGTTGAACAAGTCACTCAGTCTCTCTGAGGCTCAGGTTTCTCACATCAATGGAGTGATGGTTATAATTAGCATTTACTTTGGAAGGGCAGTGAAGGCCAGATGGAATGACATTGGTGGGTGCTTTGCAAACTGTCAGTGTTACATGTATGTGAGTGAGTCAGTGTTGCTGTGCTACTTTGTAAAGGCCCATTGACAGTGTTGAACGCCTGAGGGCACACATATTCTGATAAGGTGAGGGTGCATTAAGTAAAATATTTATTGTCTGCACTGGTTTATGGATGGAGATATAACAAGGAATAAAATATGCTCCCCAAGAGTTTAGGCAAGATGACATAGCCTGAAGTACTTTAAAGAACTGGCAATGATTCTCTTGTTACACACAGAGCCTTCAGAGATCATGGAGAAGTCCAACTGGTCTAGGCTCTGGAGATAAAGGTCCAGTGTGTCATCATTTCAGAACTGCTGTTCTTCCAGGGAACAAGCTCACATTCTCCATTCTCCTGTGGCCCCTTTGGACATGATCTGGTTTGCTGCTGATCTCAGTTCCCGCCCGCTCTTTCCTCATGCCTTGTCTGCTGCAATGCTTTCTGATGCCAGTTGCATGCTTTGTCTATTCATTGTATGACTTTAATGAATACTGTCAGTCACTCATTCTGACTCATGCTGCAATTGAATTTCACAGACATATCCCACCCCATTGACCCCAAGGACCTAATCTTGTTCTCAATTTTAAAGTAATAAGAAGATTGCAAATTCACTATCACCTCCTCTTTAGAGGTATTTATTTCAGCAGCTCAATTTTTTACCTAAAGCATCAGATCACTCACAACTGTGATGTGGGGATGATATAAATTGCATTTAGGAGGAGGTGGTGATGAATACTCATGAGTACTCGGTTATAACTTGATTTTCCCTCTTTGGCTTTATGGAAATTCTATGGTTATGATTTTAAAAGGCTCACATATTAATAGGAAGCAGGGTTATTTATGGAAAAGTGATATTATTTTATTTTATTAAGTTACATTATTCTGAAAACTCGGGTGATTATTAGCTTGTTCATGTTTCTCTAGGTTGTAATCACCTATGAAAATAAATCCTTTAGTATTTGGGTTAAGAAATATTTCCCTGATAAGATTCTTTGAAGACATATCTAACCATCAATGAATAATAGCTCTTTGATCTTAAATTTATTTCTGATCTTTACTCCTACATGAAGAATGTCAGGTGAAATTGGACAAAGGCTACTCTGTCTCCCAAGATCAGAATTGTACCCTGCAAAAACACTGTCAGACACAAAAAAGAAGGAGCCCTCCTTGTCAAAGAGTCTAGAGCTCATACTCAGAGGTAATTAGAATGATCACTCTCTTGGATCTTTTCATTTTTTTAACAGTGGCCATAGATGGCATCATAAAGTCAGATGTTTTCCAGTATTGCAGTTATAAAAGGGTCAGCAATCATGTCAGCATCTGAATGACTCCAATTAGGCTGGCATACAACACCCAGAGACGAGCACAGACTCAGTTGCAGTAAGTTCCTTCAGAAGTCGTGGGTTCCATTCTTGCTATTGGTGCCATGCACTGTTAATAATTCTCTTTAATTTGCCTGAGTCCTTTTTGCTCCCTCTTGTCTGGGCCCCCATTCCTCTATAATCTGCCTCTCCTGTACTATTGGGTTCATGTACCTCACTCAATGGTTAGGAATTCAAATAACTATTCTGCTCCTTACTCTGGGGCTCTCTGTTTATGCCCCCTGAATTAAACCAAGAGAAAGAAAATGACTTATTAGGGTTAGTTTCCCTTCTATATAGTTTCAATCCTCAGTTAAGTACATCTTAGGTATGTCTTTATTCTCATGATATTTTAGTGTTGTAGTGTACCACAATTTCTTTTAAATCAATTGAACCGTAAGTCCAAAACTGTAATTCTTAAGAAATGATCTCCTTCATTAACTGGCTTATTTCACTTAGCATAAGGCTCTCCAGTTCCATCCAGGTTGCTGCAAACAGTAAGAATTCATTCTTTTTGCCAAAACTGGTTTGGCTCAGTGGATAGAGCATTGGCCTGTGACTGAAAGGTCCCGGGTTTGATTCCGGTCAAGGGCATGTATCTTGGTTGCGGGCACATCCCCAGTAGGGCGTGTGCAGGAAGCGGCTGATCGATGTCTCTCTCTCATCGATGTTTCTAACTCTCTATCCTTCTCCCTTTCTCTTTGTAAAAAATCAATAAAATATATATTTTTTTAAAAAAGGAATTCCTTCTTTTTTATGGCAGCATAGAATTTCATTGTGTAGACTTACCATGGTTTTCTGATCCACTCATCTGCTGATAGGCACCTAGGCTGTTTCCAAATTGTAGCTATTGTAAATTGTGCTGCCATGAACATAGGGGTGTATAAATCCTTTCTGATTGGTGTTTCTAATTTCTTAGGATATATTCCTAAGAGTGGGATTGCTGGATCAAATGGGAGTTCCATTTCTAGTTTTTTTGAGAAAACTCCATACTGTTTTCCACAGTGGCTGCACCAGTCTGCATCTTTTAACCTAAAATTGCATATTGGTTGAGTTCTTAGTTGTTTCAGATATCTGTTATACTGTTTTCAACCCATTCTGAAATTTGCTTTTTTGTAGCGTATAATTCAGGCAATTCACTCAAAGGGTAAATGCTCTTAGAAAAGAAAAATATACAACTTCTCTTTGATGAGAACTGGAATTTAAAGGCCGAAGTTTATTGGTAGTTTTTTAAAAAACTTTTTGTGAATAGACAGATCTGACCCAAATCCAACAGCAATTCCAGACAGATTTGACAGTTTATCAGGAGGCTGCAGAATGATTTTGATGCTTTAGAAAATATAGCTAAGGACATACAGGTCAACTAGGCCATCATCAGTCAATTGTTCCATCTGACAGTCTTTCCATGTGCAGCCAGGAATTTTTACATAATTTTCCCCAGAGCCCCTGCTTTTAAGACTTAAAATAGAAAAAGCATTCTAAATTGGGAGCTCAAAACATGTCTTCTACTTGATTTCAGTTCAACAAGTATAATTTAATATGAAATAGTATAACATCAAGGTTCTTTTTGTGGCTTCTAAATGATTCATGCATTACTGATATGTTCTTAGTGATGACTGATGCCAATATAACCCCACTCATTTTCTCCTGCACACGTGGCTCACTCAGACACACTCCTGATCATCATCATCCTCATGTCATCATGATCATCATGTCATCATCAACATGTCATCATCATCATCATCATGTCATTACTGTCATCATGTCATCATGCTCAAGAAACTGCAGGACCCAAAAGTACATTCAATTGTATGTAAAACTCTTAAAAGCACATGATTTTTTTTTTGATCAGTTGACAATCTAAGGAAAATATGGTGCAGATTATTCAAAACATCTGCATTGAACAGGAAAACAGTGTTGGGCAAGTCTCCCTCTCTACCCGGCATGAAGCCCCTGGTTGGCTAAGTGATGCGGCCGGTGTTCAGTATGCAGTTCATTTTAATTGCCCAAGAAAGAAGTACTCATAATAAAAAAGTATCTAAATCAGTTGAATTTGCCAAGAGGCATCTGACATAAAAGTCCAATTGTGATGAAAGTCCTTTTAATTAAATTGTCAGTTAAGTCCAAAAGTAAAATTAATTATTATTTAGTCAAGAAACAACACATTTATATAATTACAATGAAAATTACTATAATTAAAAACTTAAAAAATAAAATCTGTAAGATAGAGCTTTAGTAGTTTTAGAAAAATAATGTGGTTATTTAAAACACAATAATAACATTTTACAAAGATAGTTTTCATCAAATATAATGAAATGCAGCAAGAATTATAGCAAGATCTTAAATAACTAATCAACCATCTGGAATGGTGATACATCACATCTCTGTCTCACACACACATACAGCATACCTATCTGTATCTCAATATCTGTAATCTATACATCTATCTTCATATGTGTGCATCAGTGAGGACATGAGCTCCCCTGGGCAGGGCTACCCTTGGGAGAGGCAGCTTTCTCTGTGGCTGAGATTAAACCTGTTGCCAAGGCAACGGGTCCTCCCTTGAAGGAGGTTTCAGGCAGTTCATCTCCTGGTTGGTAAATACAAGTCCAGGAAGCCAGCTTAGCTGAGAGCCTTGGCCTAGCTGCTTGGAAAGAAAAAATGAGAACAGGGAGAAGCTGCCACATTAGCAGATGCCAGGAATCACTGGCAGGAAATTTAAAAAGTGTGAGCTTTGAAGAGCCTTCTCCCAAATGAAAGAACGGGTCCATTAAGTGCAGTGGTTCTCAATCTTTTTAATGCCATGGCCCTTTAATATAGTTCCTCATGTTGTGTTGACCTCCAACAATAAAATTATTTTCATTGCTACTTCCTAACTGTAATTTTGCTACTGTTATGAATCGTAATGTAAATATCTGTGTTTTCCGATGGACTTAGGCTCTACAGCAGCGGTTCTCAATTTTAGTGGATGCCGGCTGAGTTATGTTGCTGCAGCATGATAACTGGTATTCTTCATGATAACCCAAAATAAATGCACATGCCATCAGCATCAGTTAATTAATTAGTTAATTAATTAATATTTTAGGAAGACTGCCATCTAAAATGGTGAGAATTTGGAAGAAATATTTGGTGCTTAAAAGTGTAAGCTAGTTATCTGGAAACATTTGGCTAACCTTTCTGTCACACTGTTCTGACCTGGTATGCTCAGGTGAGGCAGCCAGAGAGGTGGTTTTCCCGTGCTGTGGGCAGAGTCCACAGATGCCCATTCTCCAGGGGAGACAGGTAAGACAGCTAGCCTGAGGGGGTGCCTCAGGGGATTTCAGTGTCTTCACACCCCAACCTGCAGTGGTGTTCTGGGAGGAAGGATGCCATAGAAAGAGCTGTGAGGGACCATGCTGGGAATAATGCTGTGCAATGGGGCTGGCCCTGCTATAACAGGCCCCAAACTGGGGTGCTTAAAATAGCATAAGTCCATTGTCTTACAGCCTCGAGGCTGGACATCTGGTAGCCGGGATTGGGCAGGACTGGTTCTCTGACTACTGTGGGGAGAATCCTTTCTTCCTCTTCTAGCTTCCCGTGTTTTTTGGCATCCTTAGGTTTTTCTTGTAGATGGACAGCTCCCATTACAGGGTATGGGCTGCCCTCTGCAAATGTCCAACTTTCCCCTTCTTATAAGGGAGCCCATTATATCGACAAGGGCCCACTCTAATGAGCTCATTTAAAAACATGTTGTTGTTTTTTTTATTTCATAGAAAGGAAAAGAAAGGGAGAAAAAGATACAAACATTGATTAGAGAGAAACATTGATCAGCTGCCTCCTGCACACCCTCTAGTGGGGATGGAGCCCACAACACGGACATATCCCCTGACCTGAAACATATCTGCAACCTCCCTAGTGTATGGGACAACACTTAACCACTGAGCCACACAGAGGCCCACTCTAATGACCTCATTTTAATTTGATTATTTCTGTAAAGACTCCACTTACAAATAAGGGACATTTAGAGATACAGGGTTAGGACTTGCCAAAATTAATTTCTAGCACAAAATTAAACAGAATCAAACAGCAGCAAACAGAAACATAACTTTCACATTCTTATAAATGTTCCCTGACCAGAAACATGGAGTGTCCAGCCAGCAAGTCACCAATTGCCAAGAATCATAGTAACTTCTCATTCTAAGTAAGGTCACCTATGTGGCCCCAGCCCATCAGCTTGCATCTAATACCCTCCCTGATCCCGATCACCGTCTCCCATAGAAGATGCTGCTCGTGCCCCGTGTCAGGTCCGGAGAACTGCAGCATGGAGTCTGCTTGCTCCATGAAGCCCAAAGTAAAATCTGCATAGGCCAGCAAAATTGTCCTCTCCAGTTATTTTCCCAGACTGAAACTGTTGTTGTTGTTGTTGTTGTTGTTGTTGTTGGGGAAGGGTACAATTCAATCCATAACAGGTAGATTCTCTTCAATGCCCCTCCATATAAAATTTTATAGACCTCTTCCAGATTTGATTAGGTTGTTTATTATTTTTAATTTTTGCGGTAAGCATTCTGCCATTGCTGGCATGTTTATGACTGTGAGCTTGGAAGAACGGTCCTGGAGGTGGTGATCAGAGGCCATTTTGGCCATCTTGTCACCCTGTTCCTTTGCACGTGTTCTGCACTGTGACTTGGTGGTTTCTCTGAACATTTTAGGAGGCTGTTGGGAGGAAAATGGAATGAGATCAGCTACAGGAGAAGTGATGCATGTTCAGGGGTTTGCAGAGTGTGAGCCCCAGTCCCTGCAGTCAGCCCTGTGTTCCCCATTCATCCAGCCAGTCTGCTTCTTTGATCACACCCTGGCCGTTAGGGTGGATAGAGGCAGCTGCAGTTCAAGCTCTGAAAAACACCAAGGACAATTCTCTTTTTAGACCTAACCCATCAAAAAAGTGAATGGTGCGCAATTTTGAAGGATAATTTTATCACAGAAAATAGAGAAAGCATCAAGATGAATGGCTCTAAGGGTGTGCCAGGTAGTTGTTGGCCTGTGCTTGACCTAATAAGTTAGGGATTTGCTTCGACTGAGCCATGTAGTTGCCTATAAATCTGATCTCTGTTTGCTGCAAATACCATGCAACAAAATAATGTTTAATAAAAATATTCAAATGGACCTCAGCTCACTGGTACATAACCTATCATTTACTAATGAACGGACACATGTATATGTTTTTGTTCAAAGACACAATGGCCTGTGAGCACTAAAGCATACAGCAGACACCGACAGCAAAATGCCTGAAGAAATATGGCAACACACGCTTTCTTTCTGAACAATCAAACCTGGCTAACAGTTCTCCGAAAGGAAAGTGCAGAGCTATGGATATTTCCCTAAATTGTATTTTATACTAGCACAGTCTAGTGATTTACAATATTACAGGCCATTTCAGAAGTTGCAAGTTACACAGGCCATTCCTGCTGATAGCATGCTGTGGGTGCAAATCATAGTGATTTGTGGGAGTGTGTGTGGCAGGCTTGGTTGTAATGAAGGAGAGGAATGTTCTTTCTTGAATCACTAGGAAAAAGCATAGCTCAGCACGGGTCCCCAGGCAGCTTGGAACAGGTACCACATTCAAGTTTAAATATCTGAAATGTCAAACCTAAATGACAATGAGATTACATTAGAAAAGACACACAAGGACACAGGGCTCACTAGGTGCTTTGAATGGATCTCCATAACCATTCACTCCTCCTGTAGCTGATCTCATTTCCATTTCCTCTAAACAGCCTTCTAAAATATCCAGAGAAACCACCAAGGTGCTGTTCAGGGCATGTGCAAGAGAGCAGTGGGTAGATGGGAGCAGTGCAGCGATTGGGTAAAGAAGGAATACCAGTCACTCAGTCCAGGCATGAGGGAAGGAATGCCAACCAGTAGGCAGAACGTGGCGGGCAAAGAACTTGTCCCCAGTCTTCAATTGTGACTGTGTTCCTAACTCGTCATGTGACCTTCAGAGAGGTGAGCATGGACACCTGAGGGGGAGTCTGATTCTGTCTGCTGTGTGGGTGGAACAGGGACCCCTGTGTTCCGGAAAGGGAGGATGCTTGGTGGGTTCATCCCAAGGAGGAGGAAGGCCCGTGCCCTTTGTTTTTACTCCTCTGGCCTCGTGATCCCCCATCTAGAAAGCAAAGATGTGCCCACGACAGGACTGGACAAGGATTCATGTGCCAGGCACACCTGTGTGACCCCTTTCAGTGCTTCTCTAGGCATTTGTGGACACAGCTCGTGGGAAGGGGAAGGAAGAGAGGGGGATCTTTGAGAATAATTAAGTTACACAAAAAATGCAAGAGAGGAAGAAAGAGAAAGGGACATTATTAATTTTTCCCTTTTAGGTCATGAAGGTGTGGCTCATATCCTCCAGGGTTGAAAGTGAAAATTGCACTTTTAAATTTAAATGAACTTGAGCATCTGCAGAGTGAAATGCTATGAATTCAAAGTAACGTTATCTGGAGAAAAGTCAAGAAAGAATAGACTGTGGATCTAGAAACGCATGCCCGCAATGTCCATAGCAAGAAGGGGTGCTGCATGCCTTCGTGAGGACATACATTTGCTTCTCACAAGAGGCCTCACATTATAAAAGTCCAGGAAAATACCTGACCACACATGTTCCTCTGCTTGAGTGGATGCTGACTAGCAGGCCGAAATGTCAGCCAGAATGCAAATCCTGCACATGCATTTCAATGACTGGAAGACTGGGAATTTGTTGATCATCAGCAAGACTCTAATGGGACCATATCAGTTTCTGCCTCATTGACTTTTGCAAGGATCAAACTAAAGAAAAGATGATGCAGGACACCCATCCAGCTTGGGAACTGGAATACAGTCCACACATGAGCAGTTCTTCAGTTGTCAATCTCCTGAGACAGAAATGTGGACAGAATGCTGAGTTAGATTTTTCTCCCTGTGTTCCTGAGGAAAGCACTGATCAAATAAACTCACAGAGCCAGAACATGGATGGGTTGTGATACCCAGAGTCAATTTTGCACAGACATTATAAACTAGGGGCTCATCACATTATAATCTAGCAAAATGAATGCTCCGCATGCCAACTCAGTTAGAGTCCCTGGTAATGTGAATGTTTTGTGCTTGTTCTCTATTTTATTTAGAAAACATATTTCTTTAGTAGGAGATTCCATCTGTTTGTGACTGTCTATAAAAGGAAAGAATTTTAAAGTCAGCAAGAGAATGTATTTTTAAAGTTTTGTGATATAGTGATGTGTTTGGAATAATTTCATCGGAATGCCACCTGGACATTGCTAATGCCATCCTGTCTGACAAGGTTTCTGATCTCCGTGGTTTTCCCGACTACATAGTTGTCTAACATTTAATAAAAACATCCATTGAAGATGTTTTTCGTTTATAATTGTCAGCAGTTGGTAACATTTGCTGATTTCAAACAGTCACTGTGCCACTGCCTCTCCTTCTGAACATTTACATTCATTATAAAAAGGGATGGGATGCAGTCTGACTTTCATCCTGCTGATTAAGATTACTAAAAGTTATTTAAGAAAGTTAGTTTATTTGTATGTTTTTGTAATATATATTATCATTGATTTTTTACAGAGAGGAAGGGAGAAGGATAGAGAGTTAGAAACATTGATGAGAGAGAAACATTGATCAGTTGCTTACTGCACACCTCCTACTGGGGATGTGCCACAACCAAGATACATACCCTTGAATGGAATTGAACCTGGGACCTTTCAGTCTACAGGACGATGCTCTATCCACTGAGCCAAACCAGTTAGGGCTGTATGTTGTTTTGTTTTTTTTTTCAAATATGTTTTTATTGATTTTTAGAGAGAGGAAGGGTGAGGGAGAGAGAGAAACATCAATAAAAGAGAAATATAGATTGGGTGCCCCTGCATGCCTCCTGAGGATTGAGACCACAACCTAGGCACATGCCCTGTCAGGAATCGAACCAGTGGCCACTTGGTGGATGGGATGATGTCCAACCAACTGTGTTACACCCACCAAGGATTATTTGTATGTTTTAGACAGCATTTATGTAACATTATATCTTTTTTTTCTTTTTAATTAAATCTTTATTATTCAGATTATTACATTTGTCTCTCTTTTTTCCCCTCCATACCTCCCCTCCACCCTGTTCCCACCCCTCCCTCTACCCTTACCTACCCCCCATTGATGAGTTCATAGGTGTATGATTTTTGACCAGTTACTCCCTGTACACCCCTCCCCCCTTTCCCCCTGAGAATTATCAGTCCACTCCCTTTCTGTGCTCCTGATTCTATTCTATTCACCACTTTATTCTGTTAATCAAATTTTTAATTCACTTAATATTTATATTCACTTGTTGATAGATATGTATTTGTTGTTCATAATTTTTTATCCTTTACCTTTTTCTTCTTCCTCTTCTAAAAGAGTACCTTTCAGCATTTCATATAATACTGGTTTGGAGTTGATGAACTCCTTCAGCTTTTTCTTATCTTTGAAGCTCTTTATCTGCCCTTCAATTGTGAATGATAGCTTTGCTGGATAGAATTTTCTTGGTTGTAGGTTCTTGCTATTAATCACGTTGAATTTCTTGCCACTCCCATCTGGCCTGCATTGCTTCTGTTGATAAATCAGCTGACAGTCGTATGGGTGCTCCCATGTAGGTAATTAATTGTTTTTCTCTTGCTGCTTTTAATATTCTCTCTTTTTCCTTTGCTCTTGGTATTTTAATTATGATGTATCTTGGTGTAGTCCTCTTTGGATTCCTTTTATATGGGGTTCTGTGTGCTTCCTGGACTTATAAGTATATTTCTTTTACCAGATGTGGGAAGTTTTCAGTCATTATTTCTTTAAGTCGGTTTTCAGTATCTTGCTCTGTCTCTTCCTCTTGCACCCCCACAATTCTGATGTTGGTACACTTGAGGCTGTCCCAGAGGATCCTTACATTATCTTCACATTTTTGGATTCTTTTCTCTTCTTGCTTTTCCAGTTGAGTGTTTTCTGATTCTTTATGTTTCAAATTTTTTACTTGATTCTTGCCTTCCACTAGTCTGCTGTTAGGTGTCTGTATAATATTTTTTATTTCAGTCAGTGTATGTTTAATTTCTATTTGGCCCTTTATCATCTCTAGTTGGTCCTTTTCCATCTCTAGTTGAATCTTTTGCATCTCTAGTTGGTCCTTTTTCATCTCCTCTTGGGTCTCACTAACTTTACCAACTTTTCTAGGATATTCTTGAAAAACCTTATAAGGGTGGTTTTGAACTCTATATCCAGTCATTTGTTTTCCTCCATTTCTTTTGTTTGTGATCCCTTCTCTTGTCTCAGCATTTTCACTATTCTGGGAGAACTTCTATGTTGGATTCAGCCTTATGATACCAGACTTGAAAAACTGCAAAAGCCTCTCTGTTAAGCTTGGGATGGATGGAGTCTCAGGGCTTAAGGGACCGCCTTGCCTTCCAGTCAGCCCTGCCCTCCACATCCCCTGAGAGTCTCACGTGACTGGGTAGTCACTGGAGCAGCCCCTGTGCTTGCGTGCTTTCTCTCATAGTGCCTCTAGACTGCTGCCCCTCCAGCTCCCCTGTGCTCTGGGACCACAGGAGTCTGGATCCCCAGGGTTTTGCCCGAATCTGGGATTTAGTGGAGTTAGAAGTGGCACAGTTGGGAGGGTCTGTCTCCCACCCACTCATGAAAGCCAGCGGCACAATCAGCAGTCTGTCCACTGCAGCACAGTGCCGTGTGCGCCAACAGACTTCTGATCTTTTGCGACTCCCCTAACTATCCGTGCACTTCTCCCCCTTCACAGTCCAAACTCCCTCCGTATGAGTTTCAACTGGATCTGGGGTTTAGTGTCTTAGGATAAGGAGTTCAATGCCTTTGAGAGTCTCCGTCTACCTCCCGCCAGAGAAAGCCAGCCAGGTTCGCTGTTACCTGCTCTCTCCATGTGCGTGTCTTTGTACCTCAGCTTTTTACAGCTCCTCTGGGTCTTTGTGAGCCCCTCTCTTTCCTTCTAGTTGTAGAATTTCCACTCAGCCAGCTTTCCTGTGATTCTGGATGATGTCCATTCTGTCTTTTAGTTGTAGTTTTGAAATTGTTGTGCAAGGCAGCAGTGTAGGTGTTTACCTATGCCGCCGTCTTGGATTCTCTAACATATCTTTCAAGAGTGATTCTCAATTTTTAAAAATAAAATTGCGTCTGAACTCAGCTTCATAGTGATTTATTTCTATATTAAAATGACATACTTATTTATATAGTAGAGGCCTGCTGCACAAAATTTATGCATGGGAGACATGGGTGTGTCCCTCAGCTCAGTCTGCACCCTCTCCAATATGGGACCCCTCGAGCAATGTCCAACTGTCCGTTTAGGCCTGATACCAGTTGGATCGGGCCTTAACGGGCAGTCAGACATCCTTCTCACAATCCAAGACTGCTGGCTCCCAACTGCTTGCCTGCCTGCCTTCCTGATTGCCCCTAACTGCTTCTACCTGCCAACCAGATCACCCCTTAACCACTCCCCTGCCGGTCTGATTGATACCTAACTGTCCTCCTCTGTGGCCTGGTCCCCTCTAACTGCTCTCCCCTACAGGCCTGGTCACCCCCAACTTTCCTTCTCTGCTGGCCTGGTCACACCTAACTGCCCTATCCTGCAGGTTTGATTGCCCCCAACTGCCCTCCCTTGCAGACCTGGTTCCTCCCAACTGTCCTCCCCTGCTGGCCTGAACACCCATAACTGCCCTCCCTTGCAGGCCATCTTGTGGTGGCCATCTTGTGTCCACATGGGGCAGGATCTTTGACCACATGGGGACAGTCATCTTGTGTGTTGGAATGATATTCAATCTGCATGTTACTCTTTTATTAGATAGGCTAGAAGCCTGGTGCAATGGTGGGGGCCAGCTGGTTTGCCCTGAAGGGTGTCTCGGATCAGGGTGGGGGTTCCCTTGGGGTGTGGGGTGGCATGGGTGAGGGACCTGTGGTGGTTTGCAGGCCAGCCACACCCCCTGGTGACCCAAGTGGAAGCCCTGGTATCTGGGATTTATTTATCTTCTACAATTGAAACTTTGTAGTCTAGAGTGGAGCTAAGTCTCTTGGTCACTCTGTGGCTGCAGCCATTTCTGTTGGGATTTATTGATCTTCTGTAATTGAAACTTTGTAGCCTTAAGCAGAGGCCAAGGCAGGCCAGGGCTGCGGAAAGCTTGGCTTACTCCATCACTGGGGGAATCCCTAGCCTCCTGCTCTCTCCAGCTCTATGGCTGCCACCATTTTTGTTGGGATTTATTTATGTTCTATAATTGAAACTTTGTAGCATTCAGTGAAGGCCTGGGCCAGCCAGGGTGTGCAGAAAGCTTGGCTTCCTCCATTGCCAGAGAAATCCATGCCTCCTTCCTGCTTTTTCTGTGGCCACAGCCATCTTGGTTGGGGTTAATTTGCATACTAATTGGCTGGTGGGTGTGGCTGGTAGTGTAGCAGAGGTATGTTCAATTTGCATATTACTCTTTTATTAGATAGGATGAGACCCTGAAATAGGTATTTTCTAAAGGATGCAGATGAAGAAAACAACTGTTGCAATTCACAAATAAAATAGTTTCATCTTGTGAGGAAGGCGAGAAGGGCAGTTACCCCAAGTCTCACCTTCCCCAAATGCACTCATTCTTTCAAGAACTTGGGAAATCCTGTGTGAGCTGTGGCCTTCAGGACTTTGGCTCAGGGTTAAAAATAACTCCTGCTCTTCCCTTTGCCATCTCGAATGCCCTGTGGGCTATGGCTCCCTTCTTCACTTCCCACTCTCTTGGGTCGCCCCCTCAGACACTGGCACACATGTGAGAACCTTGGGAAGGTTCCAGGGTGCCAGCCTATCAGGAGGCACCTTGGAGTTCTTCTCTGTGAGGCACGAGGAGGGCTCCTGTGCCTCCTCATTTGCTGTGCTCAGCTGCCTCCGAGCTGCCAGGATGCCTGTGTCCTCACTCTCCTCAGCCATCCTGTCCCACATGAAGGCCATTGACAATGTGCCACCTCCCCTGCCCCGTAGTGTGCCAGGTGAGTGGGCCTCAAGGTCCCCAGATGTTAGAAGAGGGCATCTTGGATGGTTGGGAGGGAACCATCAGTCTTAGTGACAGCTTGTCAGTGGGGTGCAGAAAAAACAGATGCACAAATTTTCTGTGTCCTCTGAGGCCATTTTGGTTCCTTCAGACTCACATATTCTGCTTTGTAAAACGAGGTTCTGATGTGGGGACCCTGAGGTCTCCAGCAGTGAACATGCTTAAAGAAGAGAGAGGCAGAGGTTCAGGCTGCCCTGGCCCTGCCTCATTTTAAATTTTGAAGGAATGAAAAAGACAGTTCCTGTTATTCTTGCTCTGAAATTTACTTCTATTTCATTTTATTTTGCAGTCAGTGATTTACAATATCATGGGGACTATAAATATAAAGTCAAATATTTTGAAGTTTCTACAATTGACAGTTTCGTATTTTCTATAGTCAGTCTAATTCTAGAATGTTTTTTTCAAGACTTCTTATCATAGCCATCAAACTTATACATATATTATTTGATTATTAATGGAATGAATGTAATAGTCCTAGTGATAAGTGAGATTTAAAAACATCTTTTAGGCAATGAAAGTAACAATTGTGACCCTTTCAACTTCAAAAAAGCATTTGCTTTATTGAATATGAAATAAATGAATAATAAATGAATCTATATTGAATGAGATAAAGTATTTAGTTTATTGAGCATTACTTTATTGAATTGTATACTATTTTAATTGTAGGGTAAATTTATAGTATTGACTGAAGAACTAACTTATCTATTCTTTTATCTTCCTATGAGAGTTAGTTCATATATATATATGAGCATATATATATATATATATATATATATATATATATATATATATATATATATAAACCAGAGGCCCAGTGCACAAAATTCATGCACTGCAGTTGGGGGGAGGGTAGTTGGAGTCCCTCAGCCCAACCTAACCCTCTTGCAGTCTGAGACCTCTTGTGTAGGCTTAGGCCCACTCTCTGCCCAATCTGGAACCCCTCATTCCTTACTACCTGCCTGCTTTTTGCTCCTTACTGCTCGGCTCATAATCCTAGTGCTGCTTCAAGGGAAGGAGAGGCTCCCACCACCTATGCTGTGCTCATCAGCCATGAGCCCAGTTTCTGGCTGAGTGGTGCTCCCCCTGTAAGAGCACACTGACCATCAGGGGTCAGCTCCTGCATTGAGCATCTGACTCCTGGTGCTCAGTGTGCATTCTGGTTGTTTCGCTATAACAGTTGATTAGTCTTTTGTTATAAAGACTAGAGGCCCAGTGCATGAAATTCATGCGTGGGGGGGGGTGTCCTCTCAGCCTAGCCTGCACTCTCTCCAACCCAGGACCCCTTGGGGGATGTCTGACTGCTGGTATAGGTCCAATCCCAGGGGTTGGGCCTAAACTGGCAGTTGGACATCCCTATCACAATCCTGGCTCCTAACCACTCACCTGTTTGCCTGCCCGATGGCTCCTAACTGTCTTTGCCTGCTGGCCTTATCGCCCCCAATTATCCCCCGCCTGCCAGCCTAGTTGCCTCCAATTGCCCCCCCTACCAGCCTGGTCACCCCATGCAGCCTGTTTGGTTGTCTGTTTGGATGTCTGTTTGGTTTCAACAGTCACTTAGACTTTTATATAGATATACTAGTGGTGCATTAAATTCATGTGCAGGGTGGGGAGGTGTCCCTCCCTCCAATCTGGGACCTCTTGGGGGATGTCCAACTGCTGGTTTAGGCCTGATCCCTCTCATAATCCAGGACTGCTGGCTCTTAACCGTTTACCTGCCTGCCTGCCTGATTGCCCCTAACCACTCTGCATGCCAGCCTGCTCACTGCCAACTGCACCCCCTTCCGGCCTGATCATCCCCAACTGCCCTCCTCTCCTGGTTTGATCTCTCCTAATGACTTCTGCTTTGGCCCTGCCACCATGGCTTTTTCTGGAAGGACTTCTGGAAGGTCTCCTGGAAGATCTCTTGGTCTAATTAGCATATTACCCTTTTATTAGTATAGATTAATGACCATGGTCTCTAGGTGAAAAAGTGTCTCAGGCAGAAAGAGTATACTTATGTTTTGAAGAGTGTTAGACAAAGTTTTTATGTTAAAGCAAATTCATTTCTACATATGCTACTTTTTTATGTTTTTACTAGAAGCCCAGCACATGATTGAAATCACGTGAAGAGGCACCCTGCCTCCTGCTATGTGAAGAGGCATGACACTTGGTGAGGGGGGGGGGGAGGGTCATAACCCATGTCTGACCCGTATAGCATCAGCTGCCACATTTGTTGGCTGGGGTAGGGGTGTGCTCTGAGCCATGGGGCAACTGCTCGGAGCATGCCCCTGGCCATCATGTTGTGTCCGCTGGGGTGGGGGCAGACACTCCTGTTTGTTGTGTCTCCACTCTGGCCCACCCCTACCTCAGCCTCCCACTGCTACTGGGGCTGGAGGTGGCATGCAGTACCCTACCAGCCATCTGCACGCACAGCTCCTCCTGAGTGGTTGTGATGCAGCCTCCTTCTGAGTTGTAGTGACACCTGGCTAATTAATATATATACATACATGCACACACGCACACACACATATACATATATATATATACACACATATACATATATATACATATGTGTATATATATATGTATATGTGTGTATATATATGTATGTTATTGTGAAAAAAATTTTGTACATAGGTAATGTTTTGTATTCCCAGTGAGTTGAAATAAGTATTAAATGTAATTTTGTGTCCCTAGCTGGTTTTGCTCAGTGGATAGAGCACTGGTCGGCAAACTTATTAGTCAACAGAGCCAAATATCAATAGTACAGCGATTGAAATTTCTTTTGAGAGCCAAAAATTTTAAACTTAAACTTCTTCTAACGCCACTTCTTCAAAATAGGTTTGCCCAAGCCGTGGTATTTTGTGGAAGAGCCACACTCAAGGAGCCAAAGATTTGCATGTGGCTCGTGACCGCAGTTTGCCAACCACTGGGATAAAGTAATGGCCTGCAGACTAAAGGGTACTGGACTAAAGGCACATGCTCAGGTTGCAGGCTTGATCCCCAGTAGGGGGTGGGCAGGAGGCAGCTAACTAATGATTCATTCTCACCATTGTTTTTTCTATCTCTCTCCCTCTCCCTTCCTCTTTGAAATCAATAAAAACAATTTAAAAAATGTAATCTTATCAAAAACCATAGCTCCTAGTGTACAGGTTTTATTTGTGAAAAAGAAAGCAAAGTCCCCCTCAGGTGATTTTGTTTTTAGTAGCCCTTCAGGAAGCACAGGGAGGTAAAGGATCAAGTCAATTAGAATCCCTGGGACGAGGCTCGTGCAGCCCTCTGTCGTGTCTTCCAAGGACACTCAGTGTGTGAAGTGATTAAAGATGAAGAATTGGCACCCAGTTAGATCTCAGAGCTGAAGAGAGTGGAGTGGATGCAGCGAATCCATCGGCCTGCAGTGACTCGGACTCATGTTCTGTCTGTGGCTTCTCTTCGGAGACGGGCCCTAGTAACCCTATCTGTGCTAATTCCAGCAATTCGGCCGTTTTCCTTCATGAGCTCCGATGGTCGCCGCTGAAGCAGTGGTCCTGGGATGGTTCGGGATGATACTTTCACCTGTAAGGTAACTGGATCTGAATCATAAAGGAGGGATCAGATGAGGGCTCAGATGCACTGGACATAAACAGAAGGCTCAGCTCTGGACCTTAAAAACATGGGCCATTGGTTGCATCCTTATTTACCTGGGATGAGGTTCCCGGGTTACGATTAAGAGTCAGGTCTCCCTTGTCCCCACATGTTCCTGGTGAGGAACGTCACCAGGACCTCCTAGGCACGGTGTAAGCTCTTGGTGAGCCTTGGCCATCTCACCTGCTCCTCCCAGGGACACTAGGAGGTCTGCAGTAGGAGAGCATGGCCCAGTGATGGCCTGTTTTAGTCCCCAAACCTGCAGAGATACCATGCTGTGGGGCAAGGGCGGTGCCCTGCCAATTCTGTGATGTGGAGGAGAGGGTCCTCTTTACAGGTGGGGCCAGGGGACTCCCAGGGTCTGTCCTTCTCTGTGGAAAAGGAAGGTGTGCAAGTCAGTGTGATGGCCAATTGAAGACAGAAGAGGGTTGACAAGCCCTGGAGTTGGGGTGTCCCTAGAGGCTGGAAAAGGCAAAGAGGTGGACTCTTCCCCCAGCCTTCCAGAAGGAATGCAGCCTGCTGACAGCTCAATTTTAGCCTGATGAGACCCTTCGGATTCCTGACTCCCAGAAGTAAGGGACCACCTCGGCATTGGTTTGAGCCGAAGGTGTGGTAGGAAAGGAATACTGGGCCCACCCTCAGACTTCCTGTGAGGCACCAGGTGCCTGGGGTGAAGACGGCACAGAACCCCCACATAATGAACTCCCTCTACCCCCAAAGCACCACCCAGCATGGAGGGCCGAGCCATCCCCTCCCGCCATGTCTGGGCAAGGCTTGTGTTTGCTCGCCGCCCACTCAGGCTCTCCACCCCAGCCAGTGACCAGACCCAAAGGCTCATGGCCAACTCCCTGCCCTCTCTGCCTGTTTGGAACCGAAACCGCACCCTCTCAGATGCACCAAGCAGCTGGGCTTCTTGAGGCGCCTACACATTTCTTCCTTGGAGAGTTCCGTGTGGTGCCGTCTCTGACTGTCCTAGGATTCGCACAGCTCTGTGCGGTGCTAACCTCCCTGCTCCTCAGAGTCCCGCGGCTCCTGTCATTTCTGCAGGCTTAGGTTGCCTCCTCACCTCCAGGCGTGCTTGGCCCGTTTCTACAGTTTCCCATTGTTCATATCACCTGGAGCTTCACAGGCACCTTATGCACCTGTGGGTCATGCTTCCTAATACAGGAATGTCAGAGGGAGGGACCAGACTTCAGTGACCTTGTACGTCCATTGCCTCAGTGAATGGAAACCCTGGGAGAGAGGTGATCGGGCTCAGAAGCTAAAGCAGACCCGACGCCCTTTATCCTAAGCATGAATTGTGAAACCAGAGGTGCAGAGTGTGCAGTAGTGTTTACCCCTGCGAGTCTGAGGCCTGAGCGCCCTGGCCTGCCTGCCATTGGACACTTAGCTCCTGAAGGGATGAGAGGAAGGAAATTGTTCCCTGATTATTTCCTGGAAAGCATGGAGCTGCCCTTCAGCTTTGCGCGAGGGGATGGGGGGTGGCGTTGGGGATGGGGAGAGGGGGTCTCTGCACTATGACTGGAATGTGGTCTGCTACTGTTTGGGTCCTAGGCTGTGCCCTATGCCTCATGCTTTATTCCAAGAAAGGGCAGGTGCAGGGATGCACTGTCCGCTGCCTGGTCACCTGGAGAAGGCCAGCTGTGGTGCCCATGGCAGTGGGTTTGGCTTCAGGTCAGGAGATGGGGCAGGTGAGCTGCCTGTCCCAGGTCGAGGATATAGTGAGGACAGAAAACCTGCCAGAGCAGGGAACTCTGAGGACTTAGAAACTGGACACCTCCTATGCAGGTGTTCTGCTGGCCTGGCATTCCACAAGGCGCAGCTGCAGAAGCTGCAATACCTTTTTTCCCTTCCCAGCACTTCACAGGCATTTACTGGAATTGGCATGTCTTTCAGTTTTTGGGAAGCAAGGACAAAAGGGATTCTAAAACAGAGGTGCATCTGGAAAGGTGGACATGGCTCCACTTCAAAGTTTAACCCTTTCAAATCCTGGGGTGCACCTAGGGAAAGAGGACCTGTCGGTGAGAAGAGAGACAGAAAGACTGAGCGATGGATAGGAAAGCAAGGCTGACCCCTCCTGGGAGAGGAGGACACACATCTGCAGGAGGTAGAAGGTGGAGGGGACTGGGTCTGTGAACTGGCTCCATGCATAGCAGCAGCATGGGCGCTAGGAATGTTGGGAAAAGGAACAGAAACCTATGCTCTTGTTTTACTTTTCATGTAAAAGTCAGTTTATTTATTTCTTTTTTCTTTTCTTTTATTTTGATTTAATAAATCTTTATTTTTCAGATTATTACAATTGTTCCTCCTTCCCCCCCCCCCATAGCTCCCATCCATCCAGTTCCCACCTCAACCTCTGCCCTTACCTCCCTCTGCCCATTGTCCTCATCCATAGGTGTATGATTTTTGTCCAGTCTCTCCCTGTACCCCCTCACCTCTTCCCTCCTGAGAATTGTCAGTCTACTCCCTTTCTATGCCCCTGATTCTATTATATTCACCAGTTTATCCTGTTCATCAGATTTTTTATTCACTTGATTTTTAGATTCACTTGTTAATAGATATGTATTTGTTGTTCATAATTTTTATCTTTACCTTTTTCTTCTTCTTCCTCTTCTTAAAGAGTTCCTTTCAGCATTTCATATAATACTGGTTTGGTGTCGATGAACTCCTTTAGTTTTCTCTTATCTGTGAAGCTCTTTATTTGCCCTTCAATTCTAAATGATATCTTTTTTGGAAGAAGTAATCTTGGTTGTAGGTTCTTGCTATTCATCACTTTGAGTATTTCTTGCCCCTCCCATCTGGCCTGCATAATTTCTGTTGAGAAATCAGCTGACAATTGTATGGGTGCTCCCTTGTATGTAATTAACTGTTTTTCTCTTGCTGCTTTTAATGTTCTCTCTTTGTCTTTTGCTCTTGGCATTTTAATTATGATGTGTCTTAGTGTGGTCCTCTTTGACTTTCTTTTGTTTGGGGTTCTGTGTTCTTCCTGGACTTTTAAGTCTATTTCTTTCACAAGGTGGGAGAAGTTTTCAGTCATTATTTATTCAAATAGGTTTTCAGTGTCTTGCTCTCTCTTCTTCTAGCACCCCCATAATTCTGATGTTGGTATGCTTGAAGTTGTCCCAGAGGCTCCTTACACTACCTTCACATTTTTGGATTCTTTTTGCTTTTCCAGTTGAGTGTTTTCTGCTTTTTTGTATTTCAAATATTTGACTTGATTCTTGCATTCCTCTAGTCTGCTGTTAGGTCTCTGTATAATATTTTTCATTTCAGTCAGTGTATGTTTAATTTCTAGTTGGTCCTTTCTCATCTCCTCTTGGGTCTCAGTAAATTTATCCATATTTTCTAGGAAATTTTTGAAAAACCTTATAACTGTGGTTTTGAACTCTACATTCAGTTGATTGTTTTCTTCCATTTTTTTGTGATTTGTTCCTTTGTCTCCGCATTTTTGCCACTTCCCTGAGTTGTTAGAATAGCTCTGTGTGCTAGGTGTCCTATATGGCCCAGTAGCTCCACCTCCCCAGTTACCTGAGGTGGACTCTCTTGGTGCATCCCTTTGTGAACTGTGTGTACAACCTTGCTGTAGTTAAGTCTTGATTGTTGTTGGTATCGCTGGGGGGAATTGACCTCCAAGCCAATTGGTTGTGAGAATCAGCTGTGTCAACAGAGAGAGAACTTCTGTGCTGGACTCCACCTTAAGACTTGCAAGATTGCAAAAGCCTCTGTGCTAGGCTTGGATGACGTGGAATCTCAGGGCTGAGCAGACAGCCTTAGCTTCCTGTTAGTCCTTCTCTATATAGCTCCTGAGTCTCAGTGTTCCTCGGTAATTGCTGCAGCTCTCTCTGAACAGTCATGCTTGCGCACATTCACACCTCTGCCTTTCCGGCTCCCCTAAGTTTCTGTGCGCTCCCAGGACCTGTATGAGTCTGAGTCCCCAGGGTCTGACCTGAAACTGGGGTTCAGTGCAGTCTAACCTGGATTTATGCACAGTTGGGAGGTTCTGTCTTCCTCTCACTAGAGGAAGCCAGCGGCACAATCAGCAGTCAGTTTTCTCTGCATGCCTTTTCAAGCGCATTTCTAGACCTCTGCCTTTCATGGCTCCCCTAAGTTTCTGTGCACTCCTCATTTTTCATGACAGTCCAGACTCCCCCATGTGAGTCTCACCCAGAATTGGGGTTCAATGCAGTCAGAAGTGGGGTTCAGTGCAGTCGGGAGTTTTGTCTCCCTCCTGCTAGAGGAAGCCTGCCAGGCCCTCCGCTGCCTGATTTCTGCATGTGTGTATCTCCGTACCTAAGCTTTTTGTAACTCCTCTGAGTCTGCATGAGCCCCTCTCTTTCCTTCAAGTTGTAGAATTTCCACTCAGCCAGCTTTACTGTGGTTCTGGATGATGTTGTTCTGTATTTTAGTTGTAGTTTTGAAATTGTTGTGCGACCATCTTGGTTTCTCTCCTAGTTTCTTTATTTTCAATCCCAGAGGAGAGAAAAGTGGATGTTTTCCCTTATAACTTCTATAACTCTCTCAAGATATTTGTACTTTTTGTGAAGAATTGTGAGCAACCTGTAAGAATTAAATTGTGGTAACTTTGGGCTGGATCATGCTAAGCAGGAAGCCTTGGGGTACACTGAAGGCATCTCAGATCATATGTCCTGTTAGCGGTGCCTCCAGGTCCCCCTTCAGTGCTGGCACCTGTCTCAGAAGCACCTCCTGCATTCACCCTCCACACCAGCCCCTCTACCATGGAGCCTCTGCCCCTCATTTTGCCTGGACTATCCCCTGCCTCCCTTCTCATATGCAGTGTGGGCTGGATACTTACCTGGCACAGTGGTTTAAAAAGGAATCTGTGCCATGGCCAGTGTTTCTAAGTGATCAGAACATCAGCCCATGCACCCAAGGGCCACTGATCCTATTCCCAGTCCAGGGCATGCACCGGGTGGCAAGTTCTATCCCGGCCCCTGGTTAGGTGTATGCAGGAGGCAACAAATTGTTGTGTCTCTCTCACTTTGATGTTTCTCTCTTTCCCTTTCCCCCTCCCTTCATCCTTCCCTCTCTTCTACTCTCTCTAAAAATCTATGGGAAAATATCCTCAGGTCAGGATTAAAATAAATGAAAACAAAATAAAAATAAAAAGGAATCTGATCATGTTAACTCTCCATTCAAAAGTTCTCAGGGTCCTCTTTTCCTTCAAAACTTTTATTGCAATCTCTTTTCCTCAACCTGACATCTAACTGTTCATGATTCAATGCTGACCATTGGCCCTGGACCACAGACTACATCTCCATGCAGCGGGAGTGCCCTGGTGGAAGTGCTGTAGGCCTGGCGGCAGTGCAGCTTGAAGACGGGCCTCCCAGAGTCACTCATGCATGCAGACACCATGTTACTCAGGATTGGGACAGAATCCACCTTTCAGAAGCGCCGATGGGAGGGCTGCTCTGGGAGGAGCAGTGTCTCTCGCTGCCGAGCAGCCACCCTCACAGCCCTCCATGTCCCACAGGTGATGTTGCAGGTTCAAGGTCTGAGCCCCTCCCGGGCAGGAGCTGAATTGCCCTGGCTTATACACCTCATGGCATACAGGAGCCAACATCTCCCATAAAAGGTCCACAGGCACTGTTCACATTTCCATGGTGAACTTCTAGGCCACAGCATCAGCTCCCGGGAAGCCACTTCAGTGTCTGTCCCTCAGGTGTTTGGAGTTGGCCCAGCGTCCCTCCTAGACCCCTTCCAGCTCACCAGGCAGGAGCTATGCCAGCATGAGCAGTGCTACCCGGAGTCCATGGACTGTGTCTTTCCCCTTGGAGCAGAGCTGGGATCCCCATGCTGAAGAGACAGTGATCCCTGAGTTACACCCTCACACTCCACATCACACTCCCTGCTGCAGCCCACGTTTCCCCAGCTCTACATGGTGCTAGCCTTCCAGTTCCTCAGGGTCCTGCCTGCCACTGTCCTTCCACAGACTCCCGGCCTGGCCTCCTGACCTCCAAACATCTTGAGCACCTTCCCTACACCCTCCTGTGATTCAGGCCATAAAGACAAAGTAAATGCAAACTGAGAAAAATATTTGTCAAGTATATGCTGAAGGCTAATTCCCTTTATACACAAGGAGTTCTTTCAAACAACAGGAAAAAGGAACACTGGTGGGGAAGAAACAGAAACAGGCTGTTCACATAAATACAAATTTATGAAAATATTCTAAGCTTCAATCTTAAAGAAAATGTTCTAAACCTCAAACTTAAAAAGCAATTAAAACTTTTTAAATAATGTATTATCAACATTGGTTCTTTAACACACTTGAGGCCCATGATGCTCCGTTATGCTCCCCACCCTGTGACGCTCCATGATGCTCACTGTCGCCACCCTGCCATGCTTGCTACTGCTAGCTGCCCACCATCTGCTGCCACTTCGACAGTCCCAAATCCCGTCCTGCCTCCACCTGCCCCATTCACCATGGTTCCCCATTTGCCAAGCTGTGGTGGGAGCCTGTGAAGTGGTGTAGGGGGGAGGGACCAAGAGGTGGTTAATGCACCTCATGGCGACTGGTTGAGTGGTCATTCTGGTCATTATCCTTCTGATCCTGGCCTTTTATTATATGGGACTAGGGCCCAGTGCACAAAATTCATGCATAGGTATGTCCTAGGCCTGGCCTGTGATCAGGGCCATCTTTTCCGGCTGCCCACAGCTGACCCTGCTTCCCACCACCACCCGCCACTAGTTCCCCTTTTGTCATTGGGTGATTGGTGCCTGACCACTGGGGGAAGTGACTGAGAGGTCAGCTGTTCCTGTACGCTCGTTGGTTCCACCCCAGTCACAGGTCACCTTCTGTGTGAGGGGTGACCGGCAGGAAGGGGGTCTTGGCCTGGAGTGGGCCACATCCCCCACCACCCATTCCCAGTTTCCTATTTACCATCAGGTGATTGGAGCCTGTTGGCTGGGGAAAGGGACTGAGAGGTGGTCGGTATGTCTCATAGTGACTGGTCCAGCAGTGGTTCTGGTCATTCCACCTTTAGGGTCAATTTTCATATTACCCTTTTACTAATGAGGAATAGAGTTCTGGTGATTGGGTGGGGACTAGCTGTTCTGTCCTGATGAGGACCCTGGATCTGAGTTGGGGGTCCCCACTGGGGGCGGTGCTGCTGGGGAAAAGGGCCGTGTTTTCTGGTCTGGTCTCTGGTCATTCCGGTCGTGACGGCATTGTGGTCGCTGGCTTTATATATTTATAAATGATGTTAGTATAAATGTGGTTGAGAGGAAATCTTGCAGATACTAATGGTGGGACTAGAAATTCATACAACCTCTTTGGAAGACAATCTGCCAATGATCATCAAGTGGAAAATGCACGTGTCCTGTGGAATTGCAATCTATTAAAACCCGGTGCCTCAGAAACCCTGTGACCTTCACCCATGTCACCTTGATCACCAGCTCAACTTCTGGTCTTTACAAAGTTACAATTTCATGTTGAAATCTTTGGCCTTTTTCTTTTTAATGAAACTGCTTCAAAGGCAGGCTCCATTCTGTGGCTCACTGCCCTGAAGTGGAGACCCTGTGGCATGTTCTGCTTCTTGGAAAGAGGGTGAGTGAAGAGGAAATATTTAGTGAGTTGTCAAGTGTCTTCACAGCACAGAGTCCTCTGGCACCTCTTCTGGCTTTGAGTTTCCTTGGCCATTCCAAGCCTAGCACAGAGCCTTACCCTCAGGTAAGGCAAGTTTCAGCTTTTCTGTTCTTAGTTAGAAATTCTTAGACATATAATGTCCATCTTGTGAATTTTATTTTTATTTTTTATGCTACTTTAGCTGAAGGATTATGACATATACTTTTAAAAAAATGTATTTTATTGATTTTTTACAGAGAGGAAGGGACAGGGATAGAAAGTCAGAAACATCGATGAGAGGGAGACATTGATCAGCCGCCTCCTGCACGTTCCCTATTGGAGTTGTGCCCGCAAGCAAGGTACATGCCTCGAACCTGAATCGAACCTGGTACCTTTCAGTCCGCAGGCCGATGCTTCATCCACTGAGACAAACTGGTCTTGGCGACATATACTTTTTTAAAGCTCACTTTTTTAGTCAGAATTTCTAAACCTCTTTTCAGATCTTTATGGCACCATTCTCCTGTCTTGTCCACACAGTCCCCAGGGTTGTTTCTAACCTCGTCAGGAGCATGGGCTCAGCCACTAGGTGGCAGATGTCTCTTCTTAGTTCATGCACCTAAAACTCTGCCCTCATGAAAACTTATACAACATCCCACACAGCAACTCTGGTATACTAAAAGTATTTTTAAAATATATTTTATAGGTTTTGAGAGAGAGAGAGAGAGAGACATTGATGTGAGAGGAAATATCTATTGGCTGCCTCCTGCACATCCCCTATGGGAGAGAGAGCCCTTAGTCTGGGCATGTGCCCTGACTGGGAATGGAACCAGCAGCCTATCTGGTGTAAGGGATGAGCCTAACCAACAGTCTCACCAGCCAAAGTCGTTTTGATATAACCCTTCTGCAACTTGACTAATTTAAAATAATTACTCTATGTGATACTGAAGTGCAATTAGGTAATTTTTTGTTTCTTAAGGCTTAATTGAGTAATGTAGATAAGAAGATGCTGAAATAATGTAATTAGTACTTTCATATTTATTGAATGGTATGATTTACGTGTGTAGCAATTAGTTTTCTGTTTAAATTTCCTTTTTTTTCAATTTCATATTTGGGAAGGCTATATCCATTATTGATGATTGATTTTTTAGACCACCCAAAGCTTAACCAAAAAGAGTTTATGATTCAATCGCCTGACATGAAAATGCATGCATTTGGACATGTCAAACACCAGCTCTTCATAGCTGGGTGTGATCAGGAAATAGATTTGGACAAGTTTTAGAAATGCGTGAAGCTGCTCACTTAGTACCTTTCACTGAGGGAAAGGTGCATGCTTGTAGGGCCTGCTCTCTGTTTCCTGGGGTATTTAAGGGCACACATTCTGGGCCAGCGGAGGTCCCCAGATCCTTCTGAGGGTGCTGATGGGTACGTACTCTCTCCCTCCATCTCCTCCGAAGAATGGAGCTCTTTCTGGACTGCAGGACAGTCACAGTTTGCTTTCTGGCTACGAGGACTGTCTCTGCTCTTACAGGAACTTGCATAATTTGCTTACCCTTGAACTTCAGAAGGAACTGCAACCTGAATACAGACGTTGAAGTGCTCTGGAGAGGCTTGCCAAGGGAGGCACCTGCACTGGATTCAATCAACGTGACCCTAATTCCAGAGAGGGACAGAGTGACCTTCGGAAACTCTTGTTGATTGTTCAGTTGGGGCTCTGAGTGGGGTGGGGATCCCAAGAGGCTCACTTCCAGATGAGTGATGTTGCATGACATCTGTAAATGCCAGTGTTACTGGAAACAAACAAAACAAACAATGCCAGACACACAGGATACCAGTGGAAAGCATGAACTTCTCTCCTCCTTAATCACATTATTCAATTCTGCTTATGCGTCAAAGACTGTTAATATCTCACTTTTATAATCATGGGATTCTTTTACTATGATGAATGTTTGCAATTAAACTCTGTTTATATACTTGGTTAATAAGATTACAGAAAATTACTCACATTTATTTATTTATTTATTTTTTGCAGGCTTGAAATTGCCAAAGCACATTGATTATGGTCAATTGGATGCATTATTCCACATGAGCAGACAACAGGGCAAGTAAGATAGTCATGCATATTTTGTCATTAAAATGAATATTAATGTATTTGTTTCATGAATAAAGCCTCTCTCAAGTGCCTGATGTATTGCACAGATGAGAGTGTGTGAGAATCTGGAGGTCATTTCTCTGAATTAAAGAAACAGAATGCTTATCATATTTCAGGAAAACAATTTCATGAGACACAGTGTACTTGTGCCCAACAGGCCTTTCTGGTGCTGGTGGACCAGAGTAGTGGTGGACAAAGCTTCAATGGGCTTTGTGTTTGTTTGATGTGATTTTAAATCCATGAGTTTATGACTTAGACATTGTTTTAATGCCCTTATTTATGACACAGACCAGAAAGGTTGTTTTTAGAAGTAAAGTTGTGTCAGGACATCACCTCCTTCGTGGGCCCAGCTGGGGGTGAATGCTGGAGAGTTTGGGTTGGGCATGGTACACTTTGCTGCCCTAAACAGCCCTCGGAACTTCGGGAGACATTTCTCCCTCCGTGGCCCTAAGCCCTGCCCAGCAGTGGAGCAATGGCCTTGGAGCAGCCAGCCAGTGTGTCCCTGCAACGGTTCCTCCGTACCGGTTCCCCCCCAAGCAGGGGCTGAGGTGGGAGCCTCAGCTGTTAGGCAGGGAGTGGTTCCCCTTCCCCAGCTCCCATGAGAGGCCCACCCACCTCCGTTAAATGTAGACTTTATCCCTTTGCCTCCCCTTGCCTGGAACAACAGTGTGTTACCCTGTTGTTTGTTTGGACTGTGCTGTTTCTGCACTGGCTTATTAAAAGATATTGTCATGTGTACTGCTGGCTTGTGAAATCATTCCAGTCCCTATGACAGACCTGTGATAAACCAACTGCTGGAAAAGACAGAATCAGCCCCTGAGCATAATCTGCTGCCCAAGACAGAACACAATGGTTCAAATCCCAAATCCTGAGCCAGTGCCAGGAGATGAAATCCCATGAGACCAAAGAACTGAGAAAGGTCAGTTTAAAGCTCAGGATTCCTAAGATGCCTTGGACTAGAAGATGTAATTTTTTAAAAATATATTTCATTGCCAACTCCTTAGCCCAAGCTGGATTTTAGTATTATGAAACTAGCTCTTCTCTGTCCATCCGTGTCCCTGGGTCCCGACCTTCTTTCATAGAGAGAGGAGCATGCCTCATCTGTGGGGCTTCGGAGAAATGCATCAAGCTTCAGTACTTAATGCCCATCTGTGTCACACCCCCTTCACTGTGTCTCTGTCACACCCTTTCACCCAGTCTCTGTGTCCCACCCTCTTCACCCTGTATCTGTGTCACACCCCCTTCACACATAACTGTGTCACACCCCTTCACCCAGTCTCTGTGTCACACCTCCTTCACCTTGTAACTGTGTCACACCCCTTCACCCAGTCTCTGTGTCACACCTCCTTCACCCTGTAACTGTGTCATACCCCTTCACCCTGTAACTGTGTCACACCTCCTTCACACATAACTGTGTCACACCTCCTTCACCCTGTAACTGTGTCACCCCTCCTTCACCCCTCTGTGTCATACCCCCTTTACCCCTCTCTGTGTCACACCTCCTTCACCCTGTCTCTGTGTCACACCCCTTCACCCTGTATCTATATCACACCCCCTTCACACATAACTGTGTCACACCCCTTCACCCAGTGTCTGTGTCACTGTGCCACACCCCCTTCACCCCATCTCTGTGCTACACCCCCTTCACCCTGTCTCTGTATCACACTCCCTTCACCCCGTCTCTGTGTCACACCCCTTTCACCACCTTTCTGCATCACACCCACTTCACCCCCTCTCTCTGTGACACCCCCTTCACCCCATGTCTATGCCATACCCTTTTTACCCCCTCTCTGTGTTACACCCCCTTCACCCCCTCTCTGTGTCACACTCCCTTTACCACCTCTCTGTGTCATACCATCTTCACCACCTCTCTGTATCTCATCCTCACAACCACCTTTCTGTGTCATACCTCTTAACGCCTTCAATTATTTCAATATTTTTTTCTGTCTTGCCGTTGTTTCTTTCTCAGAAAAAGTGAGGAAGGCATACTTCTTTGTTTTTCTGTGGGTTTCTCCCAGAAGAACTTTTTCTCTCACAACTCTGTCCCCTCCTCATCCCCGGTACCTCTGGGCCTTGGGCAAAGAGTTTGGGACTTGCTCTCTGCAGCTTGGTGCTGGATCCCAGCTGCATGACCTTGGACCATGCTTTGTTCTTTAAGGGCCTCAGTTTCTTTGTCTGTGAAGTGGAAAAGATAGGTGTGTGTGCTTATCTGGTTGTGTAGGGATTGAATGACCTGACACCAGTAAACGGTCTAGAACGGTGAGTGGCACATAGTAAGAGCTGACACATTTTAGGGGGAACATTTATAATTCAAAAGGGTAAGACAATGGGTTTTGAAATCAATTAATTTTTCATTTGGTCCTGTGTCCTCTGGTTTCCAGTTCAATGAATTAGGCGAGTCACTAAATTTTCAGGTTCTTTATGGGTGAAATGGCAGTGAAGTATGTCAGCCCTGTCAGGTTACATAAATTTACAATGAGACAAAAGCAATGTAAAGATCTCAGTGCAGTGTTTGGCACATAACAAGTACCCCGGACATGGGAGGTCGATATGTAAAAGCATGGCTGTAGAATGTCAGCTCCAAACAGAGAAAAGAAAGAAAAAAATAAAAGATCTTGGAAAAGCTTCCAGTGATATCAGTGGTTGGATTTAAAAAGAGTAGATCCTTGGTCAGTATCTTTTTATAAGGTAAGTAGGAGGAAAAATGTCTAATGTCAAATGACATTCACACAGCATTATCTGAATCAATTAAGTCAAATTAAGTTAAACAGTATTCTTAAAATATATACTATTTGCAAAGAATTGATAAGGTTTTAGAAACTTTGGCTGAGAGGAAAAAAAGCTGTTAAATATTTTACTCTGTTATTAGAAACATTGACAATTAAATGTTTTCTCTTAAGGATTTTTACATTCACTTCTATGAGTCAAATATTGACTGTGATGTTTGTTAAATTATAAGTGTGATCCTTTTGGATAATTATGAAAATAAGCTGGCAAGATAAATTGGTTAGGATTTAAAAAATCAACCAATTTTTTTGAATGAGGCAGGCATTCCAAAAGCAAATGTCTTGCCTGATCTGACTGACAGTGGGCCTCGATGTTGACATGTTGAGTATTTGCAGTGGGTTGGACCTTAGCTGCCACAGGCACTGCCTGGGGAGGGTTTAAGGCCAGCTGAGCAGCCCTAGCCCCTGGTGCCTGTAGATCTATTTCCAGGAAAAGCGCCAGAAGTCTGGACTTACAGAAAGATAGGCAGGATATTGTCATAAATCATTGCAAATGTTTAGATAAATATACTTTCCAGGAATGTATATGTAAAATACAAATATGTCCATCATTTTGGAGGAATTTTAATTGTCTGCTATGTTTTATTTTTATTTAAAAAATATGTTTTTATTGGTTCAAAGAGAGGAAGGGAAAGGGAGAGAAAAAGAGAAACATTGATTGCTGCCTCCGGTGGGAATGCAGCCCACAGCTGGCATGTGCCCTGCCGGCAACTGGCCAGTGGCCTCCTGGTGCATGAGGCCATGCTCCCCTCTGAGCTGCACCAGCTGGGCATCTGCTGTGCTTTATATCAATGACAGGAATTAAAGTTTCCAGGAGGTCCAATTCAAAATAACAATTTTTACATAGACTACCATAAATGTGACATTCTTAAACTATTTCTCACTGAAAAACACTATAGACAATTTCTATAGTGATATTATTAAAGCATAAGATGTTTGTTTCATATAATTGTTATTTGCTTATTTTACTAAATAGTATAGGATTAAGGTGCATTTATTGAATCAAAAATCTTGTCATTGGCAGTTATTATCCAATGACACTTACAGCTTAATTTCTTTGTCTCTCTGTTTTTGAAGCCCGAGTGCTCTGAGCATCCTATCAGCTCACAATGAGCTTGTCAAGAATTACCCTAAAATATTCCTGCAGAAAAAAACCAGGCTGCCTAGACTTTCCCAACAGGAGGAGAAAAGGTACATATACCTTCTTTGGAAAATGGGCTTGGCATGTGCGCAGAGGGACAAATGGACTCTGAGTTGGGCATGTGATGATGGGGACAGCCGGCCTGCCTGGGAGAGTGGTGATGGGAGCAGCCAGAAGGGGAAGGCAGACCCACGAGGCCATTTTACAGGAGTTTTAATGACATGGAGATTATTGGAACTAATAAGTATGCTGCTTCCCTTCCTCACTGTAATAATTAACATGAATAAACAACTAGTCTTATCTATTAAACTAACAAGCAGAAATACTGTTAGGAATAGAAAAGAATACACATGATACAGGGAAATGAAGGAAATTGTAAATTATGATATACTTTATGTAATAAGGTGAATTTGACAATCTAGATGCTATTGGCTAGTTTTCTAAAAACTATATACTAAATTTATTTAAGAAGATAGAATTAAAAAAAAGATAGTATAAATAGTTGTGAAAATGCTGGTATAAGTAGTTGTGAAAAGCACTCTTCAAAAGTATTGTTTGAAGCAAATAAAGCACAAAAGTAAAAGTTAACACCCCCTCTTCCCAACAAAAACAAGCACACATGATATCACTAGAACTTCCTTTTAAGAAAAAGTAATTCTTATGCAACTTAATTACCCTGAAGTATATACAATGAAAATTAACTTGTAAATTTACCATGCACAAGATTTAATAAAAATGACATAAATAGGAAGTAACAATTAATTATGACTATATAGGCAAACATACAAAATACAACATTAGCAAATGAAATAACACTGTGGAGTGTTAGCCGATTGGCTCATCACAGGTTGCCTTCATCTTCTGAGTGTAAAGAAAGCTCAATATTATGTATCTGTTAAAACAGCCATTATTAAAATTTGTAGTATTAGTTGCCCACAGGCAAGCAATATGATGCTCTCTGGAGATGATGAAAAGGCATTTGATATGACTCACTATCTATGTCTCACAGTAAAAATAAAATTATGCTTTCACCTCTCGTGTGTGTAGTAAGTGACTTAAGCAATACAAAAAATGTGTATGCCCAGCCAGAAAGAACTATACCCTAAAAATAGCAATACAAATACCTTAAACTGGCTTAAAATAAATTTCACAAAATATATTTAAAAATTATAAACCTCTCTAGTCTCGGCTTACCCTGGTCCCTTGTGTAACAGGCTGTACCTACAATGCTGAGGAGGTGGGACAGAACTCTGGCCACTTGGAGAAGCTCTTGGCAGGGTGAAGTTGACAGGGAAACATGAACTGTGATAGACACTACATGCCTGTACTATTAGAACTGCTCATCAGCCGCCTTTCTCCATATCATGATCACAGTCAACACTCAGTTCATGTCACACCAGTGTGTGACAGGTGCCACAGACAGACACAGGCTAAGGAATGGCCTTACTGTCTGTGCAGCTGGGAGAATGCCAATGGCGGCACCTTGGCTAAGGTGGATGGAGTGCCATGAGCCAGGAGAGCAGAGTGTGTGTGCCCCAGGAAGCCAGCTGAGTGGTGGGAGGCCTGGCTGCAATGAGGGAAAACTCTAAACAGAGCATGGGGACAGGACAGGAGTGACTTCAGGGCTGCTTGGAGCTGGAACCATTGTCTAGAATGTTTTTGACTCATGAACCATGTGGCACATTGTGGTCTAATCACAGCTTCAGAGAATCAAATGTACAGACTCATTATTTTAGAAGGAATACTGAGTTTGGACCCAGAAGACTTGACTTGAGTTTTTGTTTTGCCCCAAAGCAGCAACCTGACTGGAATAGTCTCTGACCATTGGCTCCATCAGCTCTTACTCAGAAGAAAATGATATTAATATCACACTTCACAGGTGACATGGGAAGAAACTTTCACTGCCCCAGCTCTTATCAGTAGCATGCATTTTAGATGACAGTGACTTACCGTGATTTATACCACCTGACACAAAACTCTACCTTTTTCCAAGCAGGTTAAACAACAATGACAAAGAAATACATACAACCTTCAAAACAATTTTAAAAAATCACTGCATTGTTTGCTTCAATAAATTTAATATCACCTTTTGTAAACAACAACAAAAGTATAGACTTTGAATCAATGCATCTTTACATCATTTTATTTCCAGAGGAAAACAGACATTTAAGAAAATGATAGTCATCGAGGAAACAGATAATAAGCATTTACAGATAAATGGAAACCCACGTTAGATATTTCTTCAAAATGTTCATGCCCTCTTGATACTTCGTGCTTGCTTTGTCTGCTTGCAAAGTCGTTCATTAACATCTTATACCATGATTTTGAATTTTGTCTTACTGGAATTTTTAGACTATGCATATTGCATTGTTGCTAGTTTTGTTATGTAAATAATAGAGGCCCGGTGCACAAAATTCATGAATGGGGGGAGGTTCCTCAGCCCAGTCTGTACCCTCTCCATTTCAGGATCCCTCAGGGGATGCCATGCCTTGGGATATCCCTCTCGTAATCTGGGACCCCTGGCTCCTAATCACTCACTTATTTGCCTGCTGTTTGCCCCTAACTGCTCTCCCCTGCTGACTTGGTTGCCCCAGCTGCCCTCCCCTGCCAGCCTGGTCATCCTTAACTGCCCTCCCCTGCAGGCCTGGTCGCCCCCAACTGCCCTCCCCTCCAGGCCTGGTTGTTCCTGACTGCCCTCTCCTGCGGCCTGGTCACCCATAACTGCCTTCCCCTGCAGGCCTGGTCACCTCTCACTGCCCTCCCCTGCTGGTCTGGTCACCCTTAACTGCCTTTACCTCAGCCCCTGCAACTGTGGCTTTTTCTGGAAGGGTATCCAGTTTAATTAGCCTATTACCCTTTTATTAGTATAGATAAATATTTGTCATATTATTCTCTACTTTTCTATATGTATTTAAAATACTCCAGTATATTTTAAACAAATAAAAATGATCAAGGTGCAGAAAAATAAAAGTTTCGAAATACAACCTGGTAGGCTTGAAAGCAACGATATTTGCATCAAACAGCATAAGTTGCAGTTGGCAACAAAAGTTGTTAGGGCCCTGACTGGTTTGGCTCAGTGGATAGAGCATCAGCCTTCAGACTAAAGGGTCCCAGGTTCGATTCCAGTCAAGGGCATGTATGTTGGTTGCAGGCACATCCCCAGTAGGGGGTGTGCAAAAGGCAGCTGATTGATGTTTCTCTCCCATTGATGTTTCTAGCTCTCTATCTCTCCCCCTTCCTCTTTATAAAAAAATCAATAAAATATATTTTTAAAAAATTGTTGTTAGCTCATTATTCTTTTGTTGGCAAGGTGTGGTTTTGGCAAAGGAAAAAAAGGAAACTAGCCTTATAAAAGGGAATGTCTGATTGAGTCATTGCCACAGCAGAGAGGGACAGGTGTGGCAAAAGTTCAGGCTGTCCCACAGGCAAGGATGTCTGTGTGTGGCACAACAAAGGACACCTGTCACACCTGAAACAATTGCAGAGCTCAGGAAGAATCACTGATTTTAAAACTTATTTTACTGACAAATAAAACATAAATTCATGTAAATATACATGCGCTCTTTTGAGCTTCTTCTACCCTCCACTTAATACTTGGCTATGACCTTCTTTTCATGTCAACAAATTACATGTACAGACATATTTTTTAATGGCTACAGTGTCATCCCTGACTGCTTGACATTACTATGGTTTATATCACTAACCCTTTATTGTGAGGCAGGTTATTTCCGGTTTCCCCTGGGATCACAACTACAGTAAACATAATTGCTTAATTGACTGTTTACTTAGGACACATTCATAGTTGTGGAACTCCTGGCCCAAAGCTAGTTCACATTTTAGATTGACTTTCTAGAAAGTGCTTCTGTTTGTTTTGTCCATTGATTTTAAATCAGATTACACTCTCACAAATAAATGGGTTAAGTTCAATGTGCCTCCAGCAAATCTCAAAGTCTTGCTGAATTTGAGTGACACCTTTCCAGCATAGCTGTCAGGGTGCTTTACAGGGCACTTTTGAAGGAAGGAAAGGGATCCGGAGCCCCTATGGCTCTCCAGTGAGGACAGAGCTGGAAAAGCAAAGTTTCCAAGGAGTCCCTCTTGGGGGGAGTAGAGAAGGGGAATGGAAGGAGGGCACGCTGGAATGCCCCCTGTGCTCTGTCACTGGAGTGGGACACACGGGGTGAGACCAGCCCTGGGCGGGGTGGGCAGCTTGGCTCTGTCCCCCACTGGCCTTGTCCCTGCCAGTCCTGATCAGTGAGAGCCCCTGGTGCCCTTCCCTGTTCCCTTCCCCTAGCATCTAGGGACAGCAGGTGGTGGGGAGACTGTACAGTCACTCCCAGTCCTGACTCCTAAATCCTGCATGCTGTGTTACTAAGAAACCTTAGGCAGGGACAGGAGGCTAAGGGCTACAGGGTGAAGTCCAGGGAGGCACAGGTGGCATGGCTGAGGCCTTGTATGGGTGCGGGTGTGTGAGTGTGTGTCGCTTGGGTCCACATTCATGCACACATCCACATTCCTGCACTCTGGCTCTGCACCATCGGCCACCAGGCACCTCCACGGAGCCTGTTGTGAGCTCTGATGCATCCAGTCCCAGCACCAAGCAAGTCTGAGAAAGTTTCTGCAGACTGACTCCTGCCACACGGGAGGAGGCAGGACCAGGAGGATCTGGGCTGGAGGGTGAAGTCCAGAGAGGTGTGAGTGGCGTGGCTGAGGGGCCTATATGGGTGCTGGTGTGTGAGTATGTTTCACCCCACTTGGCAGGAGGGGGGTGGGGGGCAGCGTGTATCCTCAGGTCCCCACCCCTGCCTAGCGCTACACAGACTCAGGTCCCAGGTGATTGCTCCTTAAGGCTCCTTAAGAAACCTGCCCTCAGCTGTGGACACAGCCATCTTGTGTTACAGTCTCTTCACCTCTGTTGTGGGGAGTGCCATCTTGTTTTGACATGATGATCAATTTGCATATCCCCTCTTTATTAGATAGGATGATGATGAGGGTTATTTTCTTCTGTTTTCTGAAGAGCCTAAGGCACCACATAAGCACCAATCAATCAATCAATTTGTGTGGCCACGTATTAGTTCCTACTGCTTTTGGTGGTTTGGAATCTTTTGGTTGGCCTTAGTGTCTGGGGGACCTTTGGGATGATTCTGAATCTCTTAGTGGACTTGGGATTTCCAACCAGGCAGGGGCCCAGCAACCTCCTGCATGAACAGGGGACAAACCCCACCAAAACCTGTGTCTAGGGACTCCCTCCACCGACACTCCACTCCATGCACCTCCTCCTTGCTAGAAGATGAGAAAGCAGTGCGTTACACCATTTGTATCTGAGAATAAGGCTGGAGGTGGAGTGGGGGAGAAAACAGCCCATTGCTTTATATACCTGCATTCTCATCACTGGCAGGTTTTACTGAACTTACTCTTGTAGCCTAGTTACAGGAATAACGAGGGGCAGAGCTTTAAGTGGAGCTCGAGGTCTTGTAGATGGAATGGCTGAGGTTCTGTGAAAGGGGTGACAGGGAATAATTTGGGCTTTTAAGTTAGCTTTATAAGCAAGCTAAGGCATCTTCTTCCTGTGCACATTGGAGAAGTGTTTCACTATTCAGCTTTAATACCCTGGGACCTGTAAGTGGATTTAAAACTCTGCCCAGCTCTATTAGCTATACACCATTAGACACATCAGATAAAACAAGCTGCATTCTTTATTTTACAAATGGGGGACAACGCTGTTTATCTCATATGACTAAAGTTAGGGAGACTTGTGTGTATAATGTTTAGCAGAGTAACCAGAACATTTAAGGACTCAAATATGTGTTGATGTTCATGTATGCTGTTATTGTGAACAACAAAAAACCTGAAATGGAGTCACTAACCTCCAGGGGCCCTGGAACCGCGAGGCCCTGGGGAATGAGACTCCTGCGTGTGTATGTTGTGTGTGCGCTTGCTGCAAGGACAGCGTGGATTTACTGCCCTCTTTCCAGGCCAATGCCTACCCCACCCCTACCCCCGCCAGCCTTGCCCCCTGGACCTGATCAATCCCTGTTAGACTAGTCCAAATGCCATGTTTGACAGTGAGTAGGAAACAATTCATGGGTTTGGTCTCTCTAAGCTCTGGCTTTCTTGTGGAGTACACTTCAGTTTCCCTCTGGAACCTTGGATGCCAGACTTGAACCCCTAAACACCCCAGATAAACTGTGTTTTACTTTGCAGCTTCAGTTCTTCCTTCTTTGACACTACTGTTACATTCCATTTGATGCTTATCTTATATTTTGTTTTTTAATCTCCTCATATGTATAACTAAAGGTAACGAACCTATGGTCATTTAGGCTTTTATCATCTCTTACTGACCTTTTCTTCAGGATGGGTGTTATTTGTTAGATTCCTTGCCTTAGGTTTTCAGTGACCTCTTAACAAGAACTATGAAAATGCCATTTGGGAAATGTCATTCATTCTTACATCTCTTGGGAATTTATGTATGTTACATACTTAGCACAAGAATAAAATATGGTGGCCCCGTTCAAAATGTCCATAATTTACCAGTTGAAAAGAAAACTCTTTAAAAAGCACTTATAACATTGGTGTTAAAAAATAAAAACAAATACAAACACTAATAAATAAGTGTTTGGATGTAAGGATAAGGATGTTAACCAATAACTGAAAGCATTGCCCTAAATTATGTGTACATAATGCATTATGTCCCAGTCACTTAGAGTAATTAGAATACTGACACTAAAACACTGTGTTTAGGAAATACTTTACATAAGGGGATGCTTAGAGCTAACTGAGTGACATGTTTAACTGAACTATGATGGTTAAAAACATAAAGGCAGCTCAGAGGTTGAAGCTTAATTGGTTGGAGCATCTTCTCATACACCAAAAATGTTTTGGGCTGATTCCTGGCTAGGGCACATAGGTTGCGGGTTTGATACCTGGTCAGGCATGTTCAGGAGGCAAACAATAGATGTTTTTCTTATACATCATTGTTTATCTCTCTTTTCCTTTTTCTCTAAAATAAAAAAATATATCCTCAGTGAGGATTGAAAGTATAATAATAAAAATTAAAGTATGAAGGCAGTGGAAAGAAATATATCAATGCAGACTGGTGCAGCCATTAGGGAAAACAATATGGAGTTTGCTCAAAAAATTAAAAATGGAACTGCCATTTGTCTCAGTGATCCCACTTTTAGGAATATATCCTAAATAACCAGAAATACTAATCAAAAAGAATTTATACACCCCTTTGTTCATAGCAGCACAATTTGCAATAGCTAAGTTCTGGAAACAGCCCAAGTGCCCATCAGGAGATGAGTGGATAAAAAAATGTGGTATATCTACACAATGGAATACTACACAGCTGTAAAAAAAGAAGAATTTTTATCATTTACAACAGCATGGAGGGACCTGGAGAGTATTATGCTAGGTGAAATAAGCCAGTAAGAGAGAGATAAGTATCACATGCTCTCACTCATATGTGAAATCTAATGAACAAAATAAACTGATGAATAAAAATAGATCCTGAGACCTAGAAGCATGGAACAGACTGAGGAATTTCAGAGAGAAAGCAGGGAAGGGAGAGTGGGAAGCAATCAACCAATGAACTTGTAAGCATATATGCATAACCCATGGACACAGATAATAGGGTGGTAAAGGCCTGGGATAGGGGGCGGGGGTTGGCTAGAAGGGTTAATGGGGAGAAAGAAGGACTTATGTAATACTTTTAACAATAAAGTTAAAATAAATAAAATGTCAAATTATGTCAGAAGAGTGCATTTCTACTCTTGACAATGAAGCAAAAGTTCATGTCAGCATTTTGTGTGCAAAACTGTAAATAATGTATTTCCTTGTCTAGAAAACTGTCTGAGGACACAGAAGAAAGTCAGCGCCAACAATATGAAAATGATGCTCACAACATAGCCATCTACGTTAAACAAGTGCTTGGTGGCCATCCATGTGGACCCAAAAACTTTGAAGAGAAGGTAGAAGAATTCCTGGCTATCCTAAAGAAATTGTAAGTATTTAAAAATATATTTTAAACTTATTTTTAGAGAGAGAGAAACATCAATGATGAGAGCAAAACATTGATCTACTGCCTCCTGCACACCCCCTACTGGGGGATTGAACCCACAAGGCGGGCATGTGCTCTGACTGGGACTCAAACTGGCAATCTTTTAGTGCACAGGATGACATTTAATCAATTGAACCACATCAGCCAGGATTCCTAAGTATTTTTTACATATTACTTCTTATTGTTAAACCAGAGGACTGGTACACAGGATTTGTGCACTGGTTGGGGGCATGGCCTGCAGGGATCAGCTGTGGACCAGCCCTCTGAGTGACTGCTCCCACTCTGGGAGCGCACTATCAGGGGGAAGCTCCTGTATTGAGGGTCTGACCCCTGGTGGTCAGTGTGCATCATAGTGATTGGTTGAGAGGTCATTCTGGTGGTTCTGCCATTTGGTTGCTGGGTTTTTATTATATAGGACTCTTTCTAATGATTTTTTATCTTTTTAAAGTTAGTTGTTAGGAGGTCAGTGTGCTGTAACTGCAACCCAGCCACTGAATGACAACAGTGGAACACTTGAAAAGGGAACTCACTTTATAGGATGTCTAAAAGAACAAAGCCATAGTTTCTCTCTATAACATTTCTGATTTATGCCTCACATCACTGTTTTGAGGTGGATATGATAGAAAAGCTGGTGTTTAAAAAAGCAATGTATAGGTTAAGTCTACAATTTGTGTTTGTTCTTCTATGGAATGTGCTTTTATCTTCTCACCTTCATATACTAGTTATTCATTGTCTGTTGCTATATAATGAAGTATCAACTCATGGCATTAATCAACATATGTTTATTATCTCTCTGGGCAAGGTTGGCTTGGTCCTCTGCTCATGTCACAGGCTGCATTTCAATCAAGGTGCTTACTAGGTGGAACATGAGGTTGCCTTCCTAGCTCACCTGTGTTGTTGGCAGAATTAAGTTTCATGTGGTTGAAGGACTGAGGTCTCTGCTGACTTCCTGGCTCTTAGTGGAGGGCTCCTAGAGGTACACAGATCCTGCTGTGTGGCCCTGGCCCTTGCTCAGACCTTCCATAGCAAGAAGCTTCCACCTTCAAAGCCAGCCAGGAAGAGTCTCTCATTCTGCTAAACTGAAATCTTATGTAACCTAATCAAGAGCCTGTAGAGAATTGACCTTGCTCAGATTTTATTGGTTAGAAACAAATCATTGATTTTACTCCCATCCCAAAACCAAGAGAGAGGAGGCTGGGGGTCTCTCAGCGTGTGCTGGCCATATTTGTTAATGTTATATATCTCTCTGTGACCCTGTTGAGTGCTTTATGTATGCATGTAGTTCAGCTGAGACCTGGGCATTGGTGGAAAGTTGTCAGGTCTGTAACCCTGTGTTTACCTGGGACTTGCTGAAGCATGACTGGTTTGGTGGGCGACTTCATGACATGATAACACTTTTTAAAAGCAACTACCTTACATTCTCTAAAAGTCTCCACTTTTTCATTCTGCCCTTGATTTTTAACAAAAAGAAATCAATTTTGGATAACAGTAGCCTCTTTTTGAAGACATGTCAATCTGCCTGACAAGATGAAGAAACTATTGCTCATTGATTACTCAGTATGATTTTCCTTCATTATGTTAATTCTTACCTTCTACCTCAGTTAAGTAGCTCTAAGTCAAAAGTGCTGGAGGGGAGGAAGGATAAGTGAGTTTGTAACATTAAAATCATGGGAAAGGGTGCATCTGGGAGATGTCACCTGAGAGGAAGGTCTGGAGGAACCAAAGGACAAGGCATAACTGGGATGTATGTGCAGAGCAGACAGTTCAGGGGAGGAGATGAGGGAAACAAAAAAACAGCGAGCGAGTGAGAGAGAGAGAGAGAGAGAGAGTTTGAAGACTCCTGTTAAATCACATATTTGAAGTCATATAAGATTGAATGTAAGCTTATCAGGTATGTTAGTTAGGATTTTAGATTATGAGCAATAGAGAGGATTCTGAATAATTTCAAAAAATGGCAGGAAGTACCCTGGCCAGTGTGGCTTAATTGGATGGAGCATAAGATTCCTGTGCACTGAATGGTGAGGGTTTGATCCACGGTCAGGGCACTGGCCTGGGTTTCAGGTTCGATCCTTGATTGGGGCTGGTATGGAAGACAACAGAATAGTGTTTCTCTCTCACATTGATGTTTCTCTCTTTCTGTCTCTCTCTCTAAAATCAATAAAAACATATCCTTGAGTGAGGAGAGGGAAGATCGATGGAGGACTGTTGGAGGCCCCAGATAAAAGAAATGATAGATCTGGAGACAGGACAAACCAGAGAAACTCTGGAGGTCTCTCGAAGACCCAGCACTGAAATGTGTTCGTTATAGCTGCTTTGATTCCAGGGATAGGGAGTCAGATTGTTGCGTGTTTGTGCTTAGTCTCTGGATGAACTCTGAGGGGCAGTACACCTGGATCCATGATTTTGCTAAATGTACCCGTTGGAAAAGGGATGACATTTCAAAAGAGAAAGTATTTCAGAAGGAGGGGGAAATGACTCATGGATAAACACTGAAAGCTATGAGCTAAAACATGGCTTGGAGTTTTAATTTCTAAATAATTTTGACTGATTTATTTTTCATACCTAAACTCATGAAATCAGCATGCACTTTGGAATGCTTATGGGTTTCCAGCAGCATCCTTGGTATGGGGGTTTCAGTGAGGAGCTGATATTCCCATGTAAGAGAGAGAGCATGATCACACACAGATCCAGTGAGTGATCAGTGTAGGAAGAAGCACTGCTGCCCAATAGGAGAGCGAGCAAGATGGCAACAATCAGAGTCCTCTCTGTGCAGCGACCCCAATCGGGTCATGGAGGAGCTGAGAGCCAGCCCAGCAGGTCCTGGAGGGGAGAATTCCAGAAAGGACACAGCGCAGTGTCCCAGGACAGCACATCCACATCGCAAACAAGGAGGTCGGTGTCTTGAAGTTCAAGGGGGAGACTGGCAGATGTGAAGGGCAGATGTCATATGGGGTCTTTCATGTTGGGGTGACTAGCCATTGGGAGGTTCAGGTGGGGAATGGACTGTGGGTACAGAGATTTGGGGTGACCTATCAGCGGCTATTTGGAGTTGGTTGGGGTGCAATGGCTGTGTCTTGACTTCTATTGTGAGGAGTTCCATCTGACGTGTAGAATTTGAATTTCTTCCTTTTTTAAAAGATGAGTAGATTTCAACTGACGGTCTTGGAAACATCAGAGACTTTGCTGAATTTGACCATTCACAAGGAGCATGCGGGCACATTGACCTCCCACATGTCAGTGTTTGAGTGCGTTGCCTGTAACCCCACCATGCCTAACATGCAGTCAAGGAATGCTTGGGTAAAAAGAATTGGTTTCTTTTTATAAAGGACTAATTGGTTTATTTTATGAATGACTAATTTCTGAAAAAAAGAAAAGAAGCACGCCTGTGTGTTTTTGTGGCTGGGAGGTGGGGGTGAGGGGGCTTGCCAAAAGGGTTGGAGAGAGAAGCGTGTAAATGAGCTGTGAAGAGTAGCTTAAGGTCCTCTGAGAAGACTTGGCCCAGTTGTTCTTTTCTTCTATGTCCTCCAATTGAAGATGTTCTCTCAGAGGGAATGAAGTGTCTGAAGACCACTCCGAAGAAGAATAGCGAGCAGAGCGCCCTCAGCAATGCTGGGGACTATCCCTGGCTGGAAGACTCAGTGGCTCAAAGGCCAGATGCTTTGGGCAGGGATGTAGTGTGCTCAGAATTCTGTCCCAAGTGGTTGGGAGGAAAGTGGACGAAGTGAGAGGGTCTCCTGGAAATGAAAGGCTTTACTTGAAGCTGAAGGGAACATAGGTTAGTGAGTAACAGAAAGTAACGTAGATTCTGACGGGGGCAGTGATTACTTACGACTGAGAAAGGAAGCTGCTGGCCAGGTGGCTCAGGTTCTTGGAGCATCATCACACACACCTGTGGGTTCAATCCCTGGTCAGGGCCTGCACGAGGTGCAATCGACCTGATCGATGTTTCTATCTCTTTTCCTCTTTCTTTAAAATCCATAAAAACATGTCCCCAGGTGAAGATTGAAAAAGGGAAGGACATAGGAAAGAGAATTATGGGTTAAGGAGACAGTGAGCGAGGGACAGACAGGAAGCCACTGGCAGTGGCTGGGGACAGATGGGGCGGCGCTGCATCAGGCTCCATGGTTGGTGGGAGTGCAGGCCACCACCATGCACATGGCCAAGTGCCTGACTATGAGTCAAAAAGGACTGGGTGTTGATCGACCTCCTCCCATTATTCACTGCGTGATCTTCATGTCTTTCTACCTCTGATACTCAATCTACTCCTCAACAAAGGGCACATTTATCACCTCCTGGGGTCATTGTGGCCCTGAGCCTGAGTGAGCATCATGAGCAGTAAGGCCCACGTGCATGTGGGTTCACACTGGGCCCTTGGGGCCTGTACTTTCCTCTTCCCGGAGGCCAACACAGGGCCAGGGGCTTGTCTAAGTGGCTGCTGTGCACTTGCTACAGTAGAAGTAGAAAGGGGCTCTTAGGAGCTCAGAAAAGCAAAGCTTTCCACTGTTTATCCTTCAGGAAAGAATATGTTCCTTCCTCCGCAGCTCATGAGTAAGTAACAGCAGTCAGTTCTCTATCATATTTCACATTGGTTTACAAAGTTACCAGTGACCTCTCTTACTGGTGTTTCAGAAACTGTTATTTGGTCACAGTCACAGATTAATTAGTAAATTAGTGTTTTAAAAACTTAAACCTTTATAATTTGTTCTATTGTTTGGAAACAAGCAAATAGGCTCTTTTATAATATTACTTGTGAAAATGATTTTTTATTTTACTATGTAGATATGTCTTAATCCATCTGAGTAGCTATAACAAAAATACCAGAGACTGGCCGAGGATGGGTTGTTGGAGTGTCGTCTCATACACCAACAGGCTGTGGGTTTGATTCCTGATCAGGGCACAAACCAGGTTGTGGGTTTGATCTCCAGTCAGGATACATACAGGAGGCAACCAACCATTGTTCTCAGATCAATTTCTCTTTTTCCCTTACTCTCTCTCTCTAAAATTAAGTTTTAAAAAATATTGTAGACAGGGTAGCTTAAGCAACAGAACTTTATTTCTCACAGTTCTGGAGGCTAGAAGTCTGAGATCAAGGTGGCTGCAGGTTCCACATCTACTTATAGCCCTATTCTTGGCTCCTCAACAGTCTCCTCTCCATGTCCTCACATGGTGAGGGAGGAGCTTTCTGGGGGTCTCTAAGGGCACTGGTCTTAGTCCTGAGGGTCCATCCTCATGTCTTACGCACCTCCAAAAGCACCATCTCCAATCCATCGCATTAGGGATTAGGATTTTGACAGAAGGATTTGGGGAGGAAACCGAGCCCGTAGAAAGGTCTACTTTATTTCAATATTGATGCAAATGTTAAAGCTGAGACTTCATGTCTGGGCAAGTTAGAAATGTGCGTATTTGCTTTGTCCTGCTTTCCTGTTCACCAGTTCTCTCTGTAGCTGGGCCTACTGACCTGTGTTCATCTCATTCACAGTTCTCACACTCAGTGATGCACTATCAGCACGAAACATCTTCTGCAGGCTCTTTTTCAAACTGTACAGTTCTTTGCCCAAATCTGCCTATTATCATTTAACATTGTACCTTTTTAATCATAATTATTGGTTTCTGATGTAATTTCATCACAAATGATTATATACTTGGGCTAACTATTCTTTCATGAAAAGTTGTGTAGTCTTACTCAAATTTTATATGGATTAAAAAATAACTTTAGCTTTGAGATATACTTTGATACCTGGTAAGATAATATCTTATAATTTTTGGAACTTAAATCTATTAAATAGCAAGTTTTTCATTCAGGAAGATGGTGAATTTTTTGTATTTTTGTCTTTGATGACTCTTACTAGAGTCATGTAGATTGTATACTTTGTCTGAGGTAATTTCCTAGGTAGGTCCTATGCATTTGTGTGAATATTAAAAACTGATTATTTTCTTTTTTTTCAAGTTCAGTCCCCAAGGAAATTTGTGGGAAAATGTATTTAAAGTCCTCAGCTTGCTAAGCTATACAAGACATGGCACCATGCTAGTCTCATGTGCACAGCATAATGAGCGGACATGTACAGTGTGAAATAATCACGACTAGTTTAGTTAACATTCGCCATCTCATAGGAAAGGAAAGGAATGGAGGAAAAATTATGCATTTTTTCCTGGTGATGGGAACTTTGAGGACATATTCTCTCAGCAATTTTTGAACCCCTGAATGTACTCTGCTTCTGCCCTGCTGCCTTGTCATTTGCATGTGTGCTTGTCATTACAGCCCCTGGAATTGTCTAGTGTTTCCCAAGTCCCATTTCCCTTTGGCCAGTGACAGGCAGCTGGAGCTTCCGTAGATCTTGAAGCAAAGCCAGTATCCAGAGTTTCCTTTCCTTTGGGAGCCGGGTCCAATACAGCACCAGGCTCGCTGCAGCCCATCAGTCCATTGTGTGGGGTCTGCATGTCTGTGGGCCACCAAGGAGAATGACAGGAAGCCAGGCGTGAGCCATTAGCCATGTGTGAGCCGTGAGCCAAGTGTGCTTTGAAAAACCAAGAGAGTGTGAGAACACCAAGAGGAGGAACTCTGATGTTTAGGGATTAAGCATCCCAAACCTTTGTGGGCTGGCAGTGGCCACACCCATTCTGGCCAATGACCTTTCCCAAAGGTGAGACTGGGAGGCAAGTATCTTTATTAGTCCCCTAACTTTTCCGGACACAGGTCCACCTTCCCTTCTCCTAATGTTTTGCAGGGAGCATGTCTCTAATGCCTGGCCTTCCCTTTATTCCTTTCCTCTTATTAATAACTCAAGGCCTGGTGCATGAAATTCATGCATGGAAGCGGGGTCTCTCAATCCAACCTGCACCCTCTGACAATCCAGGACTGCTGGATTTTAACCACTCATATGCTTGCCTGCCTGATCACCCCTAACTGCTAGCCTGCCTGCCTGATCACCCCTAACTGCTTCTGTCTGCCAGCCTGATCACCCCCTAACTTCTTTCCTGCTTGCCTGATCACCTCTAATTGCCTTCCCTTCCAGCCTGGTTGCCCCTAACTGCCCTTCCCTGCAGGCTTGGTTTCTCCTATCTACTTACCCCTGCTGGCTTGGTCTTCCCTAACCACCTCTGCCTTGACCCCCGCCACTATGGCCTTGTCTGGAAGGACATCTAAAAGGATGTCTGATCTAATTAGCATATTACATTTTTATTAAGAGGATGAGAAGAGAGAAAGAGAAAAATAACTAGTATAGACTAGGGGCTTAAATTTCATGTGCTTGAAATTCATGCATATGAGAGGGTGTGTGTCCCTCAGCCCAACCTGCAACCTCTCCAATCTGGAACCCCTTGGGGGATGTCCAACTCCTGTGATATTGGGCCTAAACTGACAGTCAGACATCATTCTCACAATCTGGGACTATTGACTCCTAACCACTTGCCTGCCTGCCTGATTGTTCCCTAACCACTCTGCCTGCCAGCCTGATAGCCCCCAAACTGCTCCCCTACTGGCCTGATTGACACCTAACTGTTCCCCTACTGGCATGATTGTCCCCAACTGCCCTCTCCTGCTGACTGGATCACCTCCAACTGCTCTCCCCTACTGGCCTGGTTGCTCCCAAGTGCCTTCCCATGCAGGGCTGAGGGGACTGGGGGACTGAGGCTTGATGAGGCAGGGCTAAGGGGACTGGGCACCACCATCTTATGGCTGTGGGTTCTGCCATCTCATGAGGGTATGATGGTCAATTAGCATATTCCCTCTTTATTAGATAGGATTCATTAATTACAATGGTATCCTCACAATTGAGACTGGAATGTATAGTTGGAAATGTATCACTTTAAAGAATGGGGCAAATCAAACAAGTAGCAAAAATAATTCCTTTGGGGCTGGTGTGGTGAGCAGTCCCTGGCTGAGCAGGGATGCCTGCGACTGGCTCAGCTTCAGTCAGCTCTGAGCAGGTGAGCTCTGAAGCCAGCCTGGGCCCTCTGACTGGAGTGCAGCAGCTGAGGTGGGTGGGAGTGCTCATGCCACATCCTCCTTACACATGTCTCCTCCTCGTCAGTGAGCATCCAGCTCCCTGCCCATCTCACTGTGGATTTATTTTTAGATTTTATACTTTTTGAGAAAATATAACAAGTTCACTCATTTGGATACAACACCAAAGATACGACCCATGAAAAAAATAACAGATAAACTAGATTTCATCAAATTAAAAACTTCTGCTATGAGAACGACAATGGCAAGAGAAGGAGACAAGTCACAGTCTGGGAGGAAATATCTTCGAAAGACTCACTGAAGAAGGACTTATCCAGAATACGTAAAGGAACTTCTAATTCAACAGTAAAAACAACATGCCCTGGTCAGTGTGGCTCAATGGGGTATTATCCATGGAGCAAAAGATCAGCAGTTTCAGTCCTGGTTGTGGGCTCCATCTCCAGTAAGGGGCGTGCAGGAGGCAGCTGATCAGAAATACCTGTTTCTCTCTTCCTCTTCCTTCCTATTTCTCTAAAAAACTAAAACTAAAATAAATTAAAAAAAGAAAACCTCTTGCAATCTAGATTTGTAATCTATGGGACCTCAAGAGGCATCTTCTTTTTCATTTCTGGTTATTGGTGTTTTTTTTCTTTGACCCTTCTACCTGGAGGTTTGTTAATTTCAGAAGCAGAGCAGTGCTGGTGTTGAGATGTGATTATTAGGCCACGTGAGGATACCGTTGAGAATAAGCAGCTGCATCACCCACTTTCCTGAAAATCACAGTGTCATATAGTTGTTAGACAATAAACAAGTGAAAACATGAACAGATAGTTCCACATTTGCTAACATACTTAAGACAGAACTGGGGGTTTTGACTGAGAATAATTCATAGGAGCAGAGGGGCTGCCGAAGGCAGTCAGGAAAGAGGCTTTCAGAGGTGGAAATTAAGCTGGAATCCTAAGTGCAGAGCCCACCTGATCTTCAGGTGTGAATGCTCTTAGAGAGCAAAGGGAACTGACCCTTTGGGGGGATGCATATGGGACAGTCAGGCTAGAGGATGAGGCAAGGTGATAATTTCTTTCTTTTTACAAATGTTGAGCAGTTGATAATAGAGGTGCTGCCCTGAGTCCCATCCTGAGGTCTCCCATCATTATTGTGTTCAAACATCATTGAGGTTGAATCTCCTTACATTTATTTCTAAGCTTCTTGCTTGATGTTTTCTCTCCACACTGCTGTTAGTGTTGAGAGCCATGTGTGGAGAACCCTGGGTGATCATCAGGAGGCACATGGTCACTGCCCTCCTGAATTACCATTGGCTTCCTTAATCTCAGAAGTGCTTCCTGCTATCCATCCAGTAAGAGCTAGCTCATGGATGAGTGGGGTGGATCGCAATGCACATCTGAGCACTCTGTGTTGGAGCCCTGTGTGTCCCTGTATCTAGACTCTGCTGATTGAACTGCTTCTCCAGAGCCCAGTCTGGGAAGAAAAGCCAAAGCCAGCAAGGAGTGTGTTTGATGTCTAGGCCCACAGGAAGCCAGTTGAATTCATGGTGGCAATAGCAACAAGTAAGGAAGAACAGCTGGTGCCCAAATGCCTCAGTAAGCATATTTGGGGAACTGGAATACTTTGGCTTGATCCAATGACTTTTATTCATCATTTTCTAATGAAAATGTGCCATTTATATGACAAAACTACAGCATGGGGCAAAAGTAGGTGTATAGTTACTCATACAAAATATAATACAATAATCCTATCTAATAAAGAGGGAATATGTTAATTGACCCTCACACCTATGCAAAGATGGCGGTGCCCACAGCCAATAAGGAGGGAATATGCTAATTGACTGCTCTGCCTTCAAAGAGGTCAGCTCCCACAGGAACAAGATGGTGGTCCCTAGTCTCCTCAATCCCGCTGAAGTGCCTGCCTCTGGATTCCCCCAGTCCCCTCAGCCTCCCAATTGCCCAGGGCCAGCCAAGGTGTAGGCAAGCCTCGGATGGCAGCTGCCCAACTGCTGAGGGCCACCTAAGACTCAGGTAACCAGGGCGGGCTGAGGCTTGTGCTCCGGCAGTGGCAGCAGCAGAGGTGTGATGGGGCATCACCTTCCCTTGATCACTGGGTCGCCTACTGCTCCTGAGAGCTCCTGGATTGTGAGAGGGGGCAGGCCGGGTTGAGGGAGCCCCCCTGTAGTGCATGAATTGTCATGCACCAGGCTTCTAGTCTAAGTGAGTGAACAACCAGCTGACTGGTCGCTGTGATGCTCACTGACTACTAGGGGGCAGATGCTTAATGCATGAACTGCCCGCTTGGTGGTCAATGAGCTCCCACAGCCAACCTCCCATGGCTGGCCAAACTCCTGCAATTCCTCCTCCCCCTCTTCCCCCATTGGGACTGATGGGATGCCCCTGATCAGCCCCAATTGCTGGCCAGGCTGAGGGACCTCACCTATGCATGAATTCTTGCACCAGGCCTCTAGTTAGTAAAGCATAATGCAAGAATAAACCTTTTCCTGTTCTCACAATTGTAAACCTACTTTTGCCCCAACCTATATTTCCCTTTGATGCAAAACATTTTTGTTCATATTTCCAGTGAATTTATATAACTTTTTACTTAGTCTAATAATATTTATTTTAATGACTACATCTATTCTGCCTATTACTTAATGCAATTACAATTTATATGGGTTGAAATATCTTGGTTTTCCATTTTAACTCTCCATGAGTAGGTGTGTTTTGGTTGTTCTCGTTGTTTATTTTGCCCATTTTCCTGCATGATCTGGCTCACCATGCATTCTGTCATTTATTCCCCTAGTAATTACTACATCTATCCTTGATTTGCTTGAGTCTCTGAAAAATTAATACTTTCCCACGTTCAGAAACCTGGAGTGATCTTAGAAGAATTTCACCCTTTGCCTTTCTTTTTTTCCTTCCACTGAAATGCTGGGTCTATTTTTCACCTGTTAGACATGATTGCTATTGGTCTGCAGGATGCATATCCACCTTGGCTAACCCTAGATGTGTCCTCTCTCTTGCCCCACCTTCTAAACCTCCTGCCTTCACCCTCATCCCCATGCCCCACCCCATTCTTTTGATTTTAAGTATCATAGATTGATAGTCTTTTATTTATTGTTTGTTTGCTTATTTATTTATTATCTATTTATTATTTTTAATCCTCACCTGTGCCATGTTTATTGATATGTTTATTGATTTTAGAGAGAGAGGAAGAGAAGAGGGAAAGAGAAAAACATGGATGGGTTGTCTCCGGTCAGTGCTGTGACTAGAGATTGAACCTGCACCAGAGGTCTGTGCCTGACCAGGCATCAGACCTGCAGCCTTTTAGTGTTTCGGATGATGCTTTAGCCAACTGAGCCACCCAGCCAGGGTTCAGCTGATAACCTAATTTGCCTGTTTAAAGGGATACTCTCTCCTATCACTTTGACTGCTTTTTAGTTTTCTTCTTTTCCTTTCATATTTTGGAGATTTCCTGTAACATGAGTGGCTTGTTTCTTCTTAAAGATCTTTCTGGATAATAAGATGCAATTAATCTGTGGTTTGTTGTCTTTCATCAGTTTTAGAAAAATTTTACACAATATTGCTTCTGCCCTTTCCCCCCTGCTTCTCTCTAGCACTTTAAATGCAGTTGTTAGATCTACTGTTGATGGCCTGTATCAGTGGTTCTCAACCTTTTGAATGCTGTTACCCTTTAATACAGTTTCTCATATTGTAGTGACCCCCTAACCATAAAATTATTTTTGTTGCTACTTCATAACTGTAATTTTGCTACTGTTGATTAATCGTAATGTAAATATCTGTGCTATACCTGATGGTCTTAGGCTCTGCAACAGTGGTTCTGAATGTTAGCAGGGTTGCCTAAGACCATCAGAAAACACAGATATTTACATTACGATTCATAACAGTAGCAAAATTACAGTTACGTAATTTTATGGTTGGGAGTCACCACAACATGAGAGTAGCAACATTAACCAGCCTTTCCTAGGGCTGGTTTTGTTTGCTTTGCCTTTGTCCCTAACGTGTAGCTCTTTAGGGGTTTCATTGGAAAATGTGGAGTGTATATCAGAGACTTTTCCTTCTTGGCAATCCCTAATTCCAACACTTAATCTCCCTACCACCATGATACTGTAGGATTTTCTACTTAGATCTCATGTTGTTGAGATTTGTTTTCTGTTGGCTTCTTGGCCTCTTGCCTTCATCAGATGTGTTGAAGGGGAATCAGCAAACACTTGCTGAGCTTCGCTATGGTGCTCCCTCCTCCCCAGCATGTTGACTCCTGGTTTCCTCTGGTTTCTTAGATCTACTCAAAGCTCCATATTCATTTGTTCCTAGTTTTTTGTTGAATTTATCCAACTTCCATGCTATTTTTTTTTCTTGTTGGTGTGGTTATCTGAGAAGAGCTACTTTACCATCAGATGGATTTGTTTCTTGTTTGTGTCTTCATCCAACATTCTTTAATAAATTAAAAAATGCTTCATTAAATGGGTGAATCTTTAGTCTGTGCCAATTGAATAAGAGCAAAATAAGCATTTTTGTGTAAGAAAAACATTTTGTTTAAAGGATATTTTTTCCATAGCTGGTTTGGCTCAGTGAATGGAGCGTCAGCCTGTGGACTGAAGGGTTCTGGGTTCGATTCTGATCAAAGGCACATGCCCAGGTTGCAAGCTCAATCCTCAGTGTGGGGCATGCAGGAGGCAGCTGATCAATGATTCTCTCTCATCATTGATGTTTCTATCTCTCTCTCTCCCTATCCTTCCTCTCTGAAATCAATAAAAAAATATTTTTAAAAAGACACGATTGTCTAAAAAATGTTTGAAAGGACATTTTCCCCTTATTTTATTTTATTTTATTTTATTTTATTTTATTTTATTTTATTTTATTTTATTTTATTAAGGTTGTAATACTTGATATTGTCAGCTTTTTTCCAGGACAGTAATTTAAAGAATAAACATGAGACTCATACTATTTCACAGATGACTAATTGAAACTCTGGAGAAGATAAACAATATTATAAGAGTAGGTCAGATAATTGACATTAAGAAAAAAATGTACATGAAATAACTTGTGCTTGATAAAGGAGAACAAATTAATTGGAGTCTCAAAGCTAAGGCTTTTTCCCCAGAGCCACCAGCTCAGACACAGAGACAACACCATCTTGAAGGGGAAAGTGAATGTTTACAGAAGCCTAAAAATCTAAAGCTGTTGCACCCACCGAATAGGTGTGAGCCCCAGAACATTGGTCCCCAATTGGCACAAACATTCGGATTAAGAGGAACTCTACATGCCACACAGAAAGGTCAGATTTCACTTGGAATTAGGTGAGATCTCTGGTCCCACAGAACATAAAGGCATGCACACTGTGGGAGCTAGAGGAATGGGGGTACTTTGCACCTAGAGAAATCTGTGGCTGTTGGTCCTGGCATGATTCATGAATGTGGAAAGGGGTCTTCAGAGCTGTTAATAGAGGGAATATATAGAAAGCAATCCATTTTTATCTGATGCAGAAGGACAGCCTGGGAGTTAATTAAAGTGTGTCGGCTGCTTGGACAGGAGCAGAGAAAGGGGATTGTGTAGACTGGTACTCTTTCCTCTTCAGATCCTTGCTTCTGATTGCTAAGCCCAATACATAGGATCATCCAGTTGGGGACACCCTGGGAGACTTCAGGGAAAAGTTGTTTTTTGGGAACCTGGGGACCAGAGAGGAGAGTGACCTTTGGAGAATCAGCTCTGGGGCAGCCCACTCCCACAAACCGACATTGAGTGCCACAGGGAAAGCAGGATCTAAGCACTGGCTAGAGAGGACCTATAATCTCAGAGGTCAATCCCAAAACACTGCCATTGAGTGGCTGACTCAAAAATTGTTTCTTGTGTAATCACAAAAGAATAAAGAGATTAAGACACACCACCTGCTTAAAACGAGGACTGGCTTACAACACTGAGCACCAGTGGAACACAGGGAACTGCCATACTGTCCTAAGTGGGAAACAGGAGTGCCAAAGAGAAAAATAGAGGAAGTGAATGATCTTCACTATTGCACATTCTATTTTTAATTTTTTAATTTTTAATTTTTTAATTTTTTAATTAAGAAACTTTTTTTTTCTTTCTTCCTCACCTTTTCAATTATTACATTTTTATTTTCAATCAGGATTATTACTACTACTATTTTACCTTTTTGGGAAAAAGTGTCATTTTATTTTCTCTTTATTTTACTTTGGGATTAGAGTTCTACATTCTATTTTCATCTCTTCTTTAGCATTATTTTACTCTATTTCAACTCCACCTTTATGCCATCACTCTTTTCCTAACTTTTCCCATTTTTTTGTCCTGTTTCTCTTACCCTTTTCCTACTTTAAATTTTCTCTATTTTTTTACCCTGTTAAAATTTCACCCCACTTATATATCTAATTTTCAATACCCTGCTTCAAGTCCACACAAACCTCTCTCTTTGTTTTCATTATCCAAAAAACTGTTTTATCTATGTCCTTTTGTTGTTGTTTGCTTGAATGTTGATTACTATTTTTTACACTTGTGAGATTGTTTTGCTTCTTCTTCTTTTTTTTTTACCTCCGTTTTCCCTCGTCTCCCTTGGTATTAGTTGTTTGTAGTTTGTATTGATCTCCAGGTATTTGTTTCTGGCATTTGTTCAGATTAGTGGCTGTTTCATTGTAGTTTTCTTGCCAAATGTATGATTTGTTCCACTTCTCTTTCTTCTTCTCTTTGTTTTCTCTCTTACTTTTTTTATTCTTCTTTTTTTTCTTTTTTCTCCCTTCTCCCAATTTCATTTTGGCACTATTTTCTTATCTTTTCTGTTCTGTTCTTTTCCTTTTTTCTTTCTTTTTATTTCTATATTATCCCCCAATTTTCTCTCTCTGGTGGTCACCTTTATTTGTGGCTATTAATATTGTGAATACATTTCTATTTAGTGCCTGGTGTGTTGTACCTGGTTGTATTGCATTTTATGCCTTTAAGTCAATGCAGGAGAGAGAGAGAACTACATAAACAGACACCTGGAGAAGAGGGATCAAGGGCAGACAAAGAAACAGCCTGCACTTGACAGAAAAGCAGCAATTACCTGAAAAGGAAGTAAATGAAATGGAAGCAAGCAACCTGCCAGAGAAAGAATTCAGAGAAATGGTCATAAGGTGGCTGAAAAGAATGGAAGACAAATTCAGCAATATGAGTAAGAATCAAGAAGAAATGAAGAAGAACCAAGAAGAAATGGAAAAATGACATCACTGCTGTAAAGAACTCAATAGAAAGCAGAGGACCACATCAGTGAGCTAGAAGACAAGGTAGGAAAAAATACTCAAGTATAGCAGATTCTAGAAAAAAAATTAAAAAGCAGGAGAGCCTAAGAGAAATTTGTGACAACAGAAATAAAACAACATCAGCATAATAGGGGAAGCAGAAGGAGAGGAAACTGAGCAAGGAATAGAAAACCTGTTTTAAGAAATAATGACAGAAAACTTTCTTGATATAGGGAACAAAAACCCCCTAAAAATCCAAGAAGCTTACAGAGTCCCAAGCGAATGAACCCCAAAAGACCAAGACCATGGCACATTATAATTACACTGGCAAACACCAACAACATCGTAAGAATATTAAAAGTGGCCAGAGAGAGACTGAAAGTTATCTACAAAGGAACCCCTATCAAACTAGTGACTGATTTCTCAACAAAAACTCATCAGGCAAGAAGGGAATGGAATGAAATATACAAAGTCATGCAAAGGAAGTTCTGAATCCAAGAATACTGGATTCAGCAAGGATTTCAATAAAAATTGAAGGTGAAATCAGGAGCTTCACAGACAAAAAAGGACTAACCTTTTACTTTATTACAACCAAACCAGCAATGCAAGAAATGCTAAAGGGTCTGCTGTAAAAAAAAAAAAAAAGAAAAAAGAAAAGAAAAGAAACAGGAAGCAAAGAAGGAGCACAGGGTTAAAGAATAAAAATGGTGACAAATAAGAACCTATCAATAAGAACTTTAAATGTATATTGATTGAATGCTCCAATTAAAAGAGATAGTGTAACAGATTGGATAAGAAAACATGACCCATATATTTTCTGTCTACAAGAAACCCACCTCAGAAAAAAAGATGCACACAGACTGATGGTGAAGAGGTAGAAAATGGTGTTTCAGGCAAATGGAAATGAAAAAAAAAGCTGGGGTAGCAAACTTATACCTGAGAAATTAGATCTCAAAGTGAAGGACATAACAAGAGATAAGGAAGACCATTTCATAATACAAAAGGGAGCAATCCAACAAGAAGAAATAACTCTGGTAAACATATACACACCCAATACAGGAGCACCTAAATACATAAAATCTCCTTGACGATATGAAGGGAGAGATTGACAGCAACATAATCATAGTAGAAGAATTTAATACCCCACTATCACAATTGGACAAATCCTCTAAACAAAAAGTAATTAAAGAAACATTAATCCTAATGACTCACTAGACCAGATGGAATTAATTGACATCTTCAGAACATTTCACCCTAAAGCCACAGAATATACATTCTTTTTAAGTGCACATGGGTCATTTTCAAAGATAGACCATATGTTGGGTCATAGGCAAAGTCTTTTCAAATTCAAGAAGATAGAAATCATATCAAGCATCTTCTCAGATCACAATGGCATAAAACTAGAAATCAATTACAATAAAAACAATCCAAAGAAATTAAACACATGGAGAGAAAAAGCATGCTATTAAATCATAACTCAGTAACCAGAGAGATCAAGGAAGAAATAAAAAATATAATGGCAACAAATGACAATGAAAACACAACAATCCAAAATCTATGGGACACAGTAAAAGCAGTGTTGAGAGGGAAGTTCAAGCTCTACAAGCCTACTGCAAAAAAACAAGAAACAATGGTAATAAATTACCTAACCCTACAACTCAAAGAGTTAGAAAAAGAGCAACAAAAAGAGCCCTGTGTAAGCAGAAGGAAGGGCATAATAAAGATCAGAATGGAGATAAGTGACATAGAGACCAAAGAAATAATTCAAAAGATCAAAAAAACCAAGAGCTGATTCTTTGAAAGGATGAATAAGATTGATGGACCTCTAGCGAGGCTCCCCAAAAAGTAGAGAGAGGATTCAAATCAACACAATCAGAAATAAAAGAGGAGAAATAACAACAGACCCGGCCGAAATAAAAGGATTGTTAAAATATAGTATGAACAACTCTGTTCTAACAAATTGGGCGACCTGGAGGAATTGGACATATTCTGAGAAAAATATAACCTTCCAAAACTCAATCAGGAAGAATCTAAACATCTCAATAGGCCAATAAGTATGGAAGAAATTGAAGCAGTAATCAAAAAGCTTCCAGCAAACAAAAGCCTGAGGCCAGACTGTTACACAAACATTTGAGGAAGAATTAAAACCTATTCTCCTCAGACTATTCAAAAAATTCAAGAAAAAGGAACACTTCCAAACTCTTTCTATGAAGGCAGCATCACCCTAATACCAAAACCAGATAAAGACAGCACGTTGAAAGAGAAATACAGGCCAGTATTCTCATGAACATGAATGCCAAAATCCTCAACAAAATTCTAGTGAATCGGATCCAGCAGTACATCAGAAAGATCATACACCAGGACCAAGTAGGATTTATCCTGGGAATGCAAGAATGGTACAATATCCACAAATTAATAAATTTGATACATCACATAAACAAATTTATTATTATTATTTTAATTTTTTTAATTAATGTGTTATACGTATACATATCTTCCCATTGCTCCCCCTCCCAGGCACACCCTAACCCTCCAGTGTCTTATGTTCCTTGGTTATGCTTATATGCATGCATACAAGTCCTTTGGTTAATCTCTAATCTACCCCACATCTCCTTAAACTTCCTGCTATAATTTGACAGTCCTTTTGATGTTTTACTGCCTCTGTATCTATGCTTTTGTTCATCAGTTTATAATGTTCTTTATTATCCATAAATGAGTGAAATAATGTGGTGGTTCTCCTTCATTGACTGGTTTATTTCACTTAGCATAAGGCTCTCCAGTTCCATCCAGTTTGCTGCAAATGGTGAGAATTTCTTCTTTTTTATGGCAGCATAGAATTCCATTGTGTAGATGTACCATGGTTTTCTATTCCACTCATCTGCTGATGGGCACCCAAGCTGTTTCCAAATTATAGCTATTTTAAATTGTGCTGCTATGAATATAGGGGTGCATAAATCCTTCTGATTGGTATGTCTAATTTCTTAGGATATATTCGTAAGAGTGGGATTGCTGGGTCTAATGGGAGTTCCATTTAATGGGTAGTGCATTGAATCAATAGATTGCTTTGGGTAGTATGGACATTTTAATGATGTTGATTCTCCAAATCCATGAGAATGGTACGCTCTTCTGTTTACATCTTCCTCTCTCCTTTTTTCAGTGTCCTGTAGTTTTCTGCGTATAGGTCTTTTACCTTCTTAGTTAGGTTTATTCCTAGGTGTCTTAATTTTTTTTCATGTGGTGGTAAATGGGGTTGCTTTTTTAGTCTCTCTTTCTGTAATTTCACTATTACTGTATAGAAATGCCATAGAATTTTTGGCATTAATTTTATATCCTGCTACATTGATGAATTCATTTGTTAAGTCTATTAGTTTTTGGATGGAGTCCTTCAGATTTTTTATGTACAGTATTATGTCATCTGCAAATAAAGACAGCTTTACTTGTTTTCCAATTTGGATGCCTTTTATTTCTTCTTCTTGTCTAATTCCAATGGCTAATATTTGAGTACTATGTCGAACAGGAGTGGTAAGAGTGGGAATCCCTGTCTTGTTCCTGTTCTTAGGGGAAAATAGTTTTAATTTTTGCCCATTGAGTATGATGTTAGCTGTGGGTTTATCATATATGGCTTTTATGATGTTGAGGTATGTTCCTTCTATTCTCACCTTGCTGGGAGTTTTTATTAAGAGAGGATCTTGGGATTTCAAAAAAGCTTTTTCTGCATCAATTGATATTACTACGTGATTTTTATCTCTCAGTTTGTTTATGAGATGTATCATGTTTATTGATTTGCGGATATTGTACCATCCTTACATTCCTGGGATGATCCTAATTGGTCATGGTGTATGGTCTTTCTGATATACTGCTGTTTCCAATTTGCTCGAAATTTGTTGAGGGTTTTGGCATCTATGTTCATGAGGGATATTGGTCTGTAATTCTCTTTCATTGTGTTGTCTTTATCTGGTTTTGGTATTAGGGTGATGCTGGCTTCATAGAAGGTGTTTGGAAGTGTTCCTTCTTCTTGAATATTTTTGAATAATCTGAGGAGGATAGATTTTAATTCTTCCTTGAATGTTTGATAAATCTCTCTGTGTAGCCATCTGGTCTCGGGCTTTTATTTGCTGGAAGCTTTTTGATGACCATTTTAATTTCTTCCATAGTTATTGGACAATTAAGATGTTTAGATTATTCCTGATTGAATTTTGGAAGGTTATATTTTTCAAGGAATATGTCCTTTTCCTGCAGGTTAGCAAATTTGTTAGAATTGAGTTGTTCATACTGTTTTTAAAAAATCTTTTGTATTTCTACAGGGTCTGTTGTTATTTCTCCTCTTTCATTTCTGATTTTGTTTATTTGGGTCTGCTCTCTTTGCTTCTTGGTGAGCCTGGCTAGAGGTCCATCAATCTTATTTATCCTTTCAAAGAACCAGCTCTTGGTTTTGTTGATCTTTTGAATTGTTTCTTTGGTCTCCATGTTGTTTATCTCCACTCTGATCTTTATTATTTTCTTCCTTCTGCTTACACTAAGTTTTTTTTGTTGCCCTCTTTCTAGCTCTTTGAGAAAGAGCTAGAATGGTAATTTATTACCATTATTTCCTGTTTTTTTGGAGGAGGCTCGTAGAGCTCTGAATTTTCCTCAACACTGCTTTCTCTGTTTCCCATAAATTTTGTATTGTTGTGTTGTCATTGCCATTTGTTGCTATGATGTTTTTTATTTCTTCCTTAATATCTCTGGTTACCCAGTCATTGTTTAATAGCATGCTTTTTAGTCTCCATGTGTTTGATTTCTTTATATTGTTTTTATTGTAGTTGATTTCCAGTTTTATGCCACTGTGATCTGAGAAAATGGTTGAAATTATTTTTGTCTCCTTGAATTTGAAGAAACTTTGCCTATGACCCAACATATGGTCTATCTTTCAAAATGACACAAATGCAATGGAGAAGAATGTATGTTCTGTGGCTTTGGGGTGAAAAGTTATGAAGATATCAATTAATTCTTTCTGGTCTAGTGAGTCATTTAGGATTGATGTTTCTTTGCTCATTTTTTGTTTAGAGGATTTGTCCAGTGGTGACAGAGGGCTATTAAAATATCCTACTATGATTGTATTGCTGTCATTCTCTCCCTTAATATCCTCCAGGAGTTTTTAATGTATTTAGGTGTTCCTATATTGGGTGCATATATATTTACCAGAGATATTTCTTCTTGTTGGATTGTTCCCTTTAGTATTAAGAAATGACCTTTTTATCTCTTGTTATGTCCTTCACTTTAAGATCTAATTTGTGAGATATAAGTATTGCAACCCCTGAAACACCATCTTCCATTCCTTCACTCTCAGTCTGTATGCATTTTTTTTCTGAGTTGGGTTTCTTGTAGACAGCAGATATATGGATCATGGTTTTATCCAATCAGTTACCCTATGTCTTTTGATTGGAGCACTTAATACATTTACATTTAAATTTATTATTGATAGAAAGTTATCTGTCACCATTTTTATTCTTTATCCCTGTATTCCTTTTTTACTTCCTATTTCATTTTATTACAGCAGACCCTTTAACATTTATTGCATTGCTGGTTTGGTGGTAATAAATTCCCTTAGTCCTTTTTTGTCTGTGAAGCTACTGATTTCACCTTCAGTTTTGATTGAAAGCCTTGCTGGGTACAGTATTCTTGGATTCAGAACCTTCCTTTGCATGACTTTGTATATTTCATCACATTCCCTTCTGACCTGATGAGTTTCTGTTGAGAAATCAGTTGCTAGTCTTATGGGGGTTCCTTTGTAGGTAACTTTCTGTTTCTCTGTGGCCATTTTTGAGATTCTGACTTTGTCGTTGGTCTTTGCCAATTTAATTTTAATGTGCCATGGCCTTGGTCTTTTGGGGTTCATTTTGCTTGGGTTTCTGTGAGCTTCTTGGATTTGTGTGGGTTTTTCTTTCTTTTCTGTCATTATTTCTTCAAACAGGTTTTCTATTTCCTGTTCTGTTTTCACTCTTTCTGGAATCCCAATTATGTGGATGTTGTTTTCTTTCGTGTTATCCCAAATTTCCCTTAGGTTCTCCTCTTGCTCTTTAGTTTTTGTTTTTTTTTTTTCTAAATGCTGATGTACTTGGGTATTTTTTCCTACCTTGTCATCTAGCTCTGCTTCTTCTAGTCTACTTTTGATGCTTTCTATTGAGTTCTTTACAGCAGTGATGTTATTTTTCATTTATTCTCTATTATTCTTCATTTCCTCTTGGTTCTTCTTCATTTCTCTTGGCTCTTATCCATATTGTTGATTTTGTCTTCCATTCTTTTCAGCCACCTTACGACCATTTCTCTCAACTCTTTCTCAGGCACTTTTATTTCTACTTCTATTTCATTTACTTCCTTTTCTGGCGATATCTGCTTTTCTTTCCATATGTGGGATGTTTCTTCAACTGCCCATGGTCTTTCTTCTCTGGGTGTCTAGTTATGTAGTTTTCTCTTGTATGTTGATTTAAAAACACAAACTACAAATAACCCTGTACAACACACAAGATACTGAACAGAAATGTTTTCACGATGTTAATAACCACAAATAAGGTGACCACCAATGAATGACAAATTAGGGGTAAGTAGAGAAAGTAGAAGAGAGAAATGAGGAATAAAGAAAAGAAAAAAGTGCCAAAATCTAATTGGAAGAAGGGAGAAAAAATGGGGGGGGAGGGTAAAAGAAGGAGAAGAAGAAGAAAAGAGAAAGGAAAAAATAAGAGAGAAAAGAAAGAGAATAAGAAAGAAAAAGTAAATGAATTATATATGTGAGGAGAAAATTCCCATAGAACAGCCATAAATCCCAACAAATGCTGGCGACAAGTACTTGGAAATTAATACAAACTACAAATAATAACTAATATCAAGGGAGGCAAGGGAAACCAGAGGTAAAAAATAAACCAAAACAAAGCAAACAAAAAGCAAAGTAAAATGAGTTGAATATGCAAAAACAATCTCACAAAAAGCATAAAAAATAGATATAATCATCATTCAGGCAAACAACAACAAAAATACATAGATAAAAACAATTTTTTGGATAGTGAAGACAGAGAAGAGAGAGGTTTCTATGGTCTTGGAGTAGGGAATTCAAAATTAGATATATAGGTGGGGTGAAATTTTAACCAGGTAAAAAGAAAGATAGGAAGAATTTAAAGTTGGAAAAGGGAAAGAGATACAAGACAACAAAATGGGGAAAGTTAGGAAGAGAGTGTTGGTGTAAAGGTAGAGTTGAGATAGGGTAAAATTATGCTAAAGGAAAGATGAAAATAGAATGTAGAACTCTAATCCCAAAGAAAAATAAAAAGAAAATAAAATGACACTTTTTTCCCAAAAAGGTAAAATAGTTGTAGTAATAATACTAGTTGAAAATAAAAATCTAAGGGAGCCAAGATGGCGGCATAGGTAAACACCTACACTGCTGCCTCGCACAACAATTTCAAAACTACAACTAAAAGACAGAACAGACATCATCTAGAACCACAGGAAAGCTGGCTGAGTGGAAGTTCTACAACTAGAAGCAAAGAGAGGGGCTCACGGAGACCAATAGGAGCTGCAAAAAGCTGAGGTACGGAGATGCGCGCGCTGAGAGAGCGGGTGCCCGAGTACCTGGCTGGCTTTCTCTGACGGGAGGGAAACGGAGACCCCCAACGGCATTAAATCCCTTATCCTACGACACTAAACCCCAGATCCAGCTGAAACTCATACGGGGGGAGTTTGGACTGTGAAAAGGGAGAAGTGCATGGAAATTTAGGGGAGTCGCAAAAGATAGGAGGGTCTGGTCCCAGTCACGCACGCGCACACACTGGCACCGGCGCCACACTGAGGACAGATTGCCGATTGTTCTGCTGGCTTTTGCTACTGGGCGGGAGACAGACCCTCCCAACTGCGCCACTTCTGAGTCCACTGGGCCCCTGTTTCGGGCGAAACCCTGGAGACCTAGACTCGTGTGGTCCTGGTACGCAGGGGAGCAGGGGAGCTGGAAAGGCAGCGGTCTAGAGGCACTGCAGGCGGGTGCGTACAAGGACCGCTCCAGCGATTACCCAGTCACGTGAGACTCAGGGGCCGTGGAGGGCGGGGCCGACTGGAAGGCAAGGCGGTCCCTTAAGCCCTGAGACTCCACCCATCCCAAGCTCAACAGAGGCTTCTGTGGTCTTGTAAATAAAAAAGTTTCCCCGACATAGTGAAAATGCCAAAACAAGGGATCAAAAACAAAAGAAATGGAGGGAAAAAAATGACTGGATATAGAGTTCAAAACCATGCTTATAAGGTCTCTCAAGAATATGGTAGAAAAGGGGGATAAATTTAGCGAAAGCCTACTAGAGATGCTAGAGATGATGCATAAAATTAGCAAGCCCCAAGAGGAGATGAAAAAGGACCAACTAGAGACACTAACTGAAATAAAAAATATACAGAATCCTAACAGCAGACTATAGAAAGGGAAGAATCAAGTCAAAAATTTGAAATATAAAGAAGCAGAAAACACTCAACTGGAAAAGCAAGAAGAGAAAAGAATCCAAAAATGTGAATATAATGTAAGGAGACTCTGGGACAGCTTCAAGCGTACCAACATCAGAATTGTGGGGGTGCCAGAGGAAGAGAGAGAGCAAGATACTGAAAATCTATTTAAAGAAATAATGA